>CM067338.1:152046319-152646319 GCA_034376525.1 Nicotiana benthamiana
TGCCCCTCAAACCATGTTTCTTTCTTTTTAGTGAATAAACAATGAAAGACAGTTCTTCCTAAAATGTTCTTCCGACGGATTTTTCGGTTAACTTTCCGGTGGTCGAGGGGCCATCTCCGACAATGGGAGGTGCAGAACCGGCGGAGATCGATGAAGTTACATCGGTTAACGAGATAGTATCTCTTCTCCGGGGCCTGATGACTGACTTCACTGTCAATGGTGGAGAGGATCGGGTGGATGAAGCCCCGTTAATAGGGGAAATTAGGATGTTCCAACTACGGGAACAGTTGAGCATCCCCAGCTATGTCGATATTGTTCTTGCTAGGAGCGAAGAGAGGGTACACACTAACCGCAGGGGATACTGCATCTTTTATGCCTATCCCTTCAAGCTGGGATTTAAGCTCTCGCTTCCCATGTTGGTGGTTGATTTTTATCGTTTTTACGGGGTATGCATGGGTCTCTTTACAAATTGCTGGCGATGTTTATCAAGTACACGGAATTGGCCGGTAGGGAGGTCACGCTGCAGCATGTGCTTAGTCTCTATGCTTCCCTGAGAATCCGCGGTACCATGATTCAAGCACGCCCTCATGGGTCGAGGGGCCAGACCGTAGAACTGGATGACGAGGTTGGGCTTCTCCTTTTTGAGCATTTCTTTACATTAGGACTAATCATTTAGTGATGTCCCTCCTTGGGTTCCCAGAGGCTTGGAACCATGCACGTAAGTTCTTTAATCGTGAGATTCTCTTTTCTACCCCTCCTTGCATCTTGTGCTCGTAAGCGTTAACTTGTGTCAATTTTGTAGCTGAAAAGTTGCCTCCAGCTCCATAAGCTAGGATACGTAAGTGGTTAGAGGCCTTGCTTCCCCATACGGCAGGGATATGCACGTGGGTGTCTTTCTGGGAGAGGCATGGTCGTAGGCCTGTGATAGGTAAAAAGTTGATTTCTTCTTCTATCCCGCTTTGTTTCAACTCTATTTATCAACTTGTTTTTCTGTGATCAGGGAGGGCTCGCCGCATCAGGGCCCTTTAGTTGGCCTTCCACCGGCTGGGTGCGATTTCTCGACTCACTGTCGTACCTGTGTTGCGCCCAGTGCCAAGGGCGGCTTCAGTTGAATCTTCAACAGCTTCATTTCCAGCATGGGCCACACTTTGGGATGAGGGGCTATCGGGGGTTGTGCGTCCTAGAGTGGAATCTCCCTTCAATAAGGAGGAGGAGGAGAGGCCATTGGTAAGGCGGAGGGTCGCGTTCATGCCGGCTCCACCCCGTGGTAATTAATTTGGACTCTCCCCCGGCGGATATGGCGAGGAGTGCGGCTGCGGCGCCTGACCTCGAGGGCAGACAAACAATGGGGGTTGCCCCGGTTGGCTTAGGCCATGATGATACCGTCGCTTCGGTGACTCAATTGGTGGTTCCAGTCACTGAGACGGGAGGCAGTTCCTCAACGGCTGCTATTGTTAGTGAATCAAGCGCTTCATTGGCGGCTATGGCGGGTGGTTCTACCTCGCTGGCGGCGGAGGGAGGAAGGGATGTTGTAGGATATAAATATGATTCTGAATCCGACTTGGACCTCGACAACATCCGTATGTTCCAAGAAGGCTTCACCAATTCAACGGTGCAAACAGAGGGGCGATCTCGCTTCATTGAGGTTCCTACAAAGTTGAACTTATTGCTCCAAGGGAATAGCTTGGTGCCGCTGTTTGAAGTGATATGCTCTGTGGCCGAGAACGCTTCATTGAGGGACATCACAGATATCAGACTGATGAATGAAGTGGCCGTGATGGGCTTGAGGGTAGTATTGTGACCTCAGTCCATTTTTTCGCTGCCTTAGTTTATTCTTGATCTTAATCGTTGCCTTTGCTTTGCAGTCTTATTTGTTGGAGTGGAGAGCATCCTTGGAGCACACATCCGCTCGGGGATATTTTTACGGCCACTGGGGAAGTACTGCCGCTACTGAGATCGGTGCCGAGAGAAGCGTGAGTTCTTGAGGGCCGACCTCCGCAGCCGGGCCTTGGTCAAGGAGCTAGCGAGGCAGGAGCTTCAGATGCAGCAAATAATTGGTAGAACGTGCACCCTCGAGGAGCATCTTCATTAGAAGGACGATGAACTCGAGGCGGAAAGGAGAGCTACAGCTGAGTACGAGCTCTAGGGCCAGGCTAAGGAGGCGGATGTCGCTACGGCATGGAGCGGGAAAGTAGCTGTGTTGGAGAGTGAGGTTGTGGCTCTGAAACTTCAGGCGAGTGCTGCCTCGTCAAGAGTCGCAGGGTTGGAGGAGGCGATCCGTGTGAACGAATCTCAGCGTAGGTCAGAGAGGGCCACAACGGCCGATAGGAAACAAGGGCTCGAGGAGCGGATCAGCCATTTTGAGCAGGAGGCCCAAGTTATGGAGGATCAGGTCACGACCTTATTAAGAGAGAATTAGCGGCTTCGGGACCAAGTTTCCGCTTCCAGCCACGCTCGTGAGCTTTGGATCTTTGCTGAGGCCCAACGTGATGTATATATAAATTTGTGGGTGCATTATGACCGAAGTTGCTTTCGAGGAAGCACGTCAAAAGGCTCATGAGGCCCGTACCGACATTGGTTTTGAGGCGGCGTTGCCAGATTTTGACGATGGTGCAGGTAGTGGCGCGGACATCGCCGAATAAAAGCATTTGTTGTGTTTCTTCTTGTTTTATTTGCCGTTTGGAGTTTAGGTACTTCTTGTTTTTCTTTTTATTTTTCTTTTTCCTTGTACTGACCGTCCTTGGCTGGATGTAAGCGGAGATGACCCGCAATTAACTTTGTAGATAAATGAAATTCCTTTTCCATTATTTTCTTCGTATTTATTTTTGTACCTTCCCTACTTCCCCCTTGGACTTCTCTTTGCACGCGTTCGAATGGTTGATTTGCGTTTGAGTTTGACTCTGGTAGGCATGTTTATTTTTTTATTGTTGACGACTTTTTTCTTCGACTCTGTGTGAGCGAGTTGGAGCCATTGCTTGGCGATAGCGGCATATATCCTTAGTCCTAGTTTAGGCGTAGTCGAACTACAGGCCGTGATGGTAAAAAACGCGGCCTTGTAGTTTGACTAGGGCCGAACATTACATGGCCCGAATCTTAGTTTGGGTTGGGGGTACTTACTTGACTGGCGAGGGTGCCTAGTCTGCGCCTTGATTCGTCGGAGGTCGGGTTTTGCTGAGTTCTATGATGAAGATGCTTGTCCTGAGTCCTGGTTCAATTATGGTTGAGCTTGTTAGATTTGAGGACGAAGGCGTCTATCCTTACAGTTCGAGCAGGGTCGAACTTGTTAGATTTAATGGTGAAGGTGCATAGCCTGAGTCTTGGTTCGACCGTAGTCGAATTTTGTTATATTTGAAGGCGAAGGCGCATAGCCTGAGTCTCAATTCGACCGTAGTTTAAATTTGATAAATTTGATGGCGAAGGTGCATAGCCTGAGTCCTAGTTCAACTGTTGTTGAACTTTGTCGATTTTGATGGTGAAGGCCGTAGGATGAGTCCTAGTTCAAATGTTGTTGAACTCTGATAAATTTGATGGCGAAGGCGCACAGCCTGAGTCCCAGTTCAACTGTTGTTGAACTTTGTCGATTTTGATGGCGAATGCGCATAGCCTGAGTCTTGGTTCAACGTAGTTGAACTTACTGGCGAAGGCACATAGCCTTGATTTAATGGCGAAGGCGCATAGCCTGAGAACTTTGTCGATTTTGATGGCGAAGGCGCATAGCTTGAGTCTTGGTTCAACCGTAATTGAAATTACAGGTGAAGGCATATAGCCTTAATTTAATGGTGAAGGCGCATATCTTGAGTCTCAGTTCAACTGTTGTTGAACTTTGTCGATTTTGATGGCGAAGGCGCGTAGCCTGAGTCTTGGTTCAACCGTAGTTGAACTTACAGGCGAAGGCACATAGCCTTGATTTAATGGTGAAGACGTATAGCCTGAGTCCCAGTTCAACTGTTGTTGAACTTTGTCGATTTTGACGTCGATTTTACTTTATGACACTCTTTGCTATGTCTATGCCTTTATGGAAGGGAATAATTGATTTTGGTATTGGCGAGATAAGTATATTAGAACGATGAAAATTTTGATGCCGACAAGTTCCTTTTTGTTCCGGTCTAAAAAATACAAAAATAAATTAAAAAGCAGTTGTAGCCCACCATACTTCATAGTTATATAGACACATGTCATTCATCTGTAGGTGTATTGATGTTTATTGGAGGCAAAAATAATGAAACAGAGCCGAACCTCAGGAAGATCAACTTAAGAAAAGTTTGACAAATACTTTAGTTTTGCTTTTAAGGGCAAAACTATATTACTTTTTATACACAAAAGATTTTCGGGTCTTCAGGGAAAAGTTTATCGGAAATAGGGATAAAATTATGTACATATTATTCTTCCCAAATTTCATACTGTAAGAATATACTGGATATATCAATATATAAATACAAAGGTAGGAACTGGCAAGATGATGTGGCAGTCATCTAAAGTAAGCATTATTATTTTATTAAGAATAGAATTCTATTTGGAGTGAATGTCTATCTTGTAGAGAGTTTTACTCTGAGGCTAAGTCATTTTTCCTTCTATAAATAGAGGAGTCTTACCCCATTGTAAACCACCCCAAAATTCAATAAGAATTTTTTCTCTCTCTCTTTCTCTACAATATTGATCTTGTTCTTTTATTGTTTTATAACATGTTATCAGCACGATCCGCCATAACCATCATTGCACCAGCTCCCACCAACGACCAAACCAACCAGCGAACAGCCCAAGCGATCCACCCGCCATTTCTATCGACAACCAGCCCCAAACCAGTCGACTATCTTTCACGACCAGTCCTCCACGACCTGCATCGCCAACCAGCAGCAACAACCATTGTCGCTGCTTCGCTTTTGCTCCTCACACCCAGCTGATGTCTCGTCGACCACCAGTCAGCCCGTCGCCCAGCGGACAGCCCTTCGCCAGTCTCATCGTCATCTCCCTCACCCCGCCACCTGCTGCCTCCAAACGACCAACCTCACTGCCTGAAACCATTCCGCCACCGCTGCCTCCAAACGACCAAGCTCACTGCCCATCTCCAGCCCGTCAACCTCACGTTGACATTCTTGGTTCGACTTTCCCATTTTCGTTGAGGTCATCGTTTGTTCGTCGAGGTCCGAATTACGGCTTGGAATGTTAGTCTTAAATTTAGGAGGACGTTCATAAAGAATACTACGCTTATCTCCATAAGAAGGGCTCACGCAAATCTTCAAAACTATGGCTTTGGATACATGCATGATGCTCAACTTTTACATAATATTGATTATAATGATTGTTAATTGTTCTATGAACTTCATTCAAGATTAATTATGGATTTAAGGTAAGTATTTTACTTTTATCTTTCAAATTCTTGTAATTCTATAATTTGATTTTAAATACAAGCATAGACGATAAATTTTGATTGCAACTCTAATTGAGTTTGAAAGAAATTATAACCACCCAAAGTGGTAAAATTTCTATGCATTGCCATGATCAAATTCATGTATAATTGTGGGCAAAGAATTGATAACCCGTCCCATTGAATTTGCTCCATTCTCATTCCCTTTAGAGAATGTGATAGCCAGTATGTGATAAGTCTGAAAGAAGACAAAATTATTACCGTGAATGTATCAATGGATGTGGACGTGACAATAGACGAAATTATAATCGTCATTCTTGTGATATTGAGAGTAATAAGGAGTCTCAAAATAATCCTTCACTCTGTGAAAGTAATGTTTGTCATCAATTTGACATGGGATTTCGTAAAGCACATCCAGATGACTAAGGTCCATTCGTGATGCGAATGTGACAACATCTAATTTATGAATACATATTTATTCTTGGAAGAATATGAACGTACCGGTGGTAGTGAATATACCACACTCACCTCTAGAAGGAGGTTTGAGGGAAAATAAGAAAATAATGTCATTATTATGGCATGAATGGTTATTGATCACGTGCTTCTTGTGATTAGAAAAATATTATGGCAATGCGATTATTACATGACAAAAGTAATAGAAGCAACATATCTTGCCTATAATGATTTTGACCATGATCATAATGGTATAACTTTCTCTTTAAAAGAGATATTCACCATATGGATGTTGATGAATATGTGGTAGTACCAAATTAATTAAGAACTTTGTAAGAGCTAATTATATTATTTTGTAGAAACACAATTCATTACCAACAAGGTATTGTGTTGCAGTAAGTCTCAACGAAACTTATTCAGTTTCAAAAGTATATGCGAAAGCGGTTGATTGTATTGAGACTATAGATAAAGAAAAAATTGATATCTTCTATTACTACAACTTGTAGCGGAATAATATGTATGCGAAAAGCTACCCGCTTTATTCTCCAGTTTGTACTACACAAATAAAAGAATGCCACAATAAAGTAGAACTTTATTGACATAAAACTCATATCATAATAAACTTGGAGTTTATTGATATCCTGTTGGCATAGCTGGTTTAGTCATATTAATTAAAGTATGATGTGCAAAAATAAACGAGAATCTATATGGGTAAATATTAAAGAACTAGAAAGATCTTTACGAATTCTCTTAGGTTGCTTGTTCTCATTAATTGATAGACCAATTAAAATTGGGATTGAATCTCATGAATGCTGGAAATATCGAAGGTGAATATGGGCCCATTCATCTGCCATGTATACCACATAAGATGCATCTATGAGATGGTTACATGTGCGATTATTATTAACCTGCAACCTGGCCGGTGTTTGCGAGGTAACTTGCTCAGTAATTTAATTTCGAGCATAATTTCCAGATTTTCTATTCAAGAAGTTCATCTTGATAAGTTGGTTTACATCATAATTGGTTTAGCAAAATAATTTATAAAGTGACTCCACTTAATAGCTAAACTCTTGCTTACGAGAACAAAGTTATCTATATTAGTTTGATATAGGTTATATACGAAAGTATATTACATTCTTCCCTCATAAATGGTTTAGGTTCAGGAACCAAATAATTCCATCTTATTATCATTTATGTGCGGTGTACATTACAATTAACACCATAACGCACAAAGATGGGTTCTCAAAGTTGAGGAAACAAGTTAGCTTTTCTAACATAAGGGGGAGATATGATAAAAAATTAAGAAAAAGTTACGTCGAACGGATTATCATTTGTATATCTAGATCCTCGAATAGGATAATATGAACTTGAAGTTCATAAAATGATAATTCAGCTGCAACATATTGCAGAGCATGCCATACGCATTTGCTGACCCAAAGAAAGTAACTATATTCTTATTGCAAATGCTCATATTAAGTCCTAGAAAGACAAAGTCTATGGTACGCTTAAACCATATAGAAAATCGATTTCAAATAAACTTCTTGATAAAGAAGATGAGCAAATGATCAAAGTGATCATAATAAATGAGGCAAGTGATCTAGAAGGTCACGTGACATAACACTTCATAAAATCTCATGAGAGATTCAGGTACCTGAATATATGAATGAAAAGATCTATATGTTATGTATTTATGAAAATTTATTGGAACTGATATAACATGTTTGTCGACGACATCTATCATAGCGCTAAGTTTAGATGAGGATCTTAAGTCTATCGAATATAGACACAAAAGTATTGGCCAAATGGAAGAGACACAATTCAAGTAGAATTGATTCCATATGAAAGACATGTAGTTTTAGACATGTAGTTCAATTACTTAAAAGTATAAAGTCAATGCTACGTGCAATCAGTTTTCGACATCTTATTTGTCTAGCATGACATGAAAACTTGATATGCATCTAAAGTCTATAATATGACTTATATGACTTAACTTATATGACAATCCATGAAGGATTTAAGTTGCTTGAAGCATCTACAATTCTTGATCTTGAGGTACCACTTCCTTAGTGCAATTTATGCACAAATGTATCTTGCTATAACTATAAGCATGATAATGTGATAGCGAGGATACCTTTATGGAGATATTGAAGAGTCATTCCACGATATTTGTGAAGACATTATATATCTATCACGAGTTATGATTTCAAGGTGCAAATATTCATTATAGTTAATATGGTTGATTTATTTATCAAATCTCTACCAACGATCTCTTGAAGATGGTGCACAAGATTGGAATGCGAAGTCTCAAGGATGTAAATTGATGCTCTCATCAGGGTGAGTTAATGCACGTTGCACTCTTTTTCCCTTACAAGGTTTTGTCCCACTGGGTTTTCCTTGCAAGGTTTTTAACGAGACAACCAATAGGCGCATTTCTAAACATGTGTACTCTTTTTCCTTTTCTAGAATTTTTTCTCTCATTGGGTTTTATTTTAGTTAAGGTTTTAATGAGGCCATTATTTATTGAGTAGACAATAAAGGGGGAGTGTTAAGAATATAATTCTATTAGGAGTGAATGTCTATCTTGTAGAGAGTTTTACTTTGAGGCTAAGTCATTTTTCCTCCTATAAATAGAGGGGTCTTACCCCATTGTAAACCACCCCAAAATTTAATAAGAATTTTTTTTTCTCTCTTTCTCTGCAATATTGCTCTTGTTGTTTTATTGTTTTATAACATATTTATACACTTTCCTTATTTTTTGGACTTTGATCCTAATTTTCATACAATCTCCATTATTTAAATGCTTTTCCTACGTAATTATTGTTATGAGTTTAAATAAGGGAAGGGAAGGGAAGGGAAGGGAAGGAAATTTTGGAATTGAAATACATCTTTCATTATACATTAATTATGAATAGTAAATAAGGAAAGCAAAAGTTACAGTTTAATTGGGTAAACTAAACAGCTTTAATGACTTAAAAGAAGAAAATGTTGTAAAATAAAGCTGGTAAGGGTATTACTCCTGTTCATAATAAATGATCAATTTGCTTTAGCATATCCATTTAAAAAATATTAAATTCTATACAAAAATACCTATTATGACTAAGCTACCCCTAATTAAACATTTAATGTAAGGAGTAGGAAAATATTTTAGGGATATGTACATAGGAGTTATTTTGTAAAAATAAATTGAATTCTTTCTTGATTATAAAACTGAACATTTATTTTGAACCAAAATAAAAAAGTTAATTGGTCACATATTGTGAATAGGAGGAGTAGCATTCTAAATTTGAAATGGCTTCTCTCCGCTCTTATCTTTCTTCACAAATCCAATGAAAGCTTTTTGTTTCGTTTTCCAACCGTTATTAGAAGTAATTATACAGTTAAGAGTATTAAAGTGTATTTAATCTGATATTGTCTTTTGAATTTTAAAATTTTCTGTTTGACCACCCAATTTTCAATCCAACTAAGGAATGTCAAATTTTGAATTTTACTGAGATATTTATTTTCTTTTTAAATTTTAGTGAGAGATGAGTGTCACATTTATCATGAATTGGAATTGAGATAACGATGTACAATGAAATTATGATATACACAAAAATGTCTATATTAAAACGTGTGATGCATTTATATATTGTTTGATACAATTTAGTACCTACTATAAAAATTACCTTTTGCAATCAGACAGATTCAATTTTTTATTTTTTGAAACAGATTCAGATTGTTTAAGATAGTAATTTTCTTTTAAAAAAATTCCGTTAACATCTGAATGTATGGAAAGATACTAAATCCCATCCTAATATTTGTTATAGCAAATCATTAACTAATTAATATTGTACTCTCCAAGAAGGCAAGAACTATTAAATTACGGAATTAATTTAAGATGGAGAATTTATTGGGTAGCAATAGTCAGAAGGAATTACATTGGTCAAAAAGTAGAGGTATGACTCGAAGATGATTCGCCGAAATAGGGAGCAAAAGATAGTTTTGTGTTTCGAGCTAACTCTATGTTGGCGCACGCCATAGTTTTTGTTTTTTTATTAGGAACAACAATAAAATTATTTTCGTTTGATTCATACTTAACAAATTTTAAACGTAAAAATAATTATTAATATTTGTAGTAGAATAAATTATTTATGCTATTTCTGTTGGAATTACTAATGCTCTCTTGTTTTTGTCTTTCCTTTCCTTCACTAAGCCGGGGGTTGATTGGAAACAGCCTCTCTGCCCTTTCGGGTAGGGGTAAGGCTCGTCTATATATTACCCTCCTCAAACCCCACTTTATGGGACTATACTGGGTAGTTGTTGTTGTTGTTGTTGTTGTAGTAGAATAGATTATCTACATCACACTCCTTGAAATGTGACCATTTTTTCTACTCTATATGAATGAGGAATGCATATTTTGTGCACTGCGCTGTCCTCTTTTATTCATTGTTCATTATTTTCTCTGCTCCAACTAAATTCGAATTGTACTTGAAAGTTTCATATTAGAGGATAAAACGCTCAGCACTATAGGTAACTTTATAATTCGAGACATCTAATTAAGAAAAAAATTATTTAGCACTCATCACGACCCTTATTGGTAGCTCATCACGCCCATTAAATTATACCAACAATAAGCCTACAAATAAAAAATAAAAAACCAAACGTGTCAATTTCAATTAGATTATTATTCACAATAAATATTTATGCTAATATAATAGTATCATTTACTACAAGTAATTAGGACTTAAGTGAGAAGTGACATAGCATATATTTTACGTTCACAAGTAATTGTTAAAGTTAAATTCTATTTTTCTTTATGTGTTCTATTAGATTCGATGAATAAAATATGTTATTAATCTAGAGGTACAAACAAGAAAAGGGTGAATTTAGAAGATGTTATAAACTAAAGCAAAAGACAAGAACAATAGAACAAGAACAATAGCAATAGAGAGAAGAGTAGAGAGAGTTCTTCTTATTGAGTTGAGAGGGGTACCAAGGGATGATTTACAATGGTAGGGGGCACCTCTATTTATAGGGGAGAGGAAGATTTAGCTACCACTAATAGAACTCTAAAATCTCTCTAATTAAATACATTAAAGACATTCACCTTAAATAGAAGTGTAAGAATCTTCTATTTCATAACACTCCCCCTTGAATGTCTATTCAATGATGTGCCTCGTTAAAACCTTAAAACAAAACCCAATGGGAAAAATTAAAGTAAGGAAAGAGTACACATGTTTGAATATGCGCCTATTGGTTGCCTCGTTAAAAACCTTGCAAGGAAAACCCAGTGGGACAAAACCTTGTAAGGGAAAAAGAGTGCAACGCGCATTAACTCCCCCTAATGAGTACATCAATTTAAGCCTTGAGCATTTGCATTCCAATCTTTGTGCATCATCTTCAAAACGATCTTTGGTAGATGCTTGATGAATAAATCAACCATATTGACTTGAATAAATATTCCGCACCTTGAAATCATCATTCTTGATAGATATAAACATCTTCATATAATGTCGTGGAATAGCTCTTCAATATCTCCATAGATGCATTCTCAATGCCATCATGCTTATAGTTATAGCAAGATTCATATGTACACAAATTGTACTTAGGATGTGGTACTTCAGGACCAAGAATTGCATATGCTTCAAGCAACTTAAATCTTTCAAGTTAAGTCATGTAAGTCACATAATAGACTTTAGCTGCATATCAAAGTTTCATGTCATGCTAAACAAATAAGATATCGAAAACTGATTATACATACCTTTGACTTTATACTTTCAAGCATATGAACTATAGGTTCAAAGCTACATGTCTTTCATATGGAATCAATTCTTCTTGAATTGTATCTCTTCCATTTAGTTACTTTCTTTGAGTCAGCAAATGCGTATAGCATGCTTTGCAATATGTTGCAATTGCATTTCCCTTTTATGAACTACAGGTTCATATCATGATATTCGGGGATATACATATACAAATGAAAATTCATCCCATGTAACACTTTCTCAAGTGTTTATCATGTCTCCCCCTCATGTTAGTAAAGCTAACATGTTTCCTCAACTTTGGAAAATCATCTTTGTGAATTATGTCAATATACACAGCACCTTAATATAAGATGAAATTATTTGGTTTCTGACCCTGAACCACTTTTGAGGGGAGAATATACTCTTGTACACAACTTATATCAAACTGATATATACAACTTCGTTCTCATAAGGAACAGTTTAGCTATTAAGTGGAAGCACTCAATAATTATCTTGCTAAACCAACTTTGATATAAACCAACTTATCAAGATGAACTGTCTTGAGTAGAGAATCTGGAAACTATGCTCGAAGTTAGATTACTGAGCGATTTACCCTGCAAGCACCGGCCAGGCTGCGGGTCAATAACAATTGCGCATGTAACCATTCCATAGATGCATCATATTTGGTATACATGGCAGGTGAATGGGCCCATATTCACCTTTGATATTTCCAGAATCAAGGGGCTTCAACCCGAACTCTTTAGTTGGTCAGTTCATTAATGAGAACAAGAACTTCTAGTTCTTTGATATTCACCTATGTGAATTTGCACATCATACTTCAAATGAGATGGCTAACACGAATGTCAACTGAATAAATTATCAATATTGGTAAACTTCAAATTTACACCATGACATGTGCACTTATCAATAAACTTCGGGTTTATTATGACATGGGTTTTATACCAATAGATATCCACTTTATTGTGGCATTCTTTCGTTTGTGTAGTACAAACTGGAGAACAAAGCGGGTAGCTTTTCATATACAAATTACCCCGCTACAAGTTGTAGTAATAGGAGAATCAAAGCCTTCCTTTATTATAGTCTCAATATAATCAATCGCTTTCGCGTGTACTTTGGAAACTGAATAAGTTTCTTTGAGACTTACTACAGCACAATACTCAATTGTGTTTCTCCAACATAGTAATAATTGGCTCTTCGAGAGCTCTCAATTAATTTTGTACTACCATAGACTGAGGTTCGAGATCCTCACATTCTTGCATTCCGTATTTTCAAGAGTCTCAGGCTCAATAGATTCTTCGTGAATCTCGGAATTAATCAAATCATGAGCGTCCTCATGTGATTCTTTCATAGTGTCATTTAGATCGTTCTTTTTCCTCTTTCTAGGATTTCGATCTTTGGAACCTAATGGTCTGCCACGCTTCTGGCGTGCATTTGACTCATTGGATATGACACTAGATATTTGTCCAATAGGGACTTCAATACGGATCGGAACATTTTCCGCGTGAATGTGGGATTTCGTTATCCTCTTCAAGTCCGTAAATGCGTCAGGCATTTGATTTGCTATTCTTTGCAAATGGATAGTCTTTTGTACCTCTTTCTTTCAAATAGAGGTATGTGGATCAAGATGAGATAATGATACATTTTTCCACAAAATTTCCCATTTGGTTTCACCGACTTCTCCCCCTAATTTTGGGAAAAGTGTCTCATCAAATTGACAGTCTGCAAATAGTGCAGTGAACAAATCTCCTGTCAATGTTTCGAGGTAGCGAATAATGGAGGACGATTCATACTCAACATATATTCCTAACCTTCTTTGCAAACCCATTTTGGTGCGGGATGGCGGTGCTACAGGCACCTATACTGCGCATCCAAAGCTTCTTAAATGGGATATATTGGGTTCATGACCCAAAACCAATTGCAATAGGGAATATTTGTGATAATTCGTCAGTCAGAGACGAACTAGCATTTCTGCATGCGAAATGGCGTGACCCTAAGCCGAAGCGGGCAGCCGACAAAGTAGCATTGCTGCATGCAAAATGGCGTGAACCCAAACCGAAATGGGCAGCCTCGTTTTCATGAAGAATTCAAGATTATTCTCATCTATTATCCATTAACTTTGCAAACGCAAGGTTGCGTGATGGCAACAAGCACACATTAGACCATCTACAGGATGCGTCTATCAAGACCATGAAATACCTAAACTACCCACTAGGTGGGTGAATAGGTCCACAAATGTCCCCTTGTATACGTTCCAGAAACTGGGGTGACTCAGTCCCAACCTTTGTTGGGGATGGTCTGATAATCAGCTTGCCTTGATAACACGAAGTGCAAGGATATTCATTACTTGAAAGAATTTTGAAATTCTTTAACGGATGCCCATATGAGCTTTCTATAATCCGTCTCATCATGGTTGATCCTGGGTGACCCAGTCGATCATGCCAAAGTACAAATGTATTGGACTCAGTATTCTTTAGATTTACTGTTGAATGTGCCTCAATTGCACTAATTCTTGTCTAATACAGGCCACAAAATAAAGACGGGAATTTCTCAATAACCCTCTTTTTGGCCGGAGACATTCTTTGAAGTGAGAACGAGATATTCGAGATTATCTTCATCCAATGTCTCAATATTGTAGCCATTCCGGCGTACATCTTTAAAACTCAACAAGTTTCTCATAGACTTGGAGGAGAACATAGCATTCTCTATGATTAACGTCGTGCCCTTGGGCAGAGTTACAATGGCTCTTTCGGAGCCTTCGATCAATTTACTTTCCATGGTATGACATACAAAAGAAATACAGGAACATAAGAATAAGCAAGTTCAATTCCTTTTGTGTCACATAATATTTTCAAAATCTGCTACTAACAGTTGACAAACAAAATCAGATATGTTGTCCATAATCAATTACTATGCAGTTTGAAAATTTCAGCGTTTTTCATAAGACAATCGATTATTAAACACACAATCGATTGTTGGAACATAGACAATCGATTGTTAAACACACACAATCGATTATTTGTTATTTTTGAAAAACTTCAGATCACACTGTTTAAGACAATCGATTGTTAAACATAGACAATCGATTGTGGATGATTTTTGAAAAATTCCAGATTACACTGCCTAACGACAATCGATTGTTAGATATAGACAATCGATTGTGGATGATTTTTGAAAAATTCCAGACCTCACTGTTTCAAGACAATCGATTGTTGGCTATTTTTGAAAAATTCCAGAACACACTGTTTCAAGACAATCGATTGTTGATCAATTGTTTTTCAACTTTAATGCGAAAATAGTTGATAATCGACTAGTTTTTCAGGCTAGTCGATTACCCCCACTGGAAAATAAAAGTTTTATTGATATTTGAACATATTGAAGATATTCTAAAGAACTACTGCTAACATTGCTTTATGAACTAACTAATACGAGCTAATGCTAATGACTATTAGTTTATTCACTAACTAATACAAATAAGTAGAACAAAATCAAATAACTCCATCTTCTTTCATCACGGATCCATCGCCGATTAGGTGGTCTATTTTTCCATCGGGTTGCTCAAAGAAGTCTGCCACATCCAGGTGGGTGATATCCTCATTGTCGTCATAGACAAAATTTGTTCAGGGCCTTTTCTCTTTCGAGATGCTTGATAAAGGTCAACCAAGTGTCTTGGTATACGGCAAGTCCTAGACCAGTGCCCATTTCCACCGCAACGATAACATATAGTTTCTGAACATTTACCTTAGGATCTTCTGGACCCCGTCTCTGCTTTCGGTGGTTATCTCTCTTTGGGGGGTGACAGACTTCTTTGGAATTTCTTCCTTGTCCACGTCCTTGGCTTTGACCCCGTTTATGACCGTGATCATGGTCCCTTTTATGTTTGGCATAATGCGAGTGCACCATATCTGCTTCAGGCAGTGGTGTAGACCCAGTTGGTCTATTTTCGTGATTTCTCATGAGCAGATCATTATTTCGCTCAGCCACTAGTAAGAGAGAAATCAGTTCAGAGTACTTCGTAAAGCCTTTCTCTCGGTACTGTTGCTGCAGTACCATATTGGAGGCATGAAACGTTGTAGACGTTTTCTCAAGCATATCGTAATCGGAGATGTTATCTCCACATAGCTTCAGTTTAGAAGTAATTCTGAACATAGCAGAATTATATTCAGAAACGGACTTAAAGTCCTGTAGCCTCAGATGGGCCCAATCATATCGTGCTTGTGGCAGAGTGACCAACTTCAGGTTGTCATATCTCTCCTTTAAGCTGTTCCACAAAACGAGTGGATCCTTGACGGTGAGATATTCAATCTTCAAACCTTCGTCAAGGTGGTGGCGCAAGAAAATCAAGGCCTTCGCACAATCTTGGGTTGATGCTTTTTCTTTATCTTTGATGGTGTCTCCGAGACCCATAGCATCTAAGTGGATTTCAGCATCCAACACCCATGTCATATAGTTCTTGCCCGAAATTTCAAGGGCAACGAACTTTCTTTTCATAATGTCAGACATACTCGAAAATTAAATTAGGAAGAGGGAAAATACCTTGGATTTTCGAGAATGATACTTGAGACGGTAGAGTCTCGTGCTGATAACGTGTTATAAACTAAAGCAAAAGACAAGAACAATAGCAATAGAGAGAAGAGTAGAGAGAGTTCTTCTTATTGAGTTGAGAGGGATACCAAGGGATGATTTACAATGGTAGGGGGCACCTCTATTTATAGGGGAGAGGAAGATTTAGCTACCACTAATAGAACTCTAAAATCTCTCTAATTAAATACATTAAAGACATTCACCTTAAATAGAAGTGTAAGAATCTTCTATTTCATAACAGAAGAACAATTATAGAGAATATTTCATTAGTCAGAAATAGTTGTAGGCTTTCACTTATAACAATTCTCCTTTATGAGTTTTGTATATTTATGTACAATATTAAGTGTATTACTACTTTTTACGTGAAAAAAAAAACAATATTACTACTTTTTTACAGTTTATATGGGAATATTTCAATTTATAAATATTTTTTCTAACAGTAGAATATCCTTATTATGATATCTGAAATAGATTAATCTAATCCCATTTAGATTTTGAATACCGGTCAAAATAAACTTTAGTACATTGAGTAACTATGTAAGATTTTAAAAAAAAAAATGATAGTGTACATAAATTAGAACGTGTTTGGTACTATGAAAATCATTTTTTAGAAAAATATTTTCTATGATTTGTCGTTAGTGAAAATATATTTTTTTTTCGAAAAAAATATAATAATGACAAATAATATTAAATATGAGTGATAAAGCCTGATAATTGCAAGGAAAAATGACTTTGGCTTATAAGATTTTAATGGAATTTTTATCGATGTTCTCTTCAAAACATCACAAAATAACTTTTTCCATACCAAACATGCATATTAATCTTTTAAAATTTCGTAATTAAATTAAATTAAGTCATACTACTATTTATTTAAAAAAATTAACATGAGACCAAAGGAATAACAGGTAAGCTGGGTGTGAAACTGGCAATAGCCGGTTTCCCGTGCGCCTAACAAGAAAAGACTCCTTTTGTTTTTTGGTCTCTCTCCTCTCCCTCTCACGTTAAATAGTAGAACCAAACAGCACACAAAATCACACACAACCAATTCTTTGTCTCCCTGTTATTTCCCTTTTGAATTTCCTATTTGTGTGAGTCCAAAGTTGTCTTGTGTTTGTTTTAGAAAGAGAGATGACAGGTATTTCAAAAGAGGAAGAGAGTGTAACTCTTGAACTTCTTAGAAAGAAAATGGAATATTTTGCTAAAGAAAGAGACTGGGAAAAGTTTCATAGCCCCAGAAACCTTCTTTTGGCTCTGGTACTTTCCCTTGCTATCTACCTTTTTATTTTATTTCTTTTGTTTAATGAAAAATTTTAAATTATTTCTCCACTTGTGTTTTATTATGCTAATCTTTCTTGTTTGTCTTCACTTGTGATTTATTATGACTGACCAAATAATAAGTGAGGCTTGCTTAATTGGTAAAGTTTTTCACCCACGATTGTTAGGTCCTGGATTCGAGTCGCATTGAAAACGAAGTGTAAAAACAGTATAGATCTTTCCAAGAATTTTTTTTTTATAAAAAATATGGCCAAATATGTGTTTAAATAATCATACACATGTTTATTGCATTGTTTTACCCATATATTTCGGTTTATTTTTTTTATCTTTACATATGAGTCATGCTAATCTTCTATGTCCGTTCCAAGTTTATCTAAAGCCCGACCACTACGTCAAACGTTGCTTTATGCAATAAAAGTCATTTATGTCTTATATATATTTTGCACATATGTCTATATAGTAATAAATTTCGACCAAGCTTAGATATACGTGCATTCGCCCCTGAATAAGATAGTCATTGCATTGGAAAAACGAGTAATATGATGATATAACGAACCCTTTATTTCCTTTAAGTTTCTTGTTTCCTTTTTTTATTGGTTAAATTAATCCAAATTACCACTATAAACAGGTGGGAGAAGTTGGAGAACTCTCAGAAATATTTCAGTGGAAAGGAGAAGTTCCAAAAGGGTTACCTGATTGGAACGAAAACGAGAAATTACATCTTGGTGAAGAACTTTCTGATGTTTTGCTATACCTCGTTAGGCTTTCTGATATTTGTGGTGTTGATCTTGGCAAAGCTGCTCTTCGTAAAGTTGAACTTAATGCTATTAAATACCCTGTTAATCTCTGCAAAAGTTCTTCAAACAAATGCAACGACGAAGCCGATAATTAAATCGCTCGATGAGACAAATTAGTCGAGTTGCGTATAAACTTATCAGAACGTTATGTTTTATGTTATGCTAAATAAGATAAGTTAGGTGTCATAGGATTTAAAGAGAAAGTGGGCTTAGAAGCAGTGGAAATTTGTACTTTGATGGAAGAATATCTTTGGCATTTATTTTCTCATTGATTTTGGACTGTTTTGGCAGTTGAAATCATATCTTTTTTTACGCTGATCTATTCAATGTGTTTTCCCAAATCTGATAAAATTTCATCTTACTTTTGATGCATAATTATGTTCAGTTCAATTATGGAAATCTCCTATCTGGATTACTTATGTTTTTCTTGAGCCGACGGTGTATTGGAAATAAATTCTTTACTTCGGTAGGCAAAGACAAATCTAGGATTTAAGTTTTATGGGTTCAACTTTTAAGGTTTATAGTTTTGAACCCATTGTATTTTTAAAGTTACGAGCTCATATTGCTATAGATTTCAATGTTAGTAAAGTTTTACATATAAATTTATGTTCCGCGTCAAAAGTACTAGGATTAGTTGAATCCGGTGTCGATACATTGTTGAGCTACAAGATTATCTAGCTTCAAATCCTATACACATACATTGATTTTTTATTGTATATTTAATATATATTGTTTGTATATCATGTATATCATGTAATTGGGCTAGAACATATCTGGGCCCATTTTCTTCTTTTGGTTTCGGTCTGGCCCGAGTTGGCCCAAATGTATTATATATACTCTGATGCCTTTGTATTAGGGTCAGTCGGATATTTTGTTAATTGAAGAGTTTTTCTCTCTCTGAAGATCTCTCTAGAAGCTTCTCTCAAACCGACTCATCTTCATCTTCTTCTTCAATCTTCATCTCGATTCCTTAATGTTTTCATGGTATCAGAGCGGGACGATGATCCGACGATTCTATGCTGTATTTTGTTATCCCAGTCGAAATCGTGTTGGAAACTTTTCGGGTGTTTGTGAGACATTTGGTTAGTGCTGATTTCGATCAAAATCGAGTGTTGATCTGAGATCTTTATCACCGATAACTGGTTGCATCTTCACTACTTGGACGTTTTGGGTTGGTTTTCCGACGTCCTCTACCCGATTTCGGCGAGACTTCAGATTTTAGGGTTTCTGCTGCTCGGAACTGGCATTTTTCTGTTAATTGAAGCCCGATCTTCTCCGGTCGCGAAGAAGGAGGGTAAATCTGTTCCTGTGTTAGGTGCTATATGATTTGCATGAGGTTTTTGATACAACTTTAGTTTTTCAAACTAATTACAAAGATTATCTTTTGATTTTAAACTCATTGTTATTCATGGCTGCTAACATGAGTGCTAATACAACTCCTGTTGACCCTACCAGTCCCCTATTTGTTTACTCCTCTGACGTTCCTGGTGTTTCTCTTGTGTCCACTCCCTTCTCGGGTAGTGGTTATGGGAGTTGGAGAAGGAAAATGATTGTAGCGTTGTTTGCTAAAAATAATATTGGCTTTGTTGATGGTATATGTCCCAGACCAGACACTAATGTGGCTGAACAAAAGTTATGGTACAGATGTAATAATATGGTAATATCCTGTTGACTGCTTCCTTATCCCCTCAGATAGCTGAGAGTGTGCAGTATTCTGATACTGCACAGAGCATATGGGCACAGCTCGCAGCTAGATATGGTACTGCTAACAGAATCAAAAATTTTGAACTAAAAAGAGAACTCTCTCATACTTCTCAAGGATCTCTAGATGTAGCCTCATATATTAACAAACTTAAAGGACTGTGGGATGAATTAGGAAAAATGTGTGCAAACCATGGACAAAGATGCATTTGTCCTGCCAGAAATGGAATCATACAAAAAGATGATGAGAATAAGGTGTTTCAGTTTCTCATGGGCCTTAATGAAGCATACATGGGGGTAAGGAGTAACCTACTGATGATGCAGCATCCTCCTACCCTTGACAGTGTCTACAATATGGTCCTCAATGATGAGAAACAGAGACAAGTCCAGTCCCTTTCTCAGTTTAATCCAGACTCTATGTCTTTCAATGTCCACACAAATAAACATTCAGCTGGATTCAATAAGGTCACAGTGCCTAATTCTTATCATTTCAGACAAATAGTTAATTTTGACCAAGCTAGAGACTCTCTATTCTGTAGATACTATAAGAAATCTGGGAACTTAATTGATAAGTGTTACAAGATTCATAGGTATCCGCAAAGTACAACATTTAACAAGGGGAGTAGACCTGTTGCTGCTCATCTAACTGCTGGTGTGGATTTCTCTTCTTCTGAAAGAAATATGTCTGTTCCTCATGGAAATCCTCCTGAAAGTCATCACCCTGTTCCAAACATGTATGGCCAGAGTTCTGTGATACCTGGGTTGAGGAGACAACATTATGAACAATTGATGACCCCGCTACAACAAACTCAGTTAGGGGATTCCACTGCCCAGACACCTCCTCCCATGTATGCTACCAATTTTGCTGGTACTATGCTAACTGAGAGCCCTGTTTCTGATTCCAAATTTTGCATGCTCACTCACATTAATTCTGCCACCTGGATAATAGACTCAGGGGCATCTAACCATATGACCTTTAATAAAGATTTACTCTTCAATCTCACACCTTTAACTGTACCCTATCTTGTAACTATTCCTAATGGATATAAAGTGAAAGTGACATGCACATGATCTTTTGCATTAAATCCATTCATCACTCTTCATAATGTCTTACTTGTTCCTTCCTTCAAACGCAACTTGATTTCTGTCCACAAATTAGTAAAACAGTTGCATTGCATAGTCTTGTTCACTGCAACTTCCTATTTCCTCCACATGTTACAGGCCCTTTCTCTGAGGACGCCTCTGGATCTTGGTAAAGAGGAGGCTGGTCTGTAAAGCTTGCTTGGGTGCCACCTTCCTCTTCTTCTAATTGTTGTTCTTCTGCTTCTGTATGTTCTTCTTCTTCTAATTCTTGTAGACCTGACTGTTCTAGTCATGAAGTTGTTACTTTACCTTCAAATGTAAACAATTCCATATGTAATAATGTTGTTGCCACTGACATGAATTACATTTGGAATTTGAGGTTGGATCATATTCCATTTGCAAACATGAAACACATTTCTGCCTTATCTTTTCCATTTGCTTCTAAACAACCTTTCTATTGTTCTGTTTGTCCTATGGCTAGGCAAACTAGACTTCCCTTTCCTGAAAGCACAACAAGTACATCTAGACCTTTCCAATTAATTCATGTAGATACTTGGGGCCCTTATCACACTCCCACCTCTTCTGGCTCTAGATATTTTCTCACAATAGTTGATGATTTTTCTAGAGCAACCTGGACACATTTATTGGGATCTAAAAGCAATGCTTTCTGCATGCTTAAGTCTTTTCTCTGTATGGTTAAAATCCAGTTTAATGCTGTTGTTCAAACTATTAGGAGTGACAATGCTTTGGAATTGGGGTCTAGTATTGCTGGTGCATCCTTTTATAGTCAACATGGCATTATTCACCAAACCACTTGTCCACATACTCCTCAACAGAATGGTGTTGTTGAAAGGAAACATAGGACTCTTATTGAAACTTGTAGAGCTTTACTCTTCCAATCTGGTTCACCCATCTCTTTCTGGGGAGATTGCCTATTGACTGCTACCTACCTTATTAACAGAATACCCTCCGGCTTCTTCATGGCAAATACCCTTATGAAATTTTGCATGGAAAGGCACCTACTTACTCCCATTTAAGGGCTTTTGGCTGCCTTGCCTATGCTGCTGTCCCAATTCCTCAAAGGGACAAGTTGAAACCTAGGGCCATTTCATGTGTCTTCCTGGGGTATCCTTTTGCTAAAAAGGGTTATAGACTGTATGATCTCAGTTCCAAAAAGTGCTTTGTGTCCAGGGATGTTATCTTTCATGAAACTTCTTTTCCTTTTAAATCTGTTTCTTCTGTTAACTCTACTCCTTCTGTTTCTCCCTCTTCTTTTCATTTTGTTCCTCCTCTGGAGCATTCCCTTTCTGAGCCAGATTTCTCTATTCCCATCTGTTCCTCTACACCTTCACCTTCTATTTCAGCTTCTCCTTCTTCCTATCCAGTTTCCAGTCCTCCTTTCAACCCTGACATTTCCCCTCCTGCTTTGCCTTCTTCCACATCACCTACTGTTCCCAGGAAATCTGGAAGACAGCACAATCCTCCTTCTTATCTTAAGGATTATGTCTGTCATCTTCCTGCTTTCTCTGGGTCTTCTTCTTCTCCTCTGGCGACTGAAACTCTTTATTACTCTCAAGCTGCATCAGTTTCAGTATGGCAGGATGCCATGTGAAAGGAGTTTGATTCTTTGGATGCCAACTGTACCTGGGATGTTGTTCCCCTTCCTTCAAGTAAGAAACCCATAGGCTGAAAATGGGTTAATAAGATAATATAAGGCTGATGGTAGTGTTGAAAGATACAAAGCTAGACTTGTTATTAGAGGGGATACTCAAATTGAAGGGGTTGATTTCACTGACACTTTTTCTCCTGTAGTTAAAATATCCGCTGTGAAGTGTCTTATTGCAATGGCTGTTAAGAACCATTGGAAAATTTTCCAACTTGATGTTAACAATGCTTTCTTGCATGGTGATTTGGATGAGGAGGTCTATATGAAGCTCCCTCCAGGTTTATCTGTTTCTGTCTCTTCTCCTGATTTTGTTTCCTCTACATCTCCTCCTCTTGTCTGTAAGTTGAAAAAATCTCTCTATGGGTTGAGGCAGGCATCCAGACAATGGTATGCTAAGCTGTCTTCTGCTCTCTACTCCAGAGTAAATACTCATTCTTTGAATGACTATTCTCTATTTATCAAATGCCAACCTGGTTGTCTGGTTGTTGTGGCAGTCTATGTAGATGACATTATTATTACTGGGGATGACAATGATGAGCTTTCTGCCCTGAAGCTGTTTCTGGATGATCAGTTCAGGATCAAAGACCTTGGTTCTTTGCATTATTTTTTGGGCTTTGAGATGTCTGTTGTTCCTGGTGGGATGCTCCTTAATCAGCATAAATATGTTTCTGACCTATTGCATTAGTTTGACTGTATGAATGTTTCTCCTGTTGTTTGCCCTTTGGATCTTAATGTAAAACTCCATGCTGATTCTAGAGACATCTTCTCCTCCCCTGATCAATATAGGAGCATTGTTGGTAAGCTCTTATTTTTCATTCACACCAGGCCTGACATCTGCTTTGCTGTTCAGCATCTGAGTCAATATTTGAAGTGTCCCAGAGTCCCTCATATGACTGCTGCTTTACATGTCCTCAGATATCTTAAGGGAACTATGCATTTGGGTCTCTTCTATTCTGACAGTTCTGATTTCTCTGTACATGCTTATTCTGACAATGATTGGGCTGCCTGTCCAGATACTCGCAGGTCTGTGACTGGTTTTTGTGTTCTTTTGGGTGGCTGCTTGATTAGTTGGAAGTCCAAGAAACAGCCTGTAGTTTCTTTATACTCTGCTGAAGCTGAGTATCGGGCTCTCAGTAAGGTAGTTGCTGAATTGTCTTGGCTTTCCCGTTTGCTCACTGACATTGGTGTCTCTGTTTCTCCCCCTTTTTTGTTTTCTGTGACAACTATGCTACTATCCATATTGCCAAAAATCCTGTTTTTCATAAGCGGACCAAGCATATCGAGGTGGATTGTCATTTTGTGCGAGATCTGTTAGCTGCTGGGCTTATTACACTCTCCCATGTCTCTACTTCTCGTCAGCTGGCTGACCTTCTCACCAAGCCACTTCCTGGCACTATCCAACATCCTTTGCTGGTCAAGTTGAAGGTGGTCTCCCCCTCCAACTTGAGGGGGGGTGTTGAGCTACAAGATTATCTAGCTTCAAATCCTATACACATACATTGAATTTTTATTATATATTAATGTATATTGTTTGTATATCATGTAATTAGGCTAGAACATATCTGAGCCCATTTTCTTCTTTTGGTTTCGGTTTGGCCCGAGTTGGCACAAATGTATTATATACACTTTGACCCCTTTGTATTAGGGTCAGTCGGATATTATGTTAATTGAAGAGTTTTTCTCTCTCTGAAGCTCTCTCTAGAAGCTTCTCTCAAACGGACTCATCTTCATCTTCTTCTTCAATCTTCATCTCGATTCCTCAATGTTTTCATACATTGCATCCACCTCTATACATATAGGGGTAAGATCTATCCAAATTAAATTATGTGTGATTATACCGGATGTGTTGTTGATATTGTTCCTCTTCGGATTGCAAGGGATTTCCTTTCGCATGTCATTATTTTACATGTTTATCTTATATATACCATGTACAAACACAAAAAATTTACATTATTAGTGTATTTTTATATATTATAGTAGGTGATATGTTTTATTTGTGATGATGTTTAAAAAAGTATTAAATAGATCTTCCAGATTACATTTTAAATTGGATGCCCTATCTTGATGATATAATTCTACTATTATTATTTGTAGATTTGGGTCCTAAGTTCGCCCAGTTATTTAATTTATGATGATGTTTTATAATTTGTTGGATCTTTCCAAAGATTCAACAGAAGCGACAACATTGACTGTTCAGCACGTAATAAGCCAGCCAAAGAAAGGATGATCAAATCAAATAATTATTTTTTTGTAAATAATTTACAATGTGTCCAAATTTGGGTTGTACTAAGGTATGTTTTTTTAATGACTTGATAGGACGAATTAATTTGCTACGTATTGTATATAGAGATAATATCATTTATCCATTAACTTATCGATAAGTTGTTATGGCTTGATTCAGTTTAACACTTAGTGACAATTAAAAGAGTTGAAAAGAAAAAACTGGAACTCCTTATTCCATATCAATGGATGGTAAGCACCATTATAACATGAAGCTACTAGATTTGAAGAATTGGGAATTAAGAAATGAAGAAGAAGAAGAATCTAGAAGAAGGAATAAGAGAGAAGAAATGGTTAAGAGTGTAACGGATTAACCGATTAATTGCCTAACTCCTCTACCTAACTAATAATGGTATTTATTCATTGGGATTTTTACCTATCTATACCATATAGCAATTATCAAAAATGTTCACCAATTGGTATTTACCCGTGTTGTCCACATTGTCCCTACAAAATATATACCAAGCCCATAAATAGCGAGATTCTACCCAAAAAAACGCGCGAGATTGTAGGGGGAGGATATGCGTGTGATCCTATCAGCATTTAATTCGTAATTTGAAACGGAAGTAAATCTTTAGCTGCTTAAATCTCTCCTTCTCCATATATTTTCCACCATTGATAGCCATTAAAAAGTTTGAAAGCTTTGAATTCAAATTTGGATTTTCAAAAATCATTATTTGTTTGGATTGGGTGTTGTTGTAAATAATTTGGAATATGTTTAGGAGTTTATATCTCAATTTTGAGGGGTTTTGGTGAAGATTATACTTGGTTATGACTGAATTTCAGATTGAAACTCGTCGAAGTAGAAGAAGAAGACATATTTCCAGAAATTGTAGTTAAATTGTAGAATTGTAGAATTGTAGATAAATTGTAGATGCAATGTAGATACATTGTAGATAATTTGTAGATAAATTGTAGATTGGGAAGACTAAAACTTCTACAAGTCTTCTATAATTGTGTCGAAAATGCCAATTATGCTACAATTGAAATGAGGATTGGAGTATTAAGATTCAATGTATTAAGTTTGTAGATACCTTGTAGATAAAATTTCTACAAATAAAATACAAATCAGTTTAAGTATTGTATAAAGTTGTATTATTTTTAAGAGTATCTACAAAATTACTACATTTATACTACAATTAAACTATAAACTTGTTCATAAGAAAATGTTGACAACAAAATTTGGTCTTCATCTACAAAATTTCTACATACAAACTACAAGAACTATAGTACGTACCTTTAATAAAATTAATAGTAAGAAATGTTTAATCTTGTGTTTAGAGAACTGAACACATTTCTTTTCTTGGTTTTTCATAAAATTAAATTTCCATGGAATTAACTGAAGGTAAATTGGATTGGCAACGGAATACTAATGGATTGAGGTCCGAAAGGATAACTAGTTTAACAAGATAGAAAATTTGGCTTTGAGCATCACACATTTATTAAAGAAAGAATAAACTGACTTCTCCATAGAATTGGTTTACATGAATGGCGTATTCACGAAATCGACCAATCAACTATGTTTCAACCCTAAACTAATCGGATTTGGCTATATAAATTCGCTGAAATGTGAGGGTGTGGGGGTGGGAGGAGAGAGAGGTAGATAAACTAAAATTGGAGAATATATGCTCCTAAAATCATGCCTAGAATAAATGAAGCAATAATTATACCCTTAATTTGAATTATGGTATATAAATTAAAATTTAGTATGCTTAAATGTAATAAACACAAACCTTAAACATAAGAGGTAATAAGGTTTGCTATATGGTATACATAGGTAAAAATCCCTTATTCATTTCCTTTTGGGATGAATGAGAGTCGTCAGAATTGGCTTCATACTTGACTTCATACTTGGCCTAATTATATGATTGTCCGCCTATAGTGGCCCAGCCCACTTTATTACACAACCTTTACCTACTTTCCCTTTCACCTACTTTCCAATTCATAACATTCTCTATCCCCTCGAGAATGACCTTGTCCTCAAGGTTGATGTTAAGCCTGCTGAGCCACAAAATTTGGAAAATGATGCTTGATATACCCCCATTCTTCCCATATAGCATCCTATTCCTTAAGATTTGCCCACTGATCAACACTTTAACCCCCACACCATTATCAATCTTTACCACTTTCCGCTGCAAGATAGTCACTGGCTGAATCAGTACTTGACCGTTGGTATCATATATGGGTGGTTGAAGCTGAGGTTCAATCGTCGGACCTATTCTCTTCTTAAGCTGAGATACATGGAATACTTGGTGAAGTTGAGAGCCTTCAGGAAGTTCCAAGAGGTAAGCTAATATTCCAATTTCTTTAATATCTTGTAAGGACCAAAATAACGAGCACACAACTTAACATCCTTATGAACCTCTATTGATGATTGTGTATAAGATTGTAGCTTAAGATAGACCTAGTCCCCTACCTCCAAAGTTCTATCTGACCTTGATCTATCAGCAAAGAATTTCATGTGTGATTGTGCTCGAGTTAGGTTGCCCTTAAGTGTCTGCACCATGTGCTATCGTTGTGCTAACCTCATACTTGCCATAGTCTGCTCGAGACTAGGTAGTGAGCCTATTGGTAGTTGGGGAGGTGCATACCCAAATAATGCCTCAAAAGGTGTGATCTTTAGAGCACTGTGGTAGTTAGTGTTATGCCACCACTCTACCATGTGAAGCAACTTAACCCACTGTTTAGGATTATCAAAGACCATAACTCTTAGGTAAGATTCACCTGTTGAGTTTCTCCGTTTGGCCATCTCTCTAAGGGTAATAAACTGAACTTAAATTGAATTTGGTACCTATAGATCTGAAATGATGCTACCAAAAGTGGCTAGTGAAAACTGGATCTCTGCCAGAACTATGGATCAAAGAATGCCATGCAATCCATAAATTTCCTTGAGAAATAGTTCTGCTACATCATGTGTTATAAAAGGATGTTTAAGAGGCATAAAATGATCATACTTAGTGAATCTATCAATCACCACCAAAACTGCATTCTTCTGATTTGAGTTGTCAGAATCTTCTGGTCTCCTGGATAGAGCATCAGCTGCCCTGTTTTCAGAACCTTTCTTGTACTGAATTTCATAGTCAAGCCCCAAAAGTTTAGTGAGGCCCTTTTTCTGTAAAAATGTGGTGAACTTTCGCTTTAATAAGTAGTTAAGGCTATGTTGATATGTTCTCACAATAATATGTCCACATTGTAAGTAATGTCTCCATTCATCCACTGCTGTTAAGACTACAATGTACTCTTTTCCATAGGTAGATAATCCCATATTCTTAGTAGCCAAAGCGTTACTTAGATAGGCTATAGGTCTACCCTCTTGCATTAGTAAAACTCCCATTCATGTGGAGCATGCGTTTGTCTCTACAATAAAGGTTTTGGTGAAGTCTACCAATGCTAGTATGGGTGTTGTGGACATGGCTTTCTTCAGCTTCTAAAAAGCCTCTTCATCCTCTTCATTTTATTGGAATGAATTCTTCTTAAATAAGTTGGTTAACGGCCTACTAATAATTCCATAGGACTTCACAAATCTTCCGTAGTAGCATGTAAGACCTAGAAATCTCTTGAGTGACTTGATTGACTTAGGTGTAGGCCAATTCATCATAGAGTTTATCTTGGCAAGATCAGTAGCTACCCCTTGACTAGAGATAATTTAGCCCAAAAACTCCACCTTATCTTACCCAAAGGCACACTTGGATAGTTTAGCATAGAGTTTTTCCTTTTGTAAAACTTGTAGGACTTGTCTGAGATGATCTACATGGCTGTCCACTGTTGGACTGTAAACTAAGATGTCATTAAATAAAACTAGGACAAAATTTCTTAGAAAAGGTCTGAAAACATGGTTCATCAGACTCTGAAAGGTTGTAGGGGCATTTGTCAATCCAAAAGGCATGACTTTAAACTCTTAGTGTCCTAAATGTAATTTTATAGATGTCAGACCTCTCCATCCTAATTTGATGATACCCAGCCCTCAGATCAATCTTGGAATATATGGAGACCCCTCAAGTTCGTCCATCAAATCATCTACTAAAGGAATAGGAAATTTATCCTTTATGGTCATCTTGTTTAGCTCTCTATAATCAATGCAGAACCTCCAACTCCCATCCATTTTCTTCACTAATAGTACATGTGAGGAAAAAGGAGAATGACTTGGCTGTATATTTAACATATCATTGACTTGCTTTTCTATTACATTTTTCTGGAAGTGATTATACACGTAAGGTTTAATACTCACTTTTGTTACATTAGGTTTGAGAGGAATAGAATGATCATGGCTCCTCTGTGGTGGAAAAGTCTTTGGTTCTTCAAACACATCTGGAAATTCCTCTAGAAATTATATTCCCTTGTATTTCAGCATCCTTAGCAGTAATTGGAAATAAATGAGCCCACAACACCTTTCCCTTTTTGAGAAGTTGTTTTACTCCACCAACTGTCATGCTATGGAGCTTCCCTTCTTCAAAATATCCATTAAGGTTTACCCTTTCCCTTCCACACTCACTTGTAACTTGTATTCAATGAAATCAAACAGAATGAGATTATATTTCTTCATCCAATCCACACCTTAGACCACATCACATCCCCCAATATCCGATAACCTTAGCTTGTGTTAAAACTCTGTCCCTTGAGTCTTCCGGTTAAATTGGGGAATGAATTGGTAACTCATAGGTTGCCCCATTAGCCACAGCTACTCTCATAGGTGCATCATCTTTAACTATGCACCCTAGGTGTTTGGCAGTCTCTCTAGCTATGAAATTGTTGGTGTTTCCACTGTCTGCTAATATAGTCAACATTTTCTTCCCATACATCCCCCTAAGCTTAGTAATAGTAGAATTTATGTGCCTAGAAGTGCATTAAGACTGATGGCCTCATCCAATATCTCTTCCATCATCCCATTAGGCACAACCTCACCTTCTGTACTTAGCTCTGTAATTTCTTCCTTTTGTTCAGTACTTTCAGATAATGTATTTAGCTGCCTATTCTTGCACACATGGCCTGGAAAATACTTTTGTCTACATTTATACCATTCACCCCTTGCATTCCTAGCTTCAAACAACTTAGTTCCTAAAAAAGTTGTATTAGAAGTACATTGTTTTTGTGAGTTTCCCACATTTTTGTTCCATGCTGCTAGATTAGATCCTTGATACTGCCGTATACTCCTCACACCACTTAACATGATCTTCTTGGCCATGGTATCAATCAAGTTCTCCTTGTGCCTAGCTTTTTCCAGAGCATGACTTAAGAAATATGGACCAAGCATCTTCATAGTGTGCCTAATTTCTTCTTTCAAACCTTCAATAAAGAACTCTAGGAAGAATTCTTCAGGTATAGTTGGGTATTTTATCAACACCCAGTCCTTCAAATCTTCGAACCTCTCTAAGTATTCATTGATAGTTCCCTTTGTGCTACCCGTTTAAATTTTCCCAACAACTTCAAGTTACTATTATCAGATTCATTAAATCTCTAGCAGATTTCTTCAATAAATCTAACCATCTCACAATTCCTCTATTCAATTGATAAGAAAAGTACCAAGACTCGGCCCTCCCATTAAGATGAAGAACAACTGATTCTAATTTCTGTTGTGGGTCTGCAATATGGTTGTGATGAAAATACATTTCACATTTGTGCAGCCATGATCAAGGATCTCCTTCCTCAAAGTATAGGAACTCCACTTTAGAAGTAAAATTGTTCACTAGATTTCGTCCAGTCTGCTGCTCCGGTGGTTCTGCTCTCCTCATCTGCTTCGAGAACCTTCTAATTGAAGACCATCATTTGGTGGACTCCCCAAAATGTCGTCCCTGTGTGAAAAGGGTTTCTCCATCATCACATCAAATTTTCTGTTCAGATCATCCATATTTGAGTCATTGGACTCCAATTTTTTATTTTGTTTCAGCCATGTAACTTTGTAACTGATTTTCAAATTTCTTTACATTCTCCTAAGTTGTTTTAGCTCTTGTCTCTATAATAGTCATGGCACCAGGACAGGGATTTGATACCAAAATTTTATGGCTTGATTTAATTTCTCCATCATCACATCAAAAAATTTTCTCTTCAGATCATCCATCTTTGAGTCATTGGACTCCAATTTTTTTATTTCGTTTCAGTCATGTAACTTTGTAACTGATTTTCTAATTTCTTTATATTCTCCCAAGTTGTTTTTGCTTTTGTCTCTATAATAGTAACGGCACCAGAACATGGCTTTGATACCAAATTATTAAGGCTTGATTCAATCAAGAAACTAGTGGAAATTAAAAGAATTCAAAAGGAAAAACTGGAACTCCTTATTTAATCAATGGATGGTAATCACCATTATTACATGCAGCTACTAGAATTGAATAATTGGGAATTGAGAAATGAAGAAGAACAAGAAGAATCTAGAAGAAAGAATAAGAGAGAAGAAGTGGTTGAGAGTGTAACCGATTAACCGACTAACTGCCTAACTCATCTACCTAACTAATGGGCAGAATGAGAGTCATCAGAGTTGGGCTTCATACTTGGCCCAATTCTCTGATTTGTCCGCCTATAGTGGCACAACCCACTTTATTATACAACATTTACCTTTTTTCCCTTTCACCTATTTCCCAATTCATAACATAAGTTAACTAGAGGCAGATTTGAGATGAAGTTTTATGTTTTCAACCTTAAAATTATGGGTTCAGAGTTACTATTTGTTGTAATTTTATTGGATTTATATATATAAATTTATATATTGCGTCAAAAAATACTTAATTCAGATGAACCTAGTGTCTAAATCTTACATCTGTTATAAAAACTGTATTGTTGTAACATTAATAAACAATAAACCTTATGAAAAATAGAAATAGAAAGTTAGTAGAACTAGAACGTTAAAATAAATTCTGAAAATAGTATAGGAATAAATCGAGCTCACTGAATATACAGTGTGTACTTAAGAAAATTATTACCTTTAAATACTCGAGGTTCTAGAATATATCCTCCCAGAATAGAACGATTTAACTCACCAGAGTGTTGGTACCAAAAACGCTGATGAACAACGAACCACTCGAAGGCTGTAAAACACATTGAAATTTTTATGTGCAGAAGAAGAAGAAGAAGAAGAAGAAGAAGAAGAAGAAGAAGAAGAAGAAGAAGAAGAAGAAGAAGAAGAAGAAGAAGAAGAAGAAGAATATGATGAAAATGATAAAATTTTGTAAGTAAAATTCTTGGATTGAAGAAATATTAATAGCCCATTTGGCACTATTTCTGAAAAGGTTTGCAACCTTTCAGAACAACCATAACTGTTGGAACAGGTTTGACACTGTTGATACCCAATTTTTTCCTGTAATTTTTATATGTATAAATTTATTAAAAATAACATATATATACATATATAAGCATGCACAAGATTGTTATAATTTTTTCATAATTTTGAAAGATTTTAAATTGATTTATTTCCTCTTCTTTTACTCATAAAATCCCCCATAATTATTCCTCAAATTATTTTTGGGGTTATTTATTCATTTCAATTCTATATTTATTCCAAAATATAATTAATTGTTTTTTTCATTTTCATAATTGCATTTTATATTTTTAAAGCTAAATTACATATGATTACAATATTAGCCTTATTAATATATAATTACCTTTGTATGCGTAACATTGATCTTCTATATTTTAAAAATATTAAATATCTGTTTTAAATCATTTTAGTACACAAAATTCTTTTTTAAAAATTCCTTTTTATTTATTGTAAATTATATAGGCATAAGTTGTCTATTTTAAACATAGCCATATTTGCTTTTAATTTTAGCCCAATTTTAATCCAACCCCAGCCCAATTCCTAATCAAATTACCCAACCCAGACCCTAATTACCCATACCCGACCCAAAACTTATTAAATCTTGGTCGTTGATCTAAAATATCAACGACCCCATTCGTTCTTACCTTATTTATTCCAAACGATCCCCAACCCTAAATTATTTTCCAAATATTCTCTCATCTCCTCTCCTCTATTATTAACTAAACCTAACCCTAGCCCCTTTAGCCGTCGATCTCTCTTCTTTGGTCCTCTTCGGTGATCTCCCATAAGCTCCTATGCCTCCAATGGCTCCTCTAATGCCATGCTCGCCTCCTCTAAGGTCTTCAAGGGACTAGATCCATGCCGACTTGCACCTAGGTTCATCACTGGTCTATTATTGGCTACTTCAATTTGATTTTAAGCAAAATCATGTTGTATTTGTTACGATCTTTGGGATTCTAGACGCGTTCTTTCATCTCTATTTGGGTTTCTTTTGAAACCTTAATTCCTGCCTACATCTCCTAGATGAGTACAAATTTAAAATGATTTGAGTTTTTTTCTTCGATATTTTACACTATCCTTGGAACGTTTTACAAGAACCATGTGATTTCAAGTGATTTAGTCTTCTTCTTAAAATTAGGGTTTTCGAAACTTCTTCTAAAACTTTGTTTAAACTGATTCTTTGTTTTAAACTTCTATTTCTTCCATATTTCAACTAATTCTATGATTTTACTACCTTTTCAACTCGCATATGTTGAAAGCCCTAAATTTGTGGGATTTCTCCGTTTGGTTCTTTGTATTAGCGTGACTGCTCGTTTCTTGTTTGAGTTTCAGCGACTATCTTGCCTCGAATATGATCTTACTGAGTTTTAGCCTAATTAAATTACATCACCTCTGTGTTTTGTATTCATCTTGACCGATCAATACTTGCCGCTTTGCTTGCTGTGTTTGGATACTCTTGTCTCACTCTTTTATATGCTAAAACTCTCTCTTTGATTGACTCTGAACTCCATGTTTCTTGGCTTGATTTGAAAAACTTCCATAAGACTTTCGATTCTCCTTTTTTTAGATTTTTTATTTGCTTATTCACGGAACCCATGTTACTCTCCTTAAATCAGTAATTTTGAATCCTTGATTCCATGATTTACTATATGCTGATTTTCGATTATTTTCATATTCTGCAACTTTATTTTGTTTTCTTACTTTATTTGTTTAACGAGTATTTTACTATTTCATTAGTTATTTTCTTAATTAAACTCCTATGTACTTACCCCTAATTCTCTATTTTGTACCTTATGCTCTACTTGATTTCTTCCTTAATCATTTCTGCATATTACCGTTGGTTGATTACTCATTAATTAAAGGAGTTCTTGTATTGATTTGATTCTGATTAGTATTTAGTTCCATGATTACTACGCTACTATGATTCCTGCCTTATTTTTATCTAATTTTCGAACTACTATATATACACACTCTCTCATTAACACAAACACACGAACATTGATTCAAAAATGCTCTCTCTTTCATTAAAAAGCTTTCTGCACTCTTTTATGTCACTTACTACTGTCTAAAGTCAGCCGGCTGCAAGCCAAGGCTGATTACTGGATTCTCTTTCACTTTTTGTTTACTACCCGCCTTTACTAGTATGTTCCAATTTTAATTCAAGTCCCAAAAATAATATGCTTCTCTTATTACTTCAATTTGTCTTCTTTACTGCATGCTATATACCCCTTAGGATCCCCTTCTAGTATGTCTTAATGTGTCCATGTTTCCCTGATCTCTGGCATGCGCCCTTCATGTGTAAGTTAATTGGCTATCCTAAGCTTCTTGATTCTGTATTAACTCTACAATCCATGATATTCTTTAAAAAGCCTTGACCCCTTTTTAAGGGCCCCTCTGGTTCTGTACCTATGTGTATCTATGTTTACTATGAGACCTATGATTACCCCAAATCCGTATTACCCCCTAAGTGGATGTGTGCACTTGTCTGACTTCATGTATTGAACTGCTTATTCTAGTTCTGTTTTTGGTTTGGTTGATTGATGATCACTTACCTTTTTTTAAAAATTGCATTATGCAATAACTCCTTATGTATTTTACAAAACCATTTCAAACAAACCTCCTTTTAATACTGTTTTCCTGCTGAAACATTTGAAACTATGTCATGAACTCTCACTGTACTCCTAAGTCACTAGGTTCTTTCCCCTCCAGTATGTGTACTGCCTTGGGATCCTCTTGAGAACCCTCTGAACTCTAGTACACTGAGGCTGGCCCTTCCACACTGCACTTATTCAATTTGGTTACCAAGTCTAGGTGTAAGCACTACCCAGGTTTCTTGAGATCCTTAGGGTGTAGAAAATCATTCTATCTATGATATGTGCGCTTTGGTTGTATTAGCATGATTTTCAGGTATAGGTTTTGATGAATGACAAACAATAAAGTCAAGTGTCAAACAACGATATTATATGACAAACAATCAAGAGTGAATGCCAAGAAGCATATTGATGACGGAATTGCATAGACAAGCCAAAGACGAGTTCAAAATTTCAAGACCAAAGACCCAATGCGTAGATCGTTAGGTAGAACAAATGTAAGAGCAACGTTTAAAGTTATCTCGTCTTTTGGCTCAACATAGGTCATCATAAATATGCATAAAATCATTTCATCAAATCATATTTATCATAAATATATTTTAAATACTTCAAACAAAATGATTTTAACGTTTTCATTTTAACCAAAATGGTTTTTGAAGAAAGTTTTCAATTCTGGTATATTCTGGTATATTACATAGGTCATCATTAATATGCATAAAATCATTTTATTAAATCATATATATCATAAATATTTTTAATATACTTCAAACAAAATAATTTTAACGTTTTCATTTTAACCAAAATGGTTTTTGAAGTAAGTTTTCGATTCTGGTGTACTCTGGTATATTTTGGTATACTCCAGCTTTGATTCTGGTATACTGTGGTATACACAGTGTATATCAATGGTATATAATCGATTATAATTCTTAAATAATCGATTATCTTGCATCCGTTGCCAAAGTTTTGAACACTTGAACAAAATAATCGATTATGCCATCCAAATAATCGATTATTCATGAGAAGAATCTCTTCCGATTTTGTAACGGTAAAAGGATAATCGATTATGCAAATCAAATAATCGATTATCCTTGCATAAAATTAGCATAATTGATTGCCAATTAAGCAACGGACATCCACCCTTTAACCCCTATAAAAAGAGGTCTTTTGAGATGTTTTTAAACACACAACACCTCCCAATATTGATATACATATTGACATTATTTGAGCATCATTTTAGAGCTTTTGTTGAGCCATTTGAGAGACAACTTTGAGTTGTTCATAGAGCTAAATTTGTATCTCTTTATCTACTCTTTTGAGAGAGTTCTTGTTGTAAAAGAGAAAGGTGTTTGAGAAGAACATATCTTCTCTTGTGGTGCGGTATCCACGAGCAAGGTTGAAGTCTTGAGGTGCGGTATCATCGAGCAAGTTGAAGTCTTGTAGAGTGTACATCTACGAGCAAGTGTAACGGTTTGTTAGGCACCCGTAAGCTTAACGGAGTTAGTGGAATCTCGAGAGAGTCTCTCGGGGACTGGACTAACCACAAGTTATGGTGAACCATGATAAATTCGGTGTGTTCTTTCCTTACTATTTTAATTACCAAATTTATTTTATTCCTGCAATTTTAATTCCGCAATATTTATCAATATTCTCGTGCCGCACTATTCACCCCCCCTCTAGTGACGGGCATAAATCCTAACATAGGGAACTTTGATGCACCTAGACTATGACATCGCCTATGGAATTTGAGCATTTTAGGCTATTGGAGGCTTTAGAAATCTGGGTCTATGTGTAGGCTCCCTATTGAATAACTTCTTACTTTTCTTATCTATTTATGTAATTCATTCATATGGTCTGTAATAATTTATAAACAAATATTGGGGTAACTAGTGAAAAAGGGCTGGTAGTTGCATGTTTGTGGGGGTAATACGGGTAAAAACCATGCCTATAAGACTTTACATTTTGATATTATTGCCTTACCAAGCAGAAAACATGCATATAGGACTTTATCTTTTACTATGTTAGAGATCATGCATGTATGTCTCAAGTGGTTCCATAATAGAAATCATGTTTATAAGTCTTAAAACCAACGTCACAAGTAGATGTCATGCCTATCGAATATAATCTAATCCAACTTATGTTATAATAAGTGTTTACATGTGTTTTCATTTGTCATCATGCCTGCAAGTTTCTAAATCAGTATTAAACAACTAGATATCATGCCTATAGGGAACAATACCAGAAATTCCGCATATAGATCTAAACTAGTTTAGTTTAAATAATTCAATATGGTTAACGATTAGTTCACTTTGAAACTGGTTTAATTAATGGTCTATTTTCCATAAAACAAGTTCTTTCAGGAACTGCCTTATTCCATCATTAGACATCATGCCTATAGGGATTCAAGAGTTTGTTTCTTTGAAAATCTGTCATGTTTTACTATAAAACATAATGATTGTTATTTCGCGTGTAGGCAAGCTTATAGGGAGTTTCCAAATCTAGTAACTCTAAAACTGTTTCTATGACTTAATGTCATTCTGATCTTTTAAACAAACTTTAAAAAAATTAGTATGCAAGTGATAGGGTTATTGCTTCCGAGTTTATAAAAATAACCTACCTATCTTTTGTGTCTTCATACTAACTTAGGCATCATGTCTTAGGATACTGTTTAACAAAATGCCCTTATTTGTGTTAGAGTCGTGCTGCCTATGTGTATTGTTTGAGGAGGAAAACTTGAGCCTCTAATTGCTCCCTTTTTTCTTATGTGATAAGGGTCTATTTGTTCTTACCTGTCACCTTAGTATTTTCACCTTTAAAACCTTAGGTGTCTTACTAGAACTACCTATATGTAAAGGTCCTAATATTCCTCCAGGACCATTGAGAAGGGACAGGTAACAATATTCAATAGAGATCGCTGACCAACACTCATTTTTAATGACCACTACGGGGTAGGAAGGGTAGATATGTGATATGATGATTACGCGCTAATGTCACGTGTAGCCCCTCATTGAGGAGTGTTTACCTACCATTGTGTGGGGTAATCCTATAGGCTAACCAACCTAGGACTCCTTTTTTTTCAAATTTCCATTTGTTTAAACTTTGTTTTATCCAACTTGCTCAAAACCTTTTTTTTTCTTATTTGAAGTTATACAACATCCAACGTGCTTCACTTGAAAATTATTTGATTCAACTATTTATTTGTTAATGGGCTAATTCATGAATATAAGTTCGGTCAGGACCCATAGTCGTGGACCAAAAGGGATTCCTAATACCTTCTCCTCGAGGTCATTTCGATCCCTTACCCTAATCTCTGGTAATGCAAATCAATCAAAGAGTTAATCACTCTATGTGCCCTAATGCACCATAATCCGTTAGGTGGCGACTCTTCAAATACATAATTCCCAAATAGAAATGAGTTATTACCCCATGAATGTGTTACACCTCGTAAATTTAACAACATTAACAACGTTATATGTGTTTGATATGATATTTTCAGAGGAATATTTTTGCAAAATAGTTTGAACAAAAATATAATTTTATATAGTTATTAATGTTACTATTTTTAATTATACACAATAGAAGAAAGCTTATGAGATTTCTATTATTGTAAGGATATAAATTATTTTTGCACAAGAAAATAAGGTTATCTTTTTACCATTTTAATATTTAAGTGTACGAGAATTTGTACTCTTTATATGAGATAAGAAAATTATAAGTAAAAAAATATATGTATATTTACATGGATATTTTAATAAACATAATAGTGTATGTATTATTTGTGATACTACATGACCATGATATAATGATATATAAAGTGTATTAAGAATAAGTAAAATTTTAAGCAATTTAAGATAATTTTAATTATGCGGGTAATTGCTAATTATCCAAAACATTTTGGATAACAATAAAGTGTGACAGCTTTTGCCTTAAATACGTGATGACTCTTATAGTTATTAGATAGGTGGCAATATATAGTGAGTATCATGTAAAAATGAAAAAAAAGGTATATCGTAAGTAACAGAGGAGTGTCTTGTCTTTTCCCGCTCAAGCTTCTGCTTATCATTTGAAAAGCGGTTGTACTACTTTGTCTTCTCATCTCTTCATTTATGTGCTGTGGCTATGTTTCACCAAGAAAGATATGAATAGTCTTGTTTAATACATTTCAAGGTGAACTCTATTTCGTTATGAAGCAACTTTTTATTGGAACTTTGTGAAATTTGTGCAAACTCAATGTAGTGAAGCATGTAAAAATAATGAAAAATAGCTAATCCTTGTAGGAAACCAACTTCAAGAACTTGACACTTATGGATTTATTTATTATCGTGGTTCTACTTGTTAAATTCCATCCTTCGCAAGATACTAAATTGAGTAAAGAGAGGAGAAATAAGATGGAGGCCAAGATTACTATATTTGGTAACACTACGAGGAGTAAAGGTTAAAAAGCGAAAATGTTTGCGTATGGAAAGTCTTGTGAGTCAGATATAGTGAGGGCCACGGCTTCTGTGGAGTGCTTCCAGCTCTAAATCAAATAACCTATTTTTGAGCAGGTCAATATGTTGCACATGGATGAGTATGAGTGTCTCTTTCCTTTTGGAATTTATTAAACTATAATACTACATATACCATTTGTTACGATCTGACCCGTCGTCTCGTGACTTATCGCCCCGTTTTTCCCTTTTTATGCTTTTATATGTTCTATTATATGTGTTTGGAGAGTTTGAAGTAATTCGGATGGAGTTTGAGTAGAAATGAGACAATTAGTCTCTTTGTGAGAAGGTTTGTAACGACCAAATGTTGACTTATAAGTTAGAGGGCTAGAAATGGATTTCCGAAAATTTGACTAATTTTGGGTGGTGATTTGTGACTTAAGAGCAAAAGCGGAACTGAATTTGGAGGTCCGGTGTAGAATTAGGCTTGAATTGATTAAGTTAGAATTTTGGCGAAATCCGATTGATAGGTGAGATTTTGATCAGGGGGTCGTAATGAAATTTTTGATAGTTGCAATAGCTCCGTTAGGTGATTTTGGATATGCGTGCAAAATTTCAGGTCATTCGGAGGTGTTTAGGCCGAGTTTTGGATCAAATGCAAGTTTCAGAAGTTTTAGTTTAACTTAGGCTTGAATCTGTGGTAATTCGATGATTTTGATGTTTATGATAGTATTTTTATGCCATGAGAAAATTTGAATGAGGTATTATGACCTATCTATGCTTTTGGTTGAGGTCCCGAGGGCCTCAGGGTGGTTTTGGATGGCTAACGCGAAGTTCGGAGGTTGGCTGATGCTGTAGAAGTTGCAGCAGCTGTTGCATGGCACGTTTGGCCTTCGCGTTCAAGGAGCTGTCTCGCATTCGCGTAGGCCTGAGGTCCTTTGGCCTTCGCATTCGCGTGTGGTAGTCACGTTTGCGTAGGGTGTTTGGATGCGTGAGGGATACAGGTGCAGTTATCCTTCGCGTTCGCGGCTGGGTTCCGTGTTTGCGATGAAGAAGGGAGCAGTGACCTTGGCGTTCGCGGTTGAGCCACGCATTTGCGAAGAAGGATTTTTGGCCCAGTGGATTTTGTTCATCGCGAACGCGGAAGGGCCTCGCGTTCATGAAGAAGGGTCGTTCAAGTGGACAGAATGTTTTTAAGGGTAATTTCAGTCGCGAACCCATCAATATTTCCACCATTGTTAAGCAACCAAGGGAGATTTTTGAGCGATTTGATGCATGTTTTCAACGTATATTGATTGGAGGTAAGTCTCTTGACTTAAAAACACCATTTTTAGGAAGAATCAACCCTTAATTCCATGAAATTGGGTAGAAATTTTGGAGAATTAGTGCTTAGTTTTTAGAAACAAATTTTGGGGATTTGTAAGGTCATTCGAGCTCCGTTTTTGAAAAACTTTACAGGTACGGACTCGTGGCGAGACGAGGAATCCAAAGATGTAATTTTTAGAATTTTTTGAGAAGTAGGCCCAGGGCTCGGGGTTTACCAATTTCCTAATTTTTAGCATTTTTTTGAATAATTTCAGTTGGGTTATGTTTGTTTAGACTATAATAATATATTCGTTGTGGTTTTGACTAGATTTGACGCGCGTAGATGGAGATTCAAAGGGAAAAGGCATCGGGGACCAGTCTACGGCCGGTTAGAGGTGAGTAGTTTGTATAGATGATGGCCTGAGGGTATGAAACCCCGGTTTATCACATTGTGATGGTATGTAAGGGTATGACTCGCACCCCATCCCGAGTGCTAAATATAATTTAGTGGCGGCTGATACGCAGCCTGTAGTGAATATGTCCGGGCTTATTGCAGTGTTTGTGGCCTTGTGCCGATCTGTAGCATCCATCTAGGATGAATATATTTGTGATAACATGATTTGCATAATCATTGATTTCAGTCCTGTGTTTAATCACTATTATTAAATGCTAAGTCACATTTTTCCTGAAATAAATTAATTAAATTATCTTTACCTTAATAATCAAAAATGGGAAATTAGATTGAATCTGTTATGTGACTCATATGCATACTGTGGACTGAGCATGGGTCGGGCTGCATGCCGTAGCGGTGATATAATGATATCGCGTTTGGGCTGAAGGAGCCCCTCCGGAGTCTGTACATACCTCCAGTGAGCGCCATCAACGTTAAATGGATTGGGCTATACGCCGCAGCGTATTTATGTGCATTGCATTGCATCTTTATCTGATACTTGACTGTTATATTTGATATTGCTTTGTTGTTAGTTCGTGGCTAAGGTATAGGGATGGTAGTTTTAGATTTGTTTTGTGGCATTTCATGGATTTCTTACCTTCACACATTATATATGCTTATTACTCAATGAGTCGGTAGTACTCACCCCTACTCCCTGCACCTTGTGTGCAGATTCAGGTACACCGGAGGCTTAGCTGTCACTCGTAGTCTCCAAATATTTTCCAGAGTCGTTGAGGTAGCTACTTGACGTTCGCAGGACCTGGCTGCTCTTCATATTCCAGTTCATTACTATTATTTACATTTCCTGATTTTTTAAAATTTTCATTCAGATATTATTATTTAGTTTTGTTTAGAGGCTCTAGACTCGTGACCCCATATCTTGTGGGTGTGATTATCGGTTTTCGTGTTTTTTCCATACTACTCTATTAATATTTTGGGGAATTTTATTCTAAAATTACTATAATATTCTTAAATTGTCGGTTTTGAGACTTAGTCTTAAATTGAACGCGATTGTTGGTCAGCCTTGCCTAGCTTTATGGTTGGGCGCCATCACGACCAGGTTTGGGTCGTGACACCATTTGTGCACCATCTTCATGCAGTCTGGAGTCCATACATCAAATAATTTAACTACCTGTGTTTGTTCATCTTCACTACTTAGAATGTGAGCCGAAACCCCTCTAAGATATCTCAAATGTGGAGAAATGGAGCTTGTCTTTTTTTGTTTAAACGAGGCCATGAGCTTATGTTTGGTACTTGTTAATGTCGACTTTGTCGAGACTAGATCTTCATGAGTTGCTATCTTGTAGATGGATAATGAGTATTAACAGGTCTTTGGAAAGTTTCTCCTTACAAGTTTTAATATAAAGTGAATGTGTATCTCTCTTTGGGTGTGTGTTTTGAAGGGATGATCTAACCTCCTTAGATATTCACGTTTCATCAAGTAGGAAAAGTATTTAATCCAAAACTCCATGCCATCTTGCAATGTAGAAAATGGGTCATTGGGTTGGGCAATTGCTTGCATATCAGACAAGTATTGGACTGTGAAACTGTTACACCCCATGGATAATAAGGCAAAGGGGTTGGTCACAATAGGTTGATATTGCGTTCTTGTGTCCCTTAATTATCTAATAGCTGGGTTATTTGGATATTTTATGGCTATGTTTAGGATCTCTTCAGGAATACTCGAAAAACATTAAAATGCGGATTTTCCCTAATCCACGTATGGTAAGGCACTTTCTTCTTTTTTATTTGACATGATCTAAAATGAAATGCACATAAATGATACGCTATTTCATAATGTATCTACTCCTAGCAACTAAGGTTGTTCATATTGTTCTTTCCGTACAAGGTTATTCTAAGAAAATATGTATGATTCTTGAGTCCTAGTGAAATTCATATTGATAGTATGATGTCCATAATGTTAATCAAAGGTGCAACGACCTTACGTTACTCCGAAAGGATTAGAACGTGATTCCATGATTCCAACATGCATTATATATAATATCTATTTTACTCTACCAAGCCACGCTATAGTCGGCCGTGTACGACACCTATTGTTCAACTACTGATCAGTTGGATTTATCGAGCTCCATGTGGCCGGGTATGATTCTACCGAGCCTTATGATGGCCGGGTATATTTTTACGAGTCCTCTTTGAGGCCGAGTACAATATGATGATGATGATGCCCACAGAGGCAAATGTTTTTTAAAAGATTTATATATATATTATGCATTTCATATCAGTATCCCCCAGAGGCACTTAGATGTTACAGGTTGTATCTCCTCTGTCTCACTTTACATTACTATTCTTGTTTATGCTTTCCATCCATACATACTCGTTACTTTATTCGTACTGACGTCTTTTTTTGGGGACGTTGTGTTTCATGCCCGCAGGTCCCGATTGATAGGTTGATAGTCCTCCAAGTAGGTTATCAGCTCACCGGAAGGTGTTTGTGCACTCTACTTGCTTCGGAGTTGCCTATTTGGTTAGTATGCACTTGGATATATATTGATTGGTATGGTGGGACCCTGTCTTATCCTTAATGATTTTATGTACTCTTAGAGGCTTGTATACATATGTCAGGTGTATGAATACTTGTATGGACTTGTCGGCCTATGTTTTGAGTTTAAAATAGTCATGTGGGCCTTATAGGCCTGTATGTCACATATATAAGTTTGTATATCATGTAGGGTCTTCATATGTTGAGTATTTCCTTATGTTTTATTCTTGTTATGCCATGATGAGTTTTCTGGTTCATTTACTCATAATATGATAAGAAATTTATGTTGCGTTGGTACTCGATTGAGTAAGGCACCGGGTGCCCGTCGCGGCCCTTCGGCTTGGGTCGTGACAAAAGTGGTATTAGAGCAGTTCTTTCCTAGGGAGTCTACAAGTTATGCCTAGTAGAGTCTTGTTTATGGGTGTGTCGTGCACCACACTTATAAGCAGTAGGCTATGTAGCATTTAGGATTGTCACACTTTCTTCTTACTCTAGATCGTGTGATAGAGTCTAGTTGTAAGAACTCAATTTCCTAAACTCTACCTTATTTATAATACGACGATGCCTACATCCAGAAAGACAGGTGGTAAGATATATAGTTATGAGAGAGTTGAGTCAAAGGAACCCGACTTTGCATCATGTTTATGATAAGTAAATGTGAGGTCTCCAATAGATCATGTGTGTACTAAAATGTGTAAGCCTCTTGGTGAGGATATTGAGGCAAGAATATATATTCACCCTAATGGTGAAAGATAATGAGAGATTTAAAACGTAAATATAAGTTTCAACAAGTAAAAGAGGTAAGATGAAGAAGCGTACGAGGCGCCCAGTTAATGAAGGTTAACAACGTTATAATGAGGTAGAGGAATAAGATTTTTAAGTTATATTCAACTGTAACATAGGTATGTACAATTGGTTACACCCATTTTAGTGATGCCCTGTGGGGGCAAAAAGGTATAGTAAGAGAAAGATGGGATATCAAGAACCGGCTGGGGTTAGAGTAACCCAAATTAATAAATGGATTAATTCCATCTGTTGGCATTTCCGAAGGGTATTACAAATGTACCAATAGATCTTATTGTGAGACACCCAGATGGTGCACCCTAGAATATTATGAATAGATGAGAATAGTAGAATCCAGAAGATAGGCACTGAAGCCTGGATGGGTAAATATTACCGGAAGTGTGGCTCTCATCCCTAGTAGAGCGAGGATGTTGAGCAACCCAAAGAGCCATTGGATAGTGCAAAAGGGAGCTAAAAGCAAGAGAATATCTTGTTAAAGTTTTTAGAATAAAGTAATAGACAGAAATATTCGCAGGAAATAAGAAGAGAGCTAATGAAGCATTGAGAGTAAGATGTGATACATGGATGACAATGGCAGTCCACAAAGATGACAGTATTCTAGAGTCGATAGTCAAGTGAAGGAGAAGATGAGAAGTGACAGGCCTTGAGGTAACAAAAGAGTATAGGTCATAAAGTCATATTCTCACTTCCAGAAATAAGTTCGCGACGCTAACATGATTCAGAAGAAAAAGTTAGACCCCTGAGTAATAGAAGTTAGCATGGACTAGTTGAAAAAGATAAACTAAACACGAATTAGGGACTGAGTGATGTGATGGTGGTCGGCATCATGAGAACTTCATATTGTGTTCCAGTGATAATAGAATGGACCACAGAGGAAGATTCATGAGAAACTCAGATAATGGTTAAGCAAATCAAGCAATGTGAGCAAAGTTAAGTTTAAGGGATTGTATGTGCCAATTACACTAAATTTTGCCCTAGTGAGTAAGGGATTTTTCTATCCTTGGTACAGAAGGATTTCCGCAAGGCGAGTAAGGGTGATAGATGGTTTGAAAAGACGCTAAAGATGAAGAGGTAACACATCTATAGGTAGATCCTCGTGGCTTCAACTCTTCGTACTCCCCTAAAGGAGGAAATATAGAGTGATGTGATGTTAAGTCAGAATTGAGTGGTTCTAGTAGCTACGAAATGTTAAAGGAAGAATGCGATAAAAATGAGAAAGGAATGAGATGATTAAATGTTACATATAGGCTACAATCCAAAACATTATGCAAACACGACGTCAAGAAAAAGAAGCGAGGCGTTCCAGCCTAGAATGTTATGGATAAATAAGGAGCCATTGCAAGCCGTAGGTTAAGAAAAAGGAAATAAACCAAGAAAAATTATGGTGAATATCCATATGAGAATGAGCCAATCAGTAGTTAGCAGTTTATTAAGGAAGAGCCTAGTTACGACTAGACATGAGGTTACAGACGAATCAACAGATCGTGCAAGATAAACATAGTAAAACCCAATATAGTGAATTCAGGTTCACGGTAATGTTATTTTAATACTTAGAATATATTCAGATAGGAATCAGGGTAGTTAAAGGTACCGAATGAATGTTACAGGAATAAAAGAGAGTGCAACTGGGGGACAATCAAATACCAGTTCAGAAGCAACCCTACAAGCACAAAGGCATGGAGGTAAGCAACTACAGATAATTATAGGCAAGGAAGGACATCAAAAGGTCCATAATAAGCTCATAACTTTATAGGAATCAAGGACTCTCTCTAAGTACTATAATGAAAGACTAGCTGAGGAAATAAGGAAGAAGGCTTCAGCCTAAGCACAACGACCAAAAGAGGAAAGGGTCGTGTAATAACAGTCTCACAACAACATCACAAGAACTCCAAAGGAAAGTGGGCCCTACCATGGATGATGAACGGGAAGAAAAATTAAAAGTGTCATATCAGTTGCTCAAAAACTCTAGCATGCGAGGGAACTAGGATAAGCTAAGTATGTACACAACAAGGGGGAAGAAAGACCAGAAAAGGTAATAGCTTACATTGAAGAAAGCTAAGAAGGAACGAAAGAAACAAATTATTCGATCAATGATCCCGAGTTGGTGACGTTGTGAACGCACTTAAGATTTTGAGTTTTATACCTGCATCATATACAGCCGTGGAAGATTTTGGTATACGTTAAAAGAAAGAATTAAGCCTAGGTCATAGATGAAGGATTGAATTGTAAAGGAATTTTATCATAAATATCCTTCAGCACCAACGAAAGGCTAAAGTGACAACTAATACTAGGAGCCGCAGGTCAGAAGATATCTTAATCCTACATAGAGGATGATCAGAAATAAGAGGAGACTAAAGAGTTACATCGATTAAGCAAAATAGGAGTTACTAAGAGAATTATAGACCTTTAGATCGCTCTTAAGTAGCAGAAGTATAAGAAAGATAATATAGTATCCATATTTTATAATAGCTCTATGATAACGCCAATTGAAGAATATCACACTTATAAGAAGTTAGTACGAAACTCCCACCGGAAAGAATTATAATAGAGTTTCAAGTTATGGATGTGGAAGGGAGGTCACGAATAAAATAGAAGATACGATGTGAGATTGAAAAGTAAGGTAAAGGTAGAGAAGATACGAGATACTCCAGTACAAAAGATTGTGAATAGTCAAGACTTCAAATGTAGTTTGGGCTTCAAATTTAACATACAGAGGAGGCCCTAGTAAAAATTTTGCAAATCTCCAAGAGTTTAAAATTCAGTGGAATATTTTTGTAAAATAGTTTGAAAAAAAATATAATTTTATATAGTTATTAATGTTACTACTTTTAATTATACACAAAATACAAGAAAGCTTATGAGATTCTTATTATTGTAAAGATATAAATTATTTTTGCACAAGAAAATAAGGTTATCTTTTTAAAATTTTAATATTTAAGTGTACAAGAATTTGTACTCTTTATATGAGAATAGAAAATTATAAGTAAAAAAATATATATTTTTTTACATGGATATTTTAATAAAAATAATAGTGTATGTATTATTTTATGTGATACTACATAACCATGAAATAATTTTATATAAAGTGTATTAAAAATAGGAAAATTTTAAGCAATTTGAGATAATTTTAATTATGCGGGTAATTACTAATTATCCAGAACATTTTGGATAACAATAAAGGGTGGCAGCTTTTGCCTTAAATACATGATGACACTTATAGTTATTAGGTAGGTGGCAATATGTAGTGAGTATCATGTAAAAATGTAAAAGAAGGACATATCGTAAGTAACAGAAGAGTGTCTTTTCCTGCTCAAGCTTCTGCTTATCATTTGAAAAGTAGCGGTTGTATTACTTTGTCTTCTCATCTCTTCATTTATGTGCAGTGATTATGTTTCATCAAGTGAGAGATGAATAGTCTTGTTTATTACATTTCAAGGTGAACTCTATTTCATTATGAAGCAACTTTTTATTGGAACTTTGTGAAATTTGTGCAAACTCAATGTAGTGAAGCATGTAAAAATAATGAAAAATAGCTAATCCTTGTAGGAAACCAACTTCAAGAACTTGACACTTATGGATTTATTTATTATCGTGGTTCTACTTGTTAAATTCCATCCTTCGCAAGATACTAAATTGAGTAAAGAGAGGAGAAATAAGATGGAGGCCAAGATTACTATATTTGGTAACACTACGAGTGGTAAAGGTTAAAAATCGAAAAGGTTTGCGTATGTAAAGTCTTGTGAGTCAGATATAGTGAGGGCCACACCTTCTGTGGAGTGCTTCCATCTCTAAATCAAATAACCCATTTTTTGAGTAGGTCAATATGTTGCATATGGATCAGTATGAGTGTCTCTTTCCATTTGGAATTTATTAAACTATAATACTACATATACCATTTGTGCACCATCTTCATGCAGTCTAGAGTCCAGACATCAAATAACTTAACTACCTGTGTTTGTTCATCTTCACTGCTTAGAAAGTGAGCCGAAACCCCTCTAAGATATCTCAAATGTGGAGAAATGGATCTTGTCTTTTTTTTTAAACGAGGCCAGGAGCTTATGTTTGGTACTTGTTAAATGTAGACTTTGTCGAGACTAGTTCATCATAAGTTACTATCTTGTAGATGGATAATGAGTATTAACAGATCTTTGGAAAATTTCTCCTTCCAAGTTTTAATATAAAGTGAATGTGTATCTCTCTTTGGGTGTGTATTTTGAAGGGAGGATCTAACATCCTTAGATATTCACGTTTCATCAAGTAGGAAAAGTGTTTACTCCAAAACTCCATGCCATCTTGCAATGTAGAAAATGGATCATTGGTTTCGGCAATTACTTGCATATCAGACAAGTTTTGGAATGAAAAACTGTTACACCCCATGGATAATGAGGCAAAGGTGTTGGTCACAATAGGTTGATATTGCGCTCTTCCGGCCCTTAATTATCTTAAAGCTGGGTAATTTGGAACTTTCATGACTATGTTTAGGATCTCTTCAGGAATACTCGAATAATATTAAAATTCGGATATTCCCTACTCCATGTATGTTAAGGCATTTCCTTCTTTCTTTTGGCATGATCTAAGATGAAATACACATAAACGATACGCTATTTCATAATGTATCTTCTCCTAGCAACTAAGGTTGTTCATGTTATTCTTTCCGTACAAGGTTATTATAAGAAAGTATGTATGATTTTTGAGTCCCAGTGAAATTCATATTGATGGTATGATGTCCATAATGTTACTCAAAGATGCAACGACCTTACGTTGCCCCGAAAGGTTTAGAACGTGATTCGATTAGTCCAGCGTGCATTATATATAGTATCTATTTTACTTTATCGAGCCGCACTATAGTCAGCCAGGTAAAACACCTATTGTGCAACCACTGATCAGTTGGATTTACCGGGCTCCACATGGCCGGGTATGATTCTACCGAGCCTTATGATGGCCGAGTATGTTTTTATCGAGTCCTCTTTGAGGTCGGGTACGATATGATGATGATGAAGAGATGAATGTTTTCTAAAAGGTTTATGTATATATATATATATATATATATATATATATATATATATATATATATATAGATATATATATATATATATATATATATATATATATATATATATATACATATATATATATATGTATATGTATATATATATATATATATGTATATGTATATATATGTGTATATGTGTATATGTGTATATATATGTGTATATGTGTATATATATATGTGTGTATATATATATATGTGTATATATATATATATGTATATGTATATATATATATATATATATGTATATGTATATATATGTGTATATGTGTATATGTGTATATATATGTGTATATGTGTATATATATATGTGTGTATATATATATATGTGTATATATATATATATATGTATATATATATATATGTGTGCGTGTGTGTTATGCATTTCATATTAGTAGCCCCAGAGGCACTTAGATGTTACAGGTTGTATCTCTTCTGTCTCACTTTACATTACTATTCTTATTTATGCTTTCCAGCCTTACATACTCGGTACTTTATTCGTACTGATGTCCTTTTGTTGGGGACGCTGCGTTTCAGGACCGCAGGTCTCGATTGATAGGTTGACAGTCCTCCATGTAGGTTATCAGCTCAGCAGAAGGTGTTTGTGCACTCCACTTGCTTCGGAGTTGCCTATTTGGTTAGTATGCACTTGGATATGTATTGATTGGTATGGCAGGACCCTGTCCTGACCTTTATGATTTTATGTACTCTTAGAGGCTTGTAGACAGATGTCAGGTGCGTGGATACTTGTATGGCCTTGTCGGCCTATGTTTTGAGTTTACAAATAGTCATGTCGGCCTTATAGGCCTGTATGTCACATATATAAGTTTGTATATCATGTTGGATCTTCATATGTTGAGTATTCCCATATTTTTTATTCTTGTTATTCCATGACGGGTTTTTCGGTTCATTTACTCATTATAGTATGATAAGAAATATAGGTTGCTTTGGTACTCGATTGAGTAAGGTACCGGGTGCCCGTCGCGGCCCTTCGATTTGGGCCGTGACAGAATAACATAACCTGGACTTCTCCGTGGAGGGAAAAGGGGGCGCGACAGAATGGCGACTCTGCTGGAAATATTTTTAGGCTCTTACTATAACGAACTTTTCTTTTTACTAATTAGTCCAAGCATGCTTTATCCCGTACCCTTCTCCCTTATTTGAATTTAACTGACCATTTGTTAAGCATGTATGGTTCTTTATCTCTAAAGCTGACTTATCTCTTTGTTTTCTTTTTCCCCTAATTGTCTTTCAATTATTTAAATGCTGTATTTATTTTTCCTACATGAAAATACTTGACTACGTATTATTAATTGTTGCATAAATCATGCTCCACATTATATTCCACTCATACGTATCAAATCCTATAATAATGCTTTAATGAGTGATTGCTCTCTTCCTAATTACTACCATTAAATTTGAAAAGGCTTATTTGTGGTAAAGCCAGTTGATCAGCGGTGCAGACGATGGTTCCGTGCCTTCCCTCTTTAGTTGTCTGCTTGAGGATACCAAAACCCCATAGAAACCTTACATTGGTTAAAATTTTGCATGCATCTTGGTCAACCCTAGTTGGATCAGTTATGTTGTCTATAAAATGATCATTTAAGATAAGCCTTATCCAAATTCCATCGGGTTTTCCATAATCCCAACGGGAACAACCACGTTATGTTCATTAATTTGGTGAACTAAATGCCGATATATTTATCAAATGTATAAATAGTCAAGTCCGGTGGGGGTAGGGTCTAACCCTTTTGTTTTGCTGAAAATGAGGCATGAAGTCCCCAGATTCGGTATTGTTAGCAACACCCCACCATTGCTGCTAGATTGGTGGGAAGACCATTCCTCAAGTGATAAGAAACAGGTGAGAAAATACCTGGGTAACCTTCCCTCCTTCAAGATATTGAGCCAAACAACAAGTTGATCGAAGTTTCCACTTTATTCTGGGATAGTGAAAGAGATGTGATTGATTTTGGCGACATAGAAATGACACCGCTTCTAGAGGAAATTATAGGTCTTGTGGGATTGACTTGGGACAGTCTCGGGCTATTGGTACCATAAAATCATACGGGCAAGGAATTTTTAAGGATGATGGGGCAGAAGAAGAATGTACTTAGTGTGCTTGAAAGAATCCTACATACCTTTTGAATACATGTACGAGAGGTATGGCCATAGAAAGTATTTTCGCACTTATCATGATGAGATCTCTTTCACTTCTCTGGGTCACATCTTCTGCATAATGTTTGTATTCATTATGTGCTTTCTAGGTCTGATAGTGTTCCCAATGAAAAAGGAAAGAATCCACACTAGGTTGGACATGGTCGCCAAGACTTTGATGGAAGAGATTAATGGACTGACATATACCATAGTCCCCATGATCATAGCCGACATCTACAGGGCTTTGGACCACTGTAAAAAAGGGGTCAAGCATTTCGAGGGTTGTAATTTGTTGTTGCAATTATGGTTGCTGGTGCATTTCCAAAAGCGTTGCTATCGCCAAGAATTTCCGCGAAGGGCGTGGAACGAACATATTTCCTTCCATCACTCTAAGCAAATGACCTACATTCCAAACAAATTTGCTCAGCTATAAAGTGCCAAGGATTGGGTAGAGTTCTTTGAAAATCTGACCGAGGAGCAGGTGCAGTGTATGTTTGAATGGTTTCTAACAAACTAATCTATTATCAGGTCCAGGGATGCTCCGCACTTGGTACTGATCGGGTTGAGAGAAATATAACCATATGTCCCTATGTGAGTTATGAGGCAAGCAGGAAGGAAACATGTTGTACCAAGGGTTGTCAAGATGAGTCATTTCAGGGCAGACTTCCAAGACGACGATGTCCCTTACAAGTGCCAAGCTCAGCACATGTGGCACTGCAAAATCATTATAGAGAAGAACATTGTTGAGCTAGACAGGTATCATGCAGGATGCGAGCCTCTCTACCCGACATGGTTGGAGGAAAATCTGAAAGGAATATTGTGACACCAAGGGACGGTTGAGGAAGATGAATCATAGATGAGGAAGCTGAAGCTCAAGTTAAGTACAACAGGCTGCGCAGGAGGGTCCACTACTCTGAGAATGAGCACCGAAAAATACACGAGAGAAATGTGAAGTTGATCAAGGAATGGAAAGAAATGGAAATCACTTCCAACAGAAAACTAGAATATATAGAGCGAGGAATAGTGGAGTTGGAGGGCAAAGTCATAAAGAGGATTGAAAATTAATAGAACACTGAAGGAGCTGAGGGAGGACATTTGGCCAGAGCCTACTTTTTTGCTGGGGTTGTGAGAGCTGAGGTATCTATATGATTGAGTTCGGAAGATCAAGGGAAGGTCCTTCTGGGATGAAATAAGATAGATTTATTTGCATTTTCCTAAAAATGTAATAAGGCCAAATGCTAGCAGTGACTTATTTTTATTGTCTTAGTGTCATTTTGGGATTCCTCTATTTTTATATTATGAAATGAAGCATTTAGTGGCATTAAAAGTTCTCCAAATTTATTTATTAGTAGGCCTACCTCGGGTACAATGCGGTTCCCAAAGTAGGATATGAATTTACATTTCTCCAATATGTGTTTAAATACTGCAAACATTTCAGGATCCTCATTGACTTGTTACCTTTTTTTGTTTTTCTTTATTTTTATTATTCCCATCCCCTTAGGTTAGTACACTCATAGTGTCCTCATCAACATACCACACTAGATCTAGAGGCTCTCCACCTCCTCCTCCTCCTGCTCTAAGCAACACAAACGGTAGAGGAAAATCAAAGATGGACAACTTAAGTGGAATCCGAAAGGAAAATGTTGAGAGCACAAAGACTTTAGATGGTCGTAGTACTCCAGCCCCAAATTATCTAGTCTCGAGACTAGAACAAAAGATAATGGAATGGCAAAGAGAACTTGAGCAGGTTCGCGACTTGGCAAACTTGTCACTCACCCACAATATCCTAGATATCCACCAACAAAACAAAATGAACCCAACACCTCCTCAGAACACACAAAACCAACAGCCACAAAATCCTACCGCACCAAATCAATACGCAACTCCACCCCAATATATCAGTCCATTACCAAGACCAACTCTACTGCAACACTCATCAACCAATTCAGTTCCCACCAACCACCACTTACCACACTCCCCAAAATATACCACCACTCATTCCCGGTCCCCAGAACTCCACCAATGACCATCACTACACCCAAGTTCCTAAAAACCATCAAAGTAAACCTATATATGTGGAAACTATACCTCATTCTACCAAACCAATCTCTTATGCACGGGAGTCCTTCGAGAAGGACTTATTCATTAAGATCATGGCTGAAGAACTCAAGAAGTTAACAAGCCGAGTTCAAGGTGTTGAAGGTGATAGAGGAATGGAAGGATTAAACTATGAAGACCTGTGCATACATCCAAACATGGAATCTCCTTAAGGATACAAACCTTCCAAGTTTGAAATGTTCGATGGTACAGGTGATCCCAGGGTAAATCTAAGGACCTATTATGACAAGCTTGTCAGGGTTAAGAAAGATGAAAATATCCGGATGAAACTCTTTATGAGGAGCCTAACTGGGACGCTTTTACTTGGTATATCAGCTAGAATCCTAAGAAACAGTCCAATTAGGTAAGCATGGCATCAGATTTCATGGAACAGTTCAGGTTTAACATAGAGAATGTACCAGTTGTCTTTGACATTCAGAATCTTAAGAAGAAACCTACTAAGACTTTTCGTGAGTACGCTACTCGTTGGAGATCAAAAGCAGCCAAGGTTAGGACCTCTTTGAACGAAGAACAGATGAATAAATTCTTCGTCAAGGCACATGATCCATAATATTATGAGAGGTTGATGGTCATTGAAAATCACAAATTCTCTGATATCATCAAGCTCAGGAAAAGGATTGAGAAAGGAATCAAGAGCGGGATGATAACGAATTTTGAGGCATTGCAAGTGACAAATAAGGCACTACAATCACGTGGAATATCGAAGAACAGAGATGTTGGGTCAGTAATGGTGGCTCAGGTTCCAAAATCTCCACTTGTATATCAAACACCTCTACCCACATATCAAACACCTCGGCCTACATACCAAGCATAAGCTCCTACATGTCAACCTTCATCAACTAGATATTCCCAACCAACCACTGTCCATCACACCTATAACTCCCAACTATCCCACTTCCAATCACCACCAGCTCGCCAAAACTATCCAAAACCAAGACCCAACTTCCACCGCAAGCCAGCCAGACAGTAGACCGCCATTTCTAAACCCATCGACCAACTGTATGAAAGGTGAAAATCCATAGGTTACATCACCCTTGTTCCCACTGTGGTATTAGAAAATACATCCCAATAAAAGGGCATACCACTGCTGAGTGCCAAACATTGAAGGATAAAATCTAGACGCAGATTGAAAACAAGGTCATACAAGTAAAGGAAGCTACACCTAATGTCTGCAACAATCCCCTCCCTGGCCACAAAGGTGATTGTGTACATGTGATAGAGACAAATGAAGAATGGGACCCTAAGGGTCAATCAGGCTTATTCGAGAAGGCGATGACTTTAAGGTTGAGGTCACACTTACTCCTATTGTAGTTCAAACTCAGGCACCAATCAATGTAGAGGTAACTACATCAATTCCATTTGAGGTAGAAGTGGCTCCGCTCGTAGCCACCTTCGCTCCAATTGAAGTATAAGTGGTCACACCTTTTACTGTGACAGTTGTTGATACCTAATTTTCCTATATATTTTCAATATGCCAAATACTTTCAAAATAGCATATATATATATATATATATATATGTGTGGGTGTGGGTGTGTGTGTGTGTGTGTGTGTGTGTGTGTGTCCAATTGTTTTGTTGTTTTTCTTAGTTTTTAAGGATTTTTATTTGATTTTCTTATTCATGCCAAAATATAGCTAAAATAATTTTTGTATATTTTTATAAATTTATTTAGTATTTTTAAAGCTAATAGCATATAATTATAATATTAGCCTCTTTTAGATTTAATTGTGTTTATATCTATAAAAATTAAGTTCAGAATTTTTAATTGGATAATTATGTACTATAAATCATTTTAGCACCTTTAATTTATTTACAAATATTATTTTATTATTTTTATAAATCAAATAGAAAATTGGCTATTTAACTGTTAACTCCATTTTATTTCAATTCAGCCTGATTTTGAACCCCAATTTGAATCCCGATTACCCCGACCCAATTGCAATATGAATCGACCCAACCCTATTCTATTAAATCTCCGTACTTACATGTTCAATATAGGCCGTTGATCAAAATGATCAATGTCCATCTTTTTCTAATTAAACATGAAGCCCCCCCACCCACCCAAATCTTTTTCCTTCTTCATAATCCTCCTCATCTAAAACCCCTCCTCTCTTAAATCCTCTCTACAACACCCTCAAACCCTAGCCACCGCCACCCTAATTCTCCCTAATCCATGGCCTTCCAAGGTCATCAAAGACCTGTATCAACCTCCCATGGATTCTACATGTTCGTTTCTGTTGTCTCATGACCAGAACCTGAAGGGGCTTGGCCCTGTATTTGCTCGATGACTGTTCTCTTTGACATTTCTCCGGCCAGCCATGGCCATTCGAGTCAAACCTTTGGTTTTCCTGTCTATATATATGGCTTTCAAGGCTTTTCTCGTTGCTTGGGGTTCTTCTGAAACCCTAACCTATAAAGTTCTTTCGATTTCTCTTAGATCTGCTTTAGATCTATGCCTGCTTTGAACTTCTAAGCATTTTTCCTCGAAGTTTCTTTAAAAAAGTTTGCTTTCAGAACTCTTTATCTTTTCTTTTGTAATTAGGGTTTTCCTATTATGTTTTCTCAAACATTTAAACATATTTTGCTATGTCTGCTCGTATTGTTCTTCTTTATGAGATTAGCATATTTTGCTATGCCTGGTCGTATTGTTCTTCTTTATGAGATTAGCATATAAAAATCCCTAATTTCTTTTGACTGTTTATTAGACGAATGCTTGTTTGTTTGAGTTTTGTCAGGTTTGGCTTGTTTATGCTCTTTTAAAACTCTACTATTGTTGAAAACCCTACGGCTTTAGGTCTGAGACCGTCATTTAAGTACATGACTCAATTTAAAGTTCTTTATTTCTAAACCTCTTGTTACTTTGTGTGATTCTTATCATTTTGGGTTTCTATTTTCTCTAAAACTCGATTATGCTTAAAACCCTAATTTTTCAAAAGGGGTTTTCTTCACCTGCTATTGTGAGATCTTAGCATGGCTTGAGCTACTGGACTACTATGCTTCGAATGTTACTATCTGCTAAATTTTGTGCTACTATTGCATGCATTTCCTTTAGCCAATAGAATTGGCCTCACGTGTATAGTGTTTGTGAACCCTATTTATATGTTGAGTTTAATTCTTTGTTTGGTCTTCAGACTTGTTACTGAATTCAAGCTTTTCCTTTGTGAATTTCTGATTTCACTTGCATGTTAAGGTTAATGAATTTCTTTTCCTGTTTTGCCTTACTAAATCCTTTCCAAAATTAGAGTATTTCTGTACCTAGACTGGATTGCTTAGTTAATATTTTACTACTTCTCTTATGGCAACTGTCAGCCTACTTAAAAATTTATTTCTTTCCTTCTTTTGAACATGTCACTGCCTGTTAAGCAAGTGATCCTTTAATTAAAGGCAATCACCTGTGTAATTGATTTTGAATGGTGATTGTATCCATGTTTGTAATTTATTGCCTCTCTTTCACTCGTTTTCAAAAGTCTATAAATACCATGTACTTCTCTTCTTTCAAACGCACGAACATAAGGCATAAAACACTTGAGTTTAGACACACACACTCCACTAAAATCTCTCTCTTTTCTCTGTTGTCACTTGTATTGCTACCTTATCTAGCCGGATGAAAGCCAAGGCTAGGCTGTGGAAAACTTGCTTATTTTTCTGGATTTGCATCCTTTACTGGTATGTTCTAATTAAGCTTCTACATCAACAACAACATGTTTCGTTACTGTCTCTTTCATCCTTGTTTGTCTTCTGTTTGTATTTTACCAAGTTCCATTATTAAACATGTTGTAATCTCCCCCTTCCTATTCTGAATTAATGCTTTTGCCCATTACTTATTAGGACTTGTTGAATTAGAAATCCCCGTCCCCAATGTGTTAGAATCTATGGCTAGTTTGGGGCATGACAACATTGGACATTTCTGTGCGTGACCCAACCTGATCCCCCTGGGATCATAACCTCTATGTTCTATCTAGATGTTGTGTGTTCTGATTACTTTATAGGTATGCCAGCACCTTTTATTGCCGCGCATGTCCAAAATTGATCCATGCCTAAGTGCATGGTCTCCTTGCAATGGATTTCCATCCCCTGACCCCTATTGTATGAAGTTATTAACTTTATATGTTATTTTTGTTGTCTCATTATCACCCTTTACCCCTCTCCTTTTCCCCTCAGTTTAAAACTTTGTCCTGTAATTTCACTATTTTCTTAGATATAAGTTATGCCCCTCTTATGTGAGCCTTGCCTTGGGACCCATATGACTTAGACACATAAGGGCTGCCACTTCCACATTGCATACATCTCTATTCTAATTATGCAACTTGGGTGCGAGCAATGCTCGGGATCCTCTTGAGGCTCTTAGGGAACTTTGACACACTCAAGTATGAGAAATGTCTTGAATCAATGGCACTTGAAATGGTTTTGGTCCATATCTCAGAAAGGAAGTTAGGAATCTGGCCTCCTCTTATTGTAATTTCTTTTTATCTCCTGATGTAATTCATTACTAGGTCTATAATAGTTTCTGTAATAAAAACTAGGGTTGGCTAGTGAAAAGGGATGGGAATTATGCATGCTTGAGGGTAGATATCATGTATATAGGACTTAAGATCTGCATGTTTAATTCCGCAATCTAGAAATCATGATTCAACATGTTAATTCTACAATTTAGAGATCATGTCTATAGGACTTAAGGTTCTGCATATTTAATTCTGTAATTTAGAAATCATGCATATAGGAACTAAAAATGGCCACAATATAAATCATGTCTATTAGATCTATTGTTTTAGATTATTTATGTTTAATTTTGTACTTTAGATACCATGTTTTTAGGATCTAAATGGCTAAAATTAGATATCATGTCCATAATGTTAAAATCTGTACCCCTTTGTCGAAATCATGCCTATAGGAATAAAAATGAGCAACACCAGATATCATGTCTATAGGATCTGAAATCATTAAAAAACAAGTTCGATTTGAACCAATTTCCGTTTTATTTAACGTGGTTTAGAAAGCATGCCTATAAGATTTTCAAAATCGTTCGTTAAAAAATTGTACAACTTTGCTATACTTGTGAATCAGTAATAGATATCATGATAATAGGATTTCGCTCAAATACCTAGGCAAGCCATAGATGATAACGATCTTAAAAACTAATTTTGCCTTGTTAATTAATGACTGACACAACCAGCAGGCAAGCCTTATTCAGACTTCCTATCTGAGTCATGTATCAAACTAGTCTACCTCAGCAATTAAACTCCCCTCGTCATTAGTATTTTAATCAGACCTAAAAAGTATGTGCAAGCCATGCTATTTATGAGTTTGGTTTTGAGGAGGTATAAATGAGGCTTTGTCTGTTTACATGCTTCCCCTTTATATGACATATTATATGTTTTGTATGTTGATCACTGCGGATCAACCTTTGGAAGAGCGGGCGCTAAGACTTTTACCTAATAGTGGTATCAGGGTCAATTTCCATAGCGAGCTTGGAATGGAGTCGAGTAGTTATATAGTCAAGGAATGTGTTTTTTACTCCTAATTGTACTTCTAACATTTTTGGGTTTTTATGAGTATTAACTACAATTTATCAACTACTAATTAAAACTAAGTTATGATAAGATACTAATTCTAGTTCGTATGTAATATAGAGAAGGCACTAGGGTCATGGCATTTACCTAAGTGGTCAACTAACAGGTAGAGATTCCTAATACAAGAGCGATGATTATGGGACTTATGCTTTAACCGTTGCACGATTTCCCTTATTCTCACACCTCTCGGTAGAGAGAAAGATTTTGCCCAGTTGACTCTCTCTCGACCAATTGGGTAGGCCAATTTTCCCAAGCAACTTAGGGTTCAAGTTGGGTAATTACTCTCTAGAGGTTTAACCCGTTAATTAGGACTACCATTCTCATGGGTCCATCCCAATTCCTTGTTGGGTCAATTTTAGGGTCATAGACTCTTTCTCAAGAAGAGTCAAGACCCACTAAGCTAGACTTAGTGTTTGCAACCACCAAATGCAAATGAAATCATAAAATTAACCCAAATAACAAATACCCAACATCATTCAAGCATTAAACAATCACACCTATTAATTACCCATACTAGGGTTGAGCCACAACCCTATCTAATGGATTCAGCTAGATATAATAGAAACATAAATTAAATAAATAGAAGATGAAACAAACATATTAATTAATTACTAATGTTAACCCACAAGAATCCACGATGAAACAAAATAAAATTTCCTAAAATAGGCTAAAACTTGAGTCTCACGAGTGCAACCGCTATATGATATCTAATACTTAATCTAAAAAGGTAAAATGTTCTATTTATAGTGCACCGGAATAACTGGACAAAAATACCCCTACGGGGATGGCGCGAATCGCGCATAAATATAATGTGGTCGCGCAGGGGTCTTGCTCTTGATATCTCTCCTCTAAAGTTAGGGATGTGGATCATACAAGAAGGTAGCGTGACCGCGCTGGCTGAGGGACACAGACCGCACGTATATGGGGCACCACCGCGTGGAAGGACTTGGCAAAATGACAACTCTCTGAACATCATCCACGTGGACTGTACTGCTTTGGTGCGCGACTGCGTGGGATTTGCCTCGAATTCTTGTGTCTCTGAACTCCCATAGGTGCGGACCACGTAGATGTGAGCGTGGACCGCGCAGGTTACCGTTGAAATTGCTCCGTCTCTGAACTCCTAGCACGGCCTTGTGGAAAAGCAATGCGGTCTGTGCTAGGCTTCCTTGTTTCCCACTTCACTTATCTTTGACACTTGGTAGATTTCACTCATTTTTAGCCGATCTTTGACACTTGTAATCTTTTCGCTCAAACCTACAATCAAGCGTAACTTGTATGCACTTTGGGACTAATTTATAGTAATTCACACACAAAGCTTAGGCAAGAACGGGTATAAAATGTGTTAGAATCATAGTTATCAACTCCCCCAAATTTAAACCTTTTCTTGTCCTTAAGCAAATAAAATAAGACCTGCCCCGCATAGGAAAACATCCAAGTAATTCCTGCCTATCCTAGAGTAATCTCAACAATCATCAATTGGGACTAACAATTACCATTAATACGAATACATCATTAACACATTTAAGCTTTGAAAACTTGTGGATCAAGTGTGACACAAGAGCATCAAGTGTTAACACATATTCATCAAAGAACTTTTTTTAATTACTTTGGTCATTGTGGAACCCAAACTCACACATCCTCAACTCTCCCTAAGTGAACCTCACCTTTTAGAGTATTGACACACAAACCGAGGTGGATGGATTCTCACTCATCTCTCTCAAAGAAAAGGCCATAAGTCCGGCTCTAAGCACCATATGCTTTACCCTTATGTATGTATCCACTAATGAAGGCTTCCCTCAACTCAAGATCATATAGGGCTTTTGAGGAGTCATTGTGAAGGCTTTTGGGTAAAGGTATGACATGTTTTTGCTCAATTACGTTCAGTCTTCCCTTAAGCACTTCTTTTAATTCATTTTTGAGCACTTTCTTAACTCATTTGAGTATTTCACTTCTTTCAAGGGGTTAGAGAAACACATTGTCACTCTTTCTTTTGCAATTCAAACCTTTCTCCTTTTGTTTTCGTTTTCAACACCTTTTTCACTTTTTGTTGTCCTTGGGTTCCCTTTTTTATTCTTATTCACCTCTGTCTTTCTTTTTGTCTTTTTCTCTTTTTCATTGCCTTCCTTTTCTTTTGCTTTTGTACTTTTTTTTACCACATTGATTCCTTATTGTGGTAAAAAAACTTGAAAAATAAAAAACGGGCTCAAACCCTTAAGAAGGTTGTCACGCCATCTATCATTGAGAAGATCCACTCGGTTTGCACAACACTCTACCCTTGGAAAGAACCGTGGCATTTAAAACCAAGGGCTTATTGCAAGCGCCAAAACAAAATACAAAGGCTACAAGCCTAACTTTGCAACTAAAACGAAATGTTTTAACGAAAATAGAAAACCAAGAAAATCAAAATGAAAAATCGAATGAATATGTTCAAAAGGGGAGTAGAATATACAACTGGGGATAATGAGCATATATATAAAGTTGAAAATCATCTAGAATGAAAAGTTGTATACAAACCATCTATCAACTACAAATGTGCTAAAAGTAATGAGAATATATACAGTCATCCATTAGAATGGTAGGGTGCACCCCCACGAATAAGAGCTGGCAACCAACTACCAAAATAAGCATAGAATGACAGGTAAAGTATATAGAATGACCCCAATCCTAATCTTTCGCCATGTGCTGATCAGTGGGCCCCTGGTCCTCTGTACGGGCGAGAACCTCAGACTGGTTACCAGCCTGCTGTTGCTCTTCTGCTCGGACATGGGCCCGATCAAGGACTGGCTGAACAACTGGTAGAGCACTGGAGGTACACTCCTGAACTTGTGCCACCTCTATCACAACCCCCTCAGTGCTAGGGAGTTTCCTCCTCTTTCTTGTCATCTTGGGTTCCTCCTCCTGTTGTGGTTGAGCTGCTGCTGGATCTACAACTGGGTCTCCAAATAGTAAGTCTAATGGCATCTGGTCCACCAAAAGCTTATCCATTTCTTCTCTCATCTTCGTCACTGACTCCTTTGAAGCCTTTTGCTTCCTCAACTTCCTGTGCTCCCGAGCCAACTTATCCAATGCCTTGCTGTGTACCCCAACTGCCTTAGTGAAGGCATTCTGCATCGCCATCATCTTTTCCTGGTTGTCCAGGATCTTCTTCAGTGTTTCCTTAATGGAAGGAGGAATCTCAACAATGGAAGGAGCTGACTATGCCTGAACTACAGTGGACAAGTTGGACAACTTGGATGTCGCAACTGACATCTAGTTGTTCAAACTGGCTAAAGGCTGAGTGAGTTGGTGGGCAGCGAACCGGTGAGTCTGAAGGGACAAACGGGTCCGCTGAAGTAGATGTACCAGCAATAGAACAACGACCCAGGGTCAATGTCTCACCGGTAGTAGGGATGGTGGATGGCTCAGTAGCATGCTCAATAACCGATGGCTCCTCAGACTGGCTAGGTACAGTAGAAGTGGATGCCTGATGCTTTTTGGACTTCTTTGGGTTGTGGGGACCCAACTGACTTTACCATGGACAGGGAGCCACTGGCTTACCTTGACATTAATGTGTTTGTGTTTCACATCCAAATCTATAAAGTACAGTGAAAGAGTGTTCGAGAAGGGACAGTTTGTGTTGGTCTCCCATCTGACCATAGATATCACCCTCGAAATAATGTTGCCCGCATTTAGAAGAAGCCTGGCCATGATAGATGCCATTAGTACAGAATGGGGAATAGGAATGGAGTGATCATGGGTGGAGGGTTCAAGTCTACTACACACAAACGTCAACCAACCATTTGCCTCAAAATTGAGAGTGTTCCGCAGAATCTTCTCCCATGCCTTCAACCATACTGGGACAGTGCCTCGGACTGTCAAGTACTGGGCCAACAAAGGATGAACCTCTTCCTTCATTGGCAGCTTTGCTAAGAATTTTGGATTCATCCTCTTCTTAGAACCCCAAGTATTCATTCAGTTACTTCCCATCAAACATCACCAATTTGTCCCGCACCTTCATCACAATTGAGTCCTTAACCACGTGATTAAAATAGCAATAGAACTCTTTTACCATATGCTCATTGGAAACTATACAACGCTCATTGAAGAAACCCCAACCCTCTCTAGTACGGAATTGTGCTTGCACCATTGGGTTGAGAGGAAGGTGTCAACATCAATGAACTATCTCTCTGGCATCAATTTTCTTGTGGGCCACCATTCCCTAAATTTCAAAATGGTATCTTGCTCACAAACCTATCTGCCTAGGCTTTAGGTTTTCTGGTCCACTCCACTCCCCCTAATTGAGGTTCACCCCCTTCACCATATCCTTCACTTTCCCAATATAATGAAGATATAGGGGAGGTGGAGTATTTCTCTTCATTTCTTTCTACGGACTCATCAGACAAATCCGAAATTACATTGACGGGTCTTTTGGAAGTGGGTGCAGGTCCAGGTGAAGGGGTTTCGTGTAACTGGAAGGAGGTAGACATGTGAGTCAGAGATGATTCTGAGGTGATGCTCCGGGATGGTGCATACTCACTCCCCATAGCGTGAGAGGCCACTCTATCGACTTCCTGTATCAGCTTACGGGTCCTTTTTATGCTCTCTCGAACCTGGGGAGTGAGTTTAACCACTCGTTTTCCTTTGCCCCCTAAGGAGGAACCACCTCTCCCGGGTTGCTTTTGTTCTTTTCCTCCACATTTGCTAACCATGATCTGCAAAGAATACAAGTCTAACATTATTAGTTTAAGCATATGTAGTGAATTAGATGAAACAGTTAAGTTCAAGTTGTGGACACAATGAAGAGGAAAAGGAGGCACGGACCGCGTAAAATATCACGCAGTCGCGCTGAGGTAGTGCGGACCGCATGAAACTGACACGCGGAGATAACGCGGACCACATGAAACTGGCGTGCTGACCGTGCTTGACAGAGATCCAACCATACCCCTCTCTGAACTCACCAATGCGGTTTGCACTGATTTGGACCGCGACCGTGTTGGTCCAGTGCAGACCGCGCATAAATAGAGCGCGGACCGCACATATAAATGACCCAAAAACACCTTTCTATGAACCTTCCCAACACGGTCCGCACTGATATGGACCGCGGCCGCGCTGGGCCAGCGCAGACCATGTAAAAATGCTACGCGGACTGCACAGAAGAGACTTAGCACACACAGGAAAAGCGGCAAGGACTGCGCAGAAAGGATGCACGGCCGCGCAAGGCTAATAATTAACTGAGTTAGGAATGTTTCATCTAAGTCCAATTTTTGATCAAATTTTGGGTCCTTATTGTACCTACTCAATTACTTAACATGAATTCATGCCCATTGTTCAAAATAAACACATAAAATCTAACCTAACAATTTAAACTAAGAAGAAAGAGAACAAACAAGAAGTTATACTAATGGGAAGCAAGTAAAATAATAAATAATTAAATCTAAGTATGAAATTAGAAAGGAGTGTTACCAAGGATTGTGAAAATTCAAAAATGAACCAGTGGACTCGGTTAATAGTGAAAATGAGAGCTCAGGTTGTAAAAATGTAAAAAGGGTAAATGAGGCCTAAGGTCTCTATTTACAGGAAAAACCCTGGGGCCCTTCACCTACCTACCAGCGTGGCCGCGCAAAAATGGTAGCGGACCGCTGGATTTCATGCCTTCACCATTGAATGAACAACCCACGCGGTCCGCACTGTTTTGTCACGCGGCCGCGCAGGAAACTTTAAAGAGTAGGTAATTTGGTCCTTCATAGTGCGAACCATACTGCTTTGGTGCGGCCGCATGGGATCCTTCAGTAAACCTGTCATTTTGAGTCTTCACAGTGCGGACCGCACAAAAATGTGATGCGGCCGTGCTGGAAGCTTTAGAGACTTAACACTATACTGCTCCAGCCTACGCGGACCAAACTATTTTGGTGCGCGACTACGTAGGCAAACTTCAGAGACTCAACAATTTTTTACATTTGTCCTGCACTGGTTCAACATTATGTCGACACCCCCTTTTTCCTCCTAAAAGAAGAGAAATCGGTTTACGATATAATGGACAAAATAACTCTTATTCCTTTTTTAGGAATTGAGTAATGGAATTTGAAGAATCTCCACCTAATGATTACAGTGCATTAGGACACTTTATAAAGAAAAGAAGAAGATTTTTTAAAAGAAAACCAGAGTTCGGGTAAGGGCTTGAGATTATCTCGAGGGGAAGGTGTTACGCACCCCTCAAGATCCAGTTGTATGGTTTCCAGCGGTGCTTAATTGTGACTTTAAGAAGAGTAGAAAGAAAGACATAAAGTTTGCATATATTAGTTAAAAATAACATTTAAATTTTTTAGAAAGGAAAGGAAAGGAAAGGACATAAATAATTTTAAAAGAGAAGGATTAATTCGAAGAAAACATAAATTTAAAAATATTATCAAATAAAGAAAAGGGGAAAGAGGTCCTAGGTTTAAATACAATATGGATCACATCGGTACAATACCCCGCACACACTCCTCAGGAGAGGGGTCACATATGATATTAGCACACCAGTCATCATCTCCATATTCTACTTTTCCCACCCCGTTAATGTATTTAAACGCAATTAGTCTCATTACATATTATATGCTATTACCCGCCCCAACCTATCAGTCCTGGGGTTTAGGACTTCTAATCCTAAAGGGGAAGGAAAGGGACAGAGGAATGTATGGAGTTTAAATGACAAAATGCTAATTTCGTCAAACAAAAATAGGTAGAAAGTAATGAGGAACAAACAAACACACAAAGGCTCATGTAAAACCTCGTAAGTCATATAGCATTTAGTCTAGCATGCCTTACATATACTGATTTGGTCTTAAAATTAAAATTAAATGGCGGCAGACTAGTTTAACATATAGAGTTGGATAAAAAATCTTTATTAGGCAACTCAGATCCAATTGTCAAAAATTTAGGTATTTTAAACAGGTTATTGATTATGAACCTAATGCAGAATAGTTTGAAACAGCAGATGGAAAATTGCAGATGTTCGGAGATGGCTTTGAAATCAGAAGTGAAATACAGTAGCGCTATTAAGAAGAGTTTCAAAAGTGAAGAGACCTCAAAAGAAAGAAAGTAAAGAGTGTTTTGAAAAAATTGTTTCATGAGATGAACTAAAATTCAGGCAGATGGTTAAAGGATTGGTTTCAGAATAAAAATGCAAGTTTGGAAAATTTAAGAACATTACAGATCTACTAGAGTTTTAAAATAGACAGACTTTAGACGAGTTTAAAAGGCAAACAGATTTGGACAAACTTTGCTGAAAGCGTTTGAGGCTAATTTACAGATTATTACACACATTAGGCGAGTTTGAAGTCCTATAGGAATGGTATCTATATCTTTATTTTTAAGACTTGTTCTTGTTATTAAATGGTGAAGGAATGAGTATTTGACTACCCTAAAGCTTGCCTACAGTTTATGCATTTTCTATAGGCATGATTTCTATATGCAACTTGTTACAGGCATATTAGGTCCTATAGGCACTATTTCTAACGATTTGCAATATGGACTTGAATATTAAACCTATAGGCATGACATCTAAATGACTGACTTATGAGATGTTAAAAACCTATAGACGTGATCTCTAGGTGGTTTAAAGCATTGAGCTTAAAGACATGATATCTAAGTGGCTTAATAGCAATATTGGTCCTCTAGGCATGATGTCTACCCTTTTTGCATGAAATATAATAAAATAAACCCCTCCCACACCCTTTCACTAATATTGCCCGAGTTCTTATTTTACAAGATTGTTACAGAACTAGAAGAAAGGAAGTAAACAAGAAAATACATCACAACTTACATCTAGATCCGAGAAGCCTAATTCAATCTTAATATCCAATAACATGTGTTTCACCAAATCCGGGTTCCAAATCCCAAGGCCTTCTCTTACCTAAAGTGTTTCAAAGTTCCAAGGAGCCTCAAGAGCTCCAGGCAATGCTTACACTCTGAAAAAAAATTATTGTATCAGAATAGTGCAATGTGGAATTGCCAGCCCTTAGGCATCCAAGTTCAGATGGAGCTCATGGGCCCCAAAGCATGGCTTTCCAAAGAGGGGCAGAACATAGAAACTAGGAACGGGTGCAAAGTGAGAGAGAGGGTACCATAGCAGAGGGTGGTCATACCTAGCCATGGCATAGACTGGCACACCCCTGACCCTCTGCTTGGGCCAAATAATTTGGAGCAGACATTAAAAGTCAGATTTGGGCCTGGGTGGTGATTAAGACACCCCCAGACTTGAGTCAAGGCTCACCACATAAACGGGAAGAGGGAATGGGAATTGATTTGATTTGAGGCTCCACGGAACCTGGTTCCAAGTCATGGATGGAAATGATAGAATGCTACTATGACTCAGAACTGCACTCACACACAAGAGGGGATGAAAGGAACAATATCACACATAGAGAGAGAACATGCATATGAAGTTTCAAATCACAAGCAGAAGAATTCCAATTTAATGGCATGAGTTCGAGAGAGCCCACGGTTTTAGAGTAGAATCCTAGAACCAAAACTCGCAAAAATCCCAAACATAGGGTTTCATCTCGAATAAGATACAGAAAAGAGAAGGCAAGCCCTCACAAAAAAACTTAGATAACTCTTTCGGAGTTTTATGAGAAAGCACACAGTTACACATAGCAAATCAGAAACAAAAGAGTGAAAAATTGTAAATAACAAGTTTAAGAGAAAGCTCAGAACAAAAATAAGTTCAAAAGAGAAGTGAGGTGACATAGAACTTAGGAAGCAGTAAAAACATAAGTTCAAAAACCCAAACAAATCCAGTAAAGGCAAACAATCTCAGTATGAGAAATAGTAAAAGAACATGCAAGGTAGACATGTAAGCATACTTGTAAAAAAACCAATAGAAGCAATAATAGAGGAAAGATAGAGAAACATGCATGTTAACGGATAATCAAGCAAAAACACATAATACATGACATGAATAGATAGATTCGCCTAAGGAAAAAAGAAGAAGAAGAGTCGTTTTTAAGATTTTGAAAACCCTAAATTGAACAAACTAATAAAAATAGGGAAAATAGAACACAGATCTGTCATAGATCTAGGAAAACAAAGGAAGAAAGAACCTCGAACAAGACTTTATTAGGGTATCTCAGAAACCCTAGGAACGAGAAGACTTGGAAAAGATATGGTCTTGAACAAGTCTGGACCATGGCTGGTCCTTTCAAAGCTTGAACACGATGGAATGGAGCCGGAGAAACCAAAAGAACTTAGATCGGCAGAGGATCTGAACAAGCTTTTGTTGAAATCATGCCTCAAAACCTCGAACAACCACGATTTGGGGGTGAATGGAAGAGGGTACAGGCCATCCATGGCCTGGAAGCCATGGACGCCGGTGGATTTGGTCGGAGAGGACGTTAATGGCAGCTAGGGCTTCGAGTGTTAGAGAGAGTCTTAGAGACGAGAGAGTTTGAGGGTAAATATTTTGGAGAAATTAATTAGGGTTAGGGTAATTGTGAAATTAAAAAGGAAAGGAGAAGTGGTGGCAGTTGATCTAAATTATCAACGACCTAGATTGAACGGGGCGGCCGGGTAGGTTAGGTGAATTGGGTTTGGGGAAGTTCCACATCAAAAAGTGGGTCGTTTAAATTAAATTAAAAATATTGGAACTAATTTTATAATTATAAAATGATGATAATTACAACATAGGCTATAATTGCAATTATATGCAATTAGTTTTTAAAATGCCAAATAAATTTATAAAAATATGTAAAAATTACCTTAATTGTATTTTGGTGTAAATATAAGGATGAAATAAGTTATTCACCAAAAGTGATAATTTTGGGAATAATTTTTGATTTTGTACTGTTAAAATAGACAATAAATTGATTTAAATTAAAAATTGGGAGAAAAACACCAAAACATTTGGGCATGCTTGTATATGCATATATATGCTATTTTGAGAGTATTTGATAATAAAAATATATAAAAACTTGTATATCATCAGCTGCCCCTCTTTACCCGAGGAGGATGAAAGAGTTGTCGGGTAAAGATAAGATAGCCAATTTTGACTGAAAACGGCAATTGTAAAAGAAGTTTGATCGCGCTCTGGTTTCTGAGCTGCCTACATATCCCTGATTTTACAGGAATCAGGTCATATGTAGTTCAGGAACCATTGACGGAATATGTTGATGGAGATTCAAAAAGTTAGACACGATGGTTAAGTTTGAAAAGGTGTTCGGAGCCAGACAGGTTGCGGAGGACCGGAGCGGGATCAATCCTGCTGAGGCGGTCGTAGGCCAGTCGTGTACCTGTGAGTGAGCAATGAAGCATATACTGTGCGTAATTTAAACATGATGCAAGTTCCTGTTGGACCATGAAAGCTGTCTTCGGACCGTTAAGATAATGCCCTCGGACTTTGATGTCCTGGGCCATGAAGAGCATAAAAAAGTAAAGATTCGCAGGCCATGAAATGGAGTTCTTAGGCTATGCAAATGGTGCCTCCGAACTATGACGCCCTTTAATAAGTTGGCGATCTTTTGGCCCATGTAAAGGTGGAAATCTTTCAGCCGAATGAATGCTGATGGTGATATTTCTGAAAAAACGTAAAATTAAATGCAGGTGGCAATATTTCAGCTATGCAGGATGGAGGTAGAGCTTAACCTCAAAAGGCAGAAAATAGCCTTATGCAATGCAGATGGAGACATGGCTTTGTCTCGAAGTGGCGAACGGCCATGGTAAGCTTGTTGGAGTAAGCTCGTCTGGAGGTACTTTTATCATATCTGCATGTATCTGACATCGATGGCACTTTTGGACATACTGGATTCAGTATGTTTCCATAGTCATCCTAATATACCCTGCTCGGAGTATCTTCTTTTCCAAAACGAAACCATTCATGTGCGGTCCGCAGGTCCCTGCATGCACTTCCTCCAATAGTTTGGTTGCTTCTCTTGCATCGACACACCTTAGTAATCCTAGATCGGGAGTCCTCCTATACAGGATTCCTCCGCTGTGAAAGAAGTTGTTGGATAACCTCCGTAGCATGCGCTTCTGAATAGCATTGGCAAGCTATGGGTATTCTCCTGTTGTGAAGTATTTTCTGATGTCATGGAACCAAGGTTTCCCATCGGCTTCTTCCTCAGCATGAGCTCAATAAGTTGGTTGGTCATGAATTTTGACCTAGATAGGATCAATAAAGTTTGTATCTGGATGCTGGATCATAGATGATTAAGTGTCTAGGGCATCAACGAACTCATTATGTATTCTAGGAACGTGCTGGAATTCCGTCATTCTGAACCTCTTCCTCAACTCCTGTATACGATGTAGATAAGGGAGTATCTTAGGATTCTTGGTTTCCCATTCCTCTCGAACTTGATGTGTGAGTTAGCCCGAGTCTCCAGTCACTAGTAACTCCTGAACATTCATGTCAATGGCCAGTTTGAGCCCGAAGATGCAGGCTTCGTACTCGGCCATGTTGTTGGTGAATGGGAACCTGATCTTGGCGGATACCGGGTAATGCTAATCGGTTTCTGATACCAGGACTGCTCCTACACCTACTTCTTTGAAATTTGCGGCTCCATCAAAAAATATTCTCCAACCATCATAGGATTCTGCAATGTCTTCTCCTATGAAAGATACCTATTCATCAAGAAAATACATCTTCAGAGGCTCGTATTCTCCTCCGACAGGATTCTCGTTGAGATGATCTGCCAAATCTTGTCCTTTGACTGCCTTCATATAAACAATGTTGTACTCGCTTAACATGATTTTTCATTTAGCGAGCTTGCTGGTAGGCATGGGCTTCTGAAATATATATTTCAACGGATCCATCCTTGATATGAGATAAGTTGTGTAGGCACAGAAATAATGCCTCAACTTCTGAGCTACCCAGGTCAGAGCACAACATGTGAGTTCTAATAAGGAATACCGAGCCTTGTACGGGGTAAAATTCTTGCTAAGGTAATAGATTTCTTGCTTCTTTCTTCCCGTTTCATCATATTATCCCAAAATACAACCGAATGCTCCATCTAGAACTGTGAGATAGAGCAAAAGGGGTCTTCCTGGCTCCAACAGAACCAAGATTGGCGGTGTAGACAAGTTTTCTCGTATTCTATCAAAATCCTTTTGACAGTCATCAATCCATAGTGGCATCATCCTTTTTTAGCATCTTGAAGATAGGTTCACAAATAATAGGGGACTGAGCTATGAATCGGCTGAAATAGTTGAGCCTCCCCTGAAACTCATCATATCCTTCTTGTTCTTTGGCGGTGGCAATTATTGAATGGACTTGAATTTTGATGGATCCAATTTATTCCGCGGCGATTCACATTGAAGCCCAATAACTTTCTAGCAGGAACCCCAAATGCACAATTGAAGGGATTGATTTTCAAGTTGTACCTCCTCAATCTGTTGAAGAACTTTCTCAAATCTTCCATATGATATGCGGCTTTCCTAGATTTGACGATGATGTCGTCCACATACACCTCAATTTCTTTATGTATCATGTCATAAAAGATAGTAGTCATGGCTCTCATATAGGTGGCACCAACATTCTTCAAACCAAACGGCATCATTCTGTAACAGTACATCCCCCATGGAGTGATAAATGCCGTTTTCTCCGCATCTTCTTCATCCATCCATATCTGGTGGTATTCAGCAAAACAATCAACGGACAACTGTAGCTCATGCTTGGCGCAATTATCGATCAAGATATGTATATTTGGTAGACAAAAGAAGTATTTGAGACTGGCCCAGTTGAGATCCCAGTAGTCGACATAGACTCTAACCTTCCCATCCTTCTTTGGTACCAGCACGATGTTGGCTAACCATGTTGGATAATCTACTACTTTGAGAACCCTGGCTTTGACTTTCTTGGTAACTTCTTCTTTTATTTTCAAACTCATGTCTGGTTTGGATTTTCTAAGTTTCTGCTTTACCGGCGGACATGTCGGATCTGTTGGCAACTTGTGAGCCCCAATGGATGTGCTAAGACCTGTCATGTCATCATAAGACCATGCGAAGATATCCTCATACTCCTGAGGAAATTGATGTATTCTTTCTTTTCTAATGGCGACAAATGCGTGTTGATACATGTTTCCTTAACGTTATCTGCATTCCCAAAATTTACAATCTCAGTTTCGTCCAAATTGGATTTGAGATTATTCTCAAAGTTATTGACTTTCTTAGATAACCTCTTATGGTATATCGTCCTCTTCTGAATCTATGTTCGTTTGTTGCATTGCCTCGTTGCAAGTCATAGTCGTTGGTTCATCATCAAGATATGTAATGGTAATGCTGTGTAAAATAAAGTAAATGATAGAGAAAAGTAATAAGATCAAGATATAAAATAACTTGGAAAATGCTTTTGATTAAATTCATAACTGCTCGAAACATCGGAGCTCTTTTCAAAAGTAAAGACAATGCAGAAAAGTAAAATCAACTAAAAAGTAAAATACGATGTATAGTTCTTCGAGTATCCTTGCTACCCCAAAGCTCACTAGGAACTGGTGGTCCTGACTGACCAATTGGTAAGGCGTTCTCCTCGGTTCACAGCTTGAATGGAAGGGCCTTCCTCCTCTTCCTACTCAAAGATAACACAATAGTCCATATTATATTCTAGAAATAGGTTCTTCATTGCTGCCAGTGCCTCGTCTTCCTCTGATCCATATAAAGAGTTAGTAGGCTGAAAGGTCTGTTGCAGCTGAGGTAGAGGGCTCCAGTGGGTAATACGGACCGTGCAATGGTGTCGATCATTCATTGAACTCTTTCTGGGTGTACTTATAACCTAGGCCAAAAGTAATGCCATGTTTCTTCAGTTTGATAGGCTTGGTGGTACCATGGAGGTTCTTGCCAAGTCCTTTCCCAGGTTCATACCCGCTTCAGTTTAGGATGCTTTAATCTTGCTATCACACCACTTGTCTTTGTCTATGGAATTGACCCGCTCGATGTGGTAGTACGTTTCTCTGTCTATTCTCTTCTCCCTCCGATCATCGGGATTGTTTGGAGACTGTATATATAGCGTTGCTACCGTCGCCATGAATTATCACTTCCTGATGACTCCATTCAAACTTCACTGCTTGATGTAGGGTTGATACCACCGCCCGAGCAGCGTGGATCCAGGGTCGTCCTAGTAATAAATTCTAGGATGCTGGCACGTCTATGACTTGGAAGTAAACATCGAACCAGGTAGGTCCCATCAGTAAGCACATGTTAATTTCTCTGATGGTGGATCTTTGAGATCCGTCAAAAGCTTTGACATTGATAGCTCCATCTTTGATCTCGTGTAAACCTTTATCCAATGTTCTGAGAGTGAGCAGTGGACAAATGTTAAGGCTGGATCCCCCGTCGACCAAGATTCTGGTGATGAAATAATCTTCGCATTGCACAGTGATATGTAATGCCTTGTTGTGACTAAGTCCTTTTGGCGGTAACTCATCCTCGTAGAAGGTGATCTTGTGACTTTGTAGTACTTGTTCTACCATGTTTGCCATTTCGCCTCTCGTTATGTTGCTGGGAACATAAGCTTCACTCAATATTTTCATCAAGGCATTTATATGTGCCTCAGAGCTTTGGAGAAGAGGCAGGATGGAAATCTGCGCTGGTGTTTTGTTCAGTTGTTGAACGAACGAGTATTCTTTAGCTTGTATCTTCCTCCAAAGGTCATCGAATCCAATTTTAACAGGTCTCCCAGAGGCTTGCTTTCTGGACTCAGTTAGATGTTCTGGGTGTGTACTCTGCCTGTTCTAGTCATGCCCTGTGTGGCAATCGCTTCTCCAGTATTATTTTTCCTTTCCTTCTAGTCTCAGCTGTGTAATCCCATGGTGTGGCGTTTGATTTGAATGGGGTCACGTCTATCATGGAAACCGAAATTGGCATCCTGGAAGGTAACACAACAACTTCGAATGGTGCAGGTGCCTTTGGAATCCCGCACTCAACCTCAATCGATTTTGGCGCCTTTGCAGTAGGTGCATCAAAATCGAGTGGTACAGACACATTTACCACATCCCCCTCAGAGGGTTGGAGCTAAACAACAATGGGATTGAGGGTAACCATCGGCTTCTTAGGTTCATCTCCTTCAGCTATAAACCCGATTGACCCTTTGGGGTCCCAATAATCCTCAATCATGATCATAGCCTCCACTCTTGTGGTCAGGTAGAGGGTTGCTGCAGACATTGGGAGAGGGATCTTTTGCTATGATGACCTTGTTATCAATTAGAGTCTGAATCTTGTCTTTCAACAAGCGACACTCGTCGATTGTATGGCCTTTAATTCCAGAATGGTATGCGCAGGTTTTGTTGGGATTGATCCATTGGAAATGATTTCTGGAGTTATGGCTGGGATAGGTGAAACGTAACCGACTACCTTGAGTTTTTCATATAATTGGTCGATTGGTTCGGCGATGGCAATATACTGTCTGGGAGGTCTTCGGTCGAAATTTGGTCTGGGTTGAGGAAAGTTTTGGCGAGTGGGTGGTGATGGGTAATGAGAAGGTTGGGATTTGTATGCTTGGTACACAAGCACGAGTTGGGAATATCTTGGTGAGGTAGGTTGATATGTGGCCAGTGGAGGTTATTGGTAGGCAGATGGTGGCATTTTGTATGTAGGTGAGGGTGCTTGGTAATTTAGGGTAGGTTGATATGTGACTGGAGTTGAGGTATAGTATTGGTACTTCATAGGGGATTTGGTTCATTGCGCACCCATTACGGAATTCATGTCCTTTTTCTTTGACATGCCGCCAGACTGTAGGGCCTTGTTGGTGGCCTGTAACGCTTCGGGATTGGTCACCATACCATTCTTGATACCTTCTTCGATTCTTTCTCCCAACTTGATGATGTCGGAGAACTTTTGACTCTCTATTAGCATAAGCCTTTCAAAGTATTGCATATCCTGAGCCTGGACAAAGAACTTGTTCATTTGTTCTTCCTCTAAGGTTGGTTTGACCTTGGTGGCTTCCGACCTCCAATGAGTAGCATACTTGCGAAAGGTCTCTGTGGGTTTCTTCTTTAGATTTTGGATATAGAATCTGGTGCGTTCTCAGTGTTGAACCTGAACTGGTCCATAAAGTCGTACGCCATGCTCACCCAACTTGTCCATTTCTTTGCATCCTGGCTGATAGACCAAGATAAGGCATCACCTTTCAGACTCCTCATGAATAACTTCATGCATATTTTCTCGTCCCTTCTAACTCCTACCAACTTATCACACTGCATTCTGAGGTGGACCCTGGGATCACATGTACCATCGAACATTTCCAACTTGGGAGGTTTGTACCCCTCTGGAAGCTCAACATCTGGCTGAACACAAAGATCTTCATAATTCAAGCACCCAACGCCTTTGCTACCTTCGACTCCTTGGACCCGACTAGTTAACTTCTTTTGAGTTCAACGGCCAAATTCTGAATGAGGGAGTCCTTGTCATCTGATTTGGGTGCACCCGAGATTGGATGGGTATAGTGGGGTATAGTGTCCACAAAGATAGGAGTATTAAGGTGTTTGTTGTGTTTTGTGGTTCAGGAATGAGCAGTGGAGTGTTGTTGCATGTGTTGCAGGATTTGGTATGAGTGGGTTGTATTGGTAGTTGCGGGGTATTTTGTGGATGTACGGGGTTCCGGGCATTAACATCAGGGGCATCAAGAGTGATTGACAGGCTTTCCAGGTTCCAGACGTGCTCCAATTTTTCCGAAATCTCAGCAAAGTCTGCTCAAGATAAACAGCAGTCTCCTTGGTAATCGAAGTGTTCTGAGAAGCTTCCTCAAGTTCCTTTCTAGCATTTGCATCTCCCATTTTGCCTTTGTTCCTATTTCTGGTAGGACTCGAAGGAGGAGTAGAGGTGGAGGGCCCTTGGATCATTTTGAGTATGCTGATGGTGCCAGAATGCACGAACTAACCTTTAGGGAGGGGAATAAAAATAAAATAAAAAAATGGAAAAAAGTTAGTGCGGCTTCCGAGAAAAATAATATTGTGATGTTTAAACATATTGTCCAGAAATATAAATCACGTCTTAATTTGGGTTCCTCGTTGTGCCCGAGGTAGGCCTAGAAACAAATTAAATTTGGAGAACTTATAATACTAAATGCCTCATTTTATTGATAAATGCAAGACGAGTCTTAAAAAAAGCGACTGAATAATAAAAGATGTCACTAATGGCCAGTGGCATTACTACATTATGAAAGTAGTAGAATAAAAAGGTCCTAACTACTTGGTCCTAGAAGGACCTTCCCCAAATTCGGTACACTTGCCTCCCTCGTACAGTTGCATCAACTCGCGCAGTCCTAACAGCAGATAGGCTTAAGCCAGAAGCCCGCCTGCACTTCCCTCGGCATTCTGGCAATCTTCAATCCTCTTCAAGAACTTTCCTTCCAACTCCACTAGACCTCGTTCCAGATACCCTAGCCGATTGTTGGAGTTGGCAGACATATCTTTCCCTTCATTGATCGGCTTCTCGTGGGCTTCCTGTTTTTCCCGATGCTCATTTTCACATGCTCGCATCCTTTTGCGCAGTTAATAGTATTTGACTTACGCTGCAGTTTTCTCATCAATAAGCCTATGACCATGGACAAACCCTGGGCGACCAAAACCAATGTGAACATCTTCCAACCAACCCATGTAGTATGGCACCCACTCGGAATGATACATGTCCGGTTCAATAGATTACATCCCTAAGACGAGCTTGCAGTGCCATATGCGCTGAGATTGACACCTGTGCGGGATCATCATCTTGAAAGTCAGCCCTGAAATGACTCATTTTCTCTATCCTTGGTATGATCGTCATTCTCCCTGCTTGCCTCATGGCTCGGAGAGGGACATAAGGGTAAGTTCCTCTTAAGCCGATGAGTATAAGGAACGGTGCGTCTCGAAAACAAACAATAAATTCCCCAGTTGTGAACAACTCCTACATCCATTGTACTTGTTCTACTTTTAGGTTCTCAAACAGCTATACCAATCCACTGACATCTTCTGGCTGAGAAAACATGTTGGTCTTAAAGTTCATTCGCTTTGGGTGATGAAAAGCGAAATGGTCATCCTAATCCGTGCGTATGATTTCCTGTCTGTGGTACCTTTCTGAAGGTGATCTATACGCTAATGTTGAAGTAACAGATTGCCCATTTAAAGTGCGGGGCCCCTTGTTGACACTTTTCTAAAGCTCGATACATTTTGACAATGATCACGGGCACTATGTTGAAAGACTGCCCTCCAATACCCTCCATCAAGGTTTTGGTCACCATGGCTAGTCTGATGTGGATCCTAGCCTTCTTCATGGGAAAGATCATCATACCCAAGATGCAGAACATGAACAGAAAGCCCCTTCTATGTATGTGCCCCAAAGATGTAAGGGCGAACTCATCGGGGTAGGTGCGGTAGGACTTGCTGTGGCCAAACCATTTATATAGAAAATCGAATGGTATGTAGGACTCCTTTAGACAAATCAGATCGGGGTTCTTCTTAAGTCCCATCATTTTGAGGAAACCCCTTCCTTTGCGATTTTCTGGCATAAGTCGGCCTGGAGTCTCCCAAGGTATTCCACCTAGACCCCCTATTTCTTCCAGCAAAGGGGTCATCTCGAGGTCCCCGAAGCAAAAAACTGACCGATCACAGTCCCAGAGTAAAGTAGTAGCTTCGATGATCTTGTTGCCAGGCTTAATTTCCAAAAGTAAAGGAAGGTTTCCTAAGTATTTGCAGATAAGGGTCTGATCATTGGCATGAAGGTCCTCCCACTAGCTTGACAACCTTGGGTAGATGTTGGTTACCATACCGAATCTAGGGACTTCGTGCCTCATTTTCTGAAAAACAAAGTGTTATGCCCTTAACCCCCACCAGACTCGACTATTTAAATCAGTAATTAGCAATAAAGACATTTAATTCTCCAAATAAATGCACATAATGTGGAGGTGTCTGTTTGGGTTCCGAGGAAACCCGATGGACTTGGTATAGGCTATTTTAATGAGTCATTATGTGGACAACATAACTGACTCGGCCAGAATTGACCATGATACATGAATAGTTTAATGGAATAAGGTTTCTACTTTTGAAGTGCTAGACAAGGTACCCTTGAGCGGACAACTCAAGAGGGAAAGGCGTGGAACTGTCGACTACACAGTTGATCAATTGGTTTTACCGCAAAAATGCCTTTGCCAAATTTAGGGGGTTATAATATCGGAAAGGCGCAACCACTCATTATAAGCGTTGCTATAGGATTTGTTTTCGCACGAGTGGAATATGATGTTGAAGAATGCAGTTACAAGAATAAAGCAGATAACATGTATTTTCACATTCATAAAGTAAAAGAATACAATAAATGCTCAAAAATAACAACGGTATAATAATAAGGCAGTAAAGAAAGAAATTAAAAGAAAAAGGAAAACACGAAGAATCAAGTTAGTATTCATGATGAAACAGTTAAAGGCGGGAAATAAAGGCAATTAGGAAAGCAATAAAGTCACAAAAGCATGTAATGCTAAAAGCCTTAGAGAACTCCCCAGCAGAGTCGTCATGCTGTCGACGCCCCATTTTTCCTCCTAAAAAAAGAGAAATCAGGTTTACGACATTATACACAAAATAACTCTTATTCTTTTTTGAGGAATTGGGTTATGCAATTTGAAGAGTCGCCACATAATTATTACAGTGCATTGGTACACTTTTTAAATAAAAGAAGAAGAATTCTTGAAAGAAAACCAGATTTCAGGTAAGGGCTAGAGATTATCTCGATGGCAAGGTGTTAGGCACCCCTCAAGATCCACTAGTGTGGTTCCCGACCGTGCTTAACTATGACTTTAAGAAGAGTAGAAGGAAATACATAAAGTTTGCATATAGTACTTACAAATAAACTTTAAATTTTAGAAAGGAAAGAAAAGAACATAAATAATTTTAAAAGAGAAGGAATAATTGGAAGAAAAACATAAATTTAAGAAAAACATTATACAAATAAAGAAAAGGGGAAAGAGGTCCTAGGTTTAAATACAATATGGATCACGTCGGTACAATTACCCGCACACACTCCTCAGGAGAGGGGTCGCATATGATATTAGCGCACCGGTTATTATCTCCATATTCTACCATTCCCACCCCGTTAAGGTAATTAAACGCGATTAGTCTTGTTACATATTGCATGCTATTACCCGTCCCAACCTATCAGTCCGCGGTATTAGGACTTCTAATCCTAAAGGGGAAGGAAAAGGATAGAGGTATGTATGGAGTTTAAAGGACAAAATGCTAATTTCGACAAACAAAAACAGGTAATAAGTAATTAGGAACAAACAAACACGCAAAAGCTCATGTAAAACCCCGTAAGTCACATAGCATTTAGTCTAGCATACCTCACATATACTGATTTGCTCTTAAAATTAATATTAAACGGCAGGCATACTATTTTAACACATAGAGTTGGATAAAAAGTCTGCATTTGGCAACCCGGATCCAATTGTCAGAAATGAAGGTATTTTAAAGAGGTTATTGATTAAGAACCTAATGCAGAAGAGTTTGAAACAGCAGATGGAAAATTGCAGAAGTTCAGTGATGGCTTTGAAATTAGAAGTAAAATACAGTAGCGTTATTAAGAAGATATTAAAAAGTGAAGAGACCTTAAAAGTAAGAAATAAAGACTGTTTTGAAATAGCAGTTTCATGAGATGAACTAAAATTCAGGCAGATGGTTAAAGGATGGGTTTCAAAATAAAAATGCAAGTTTTGAAAATTTAAGAACATTACAGATCTATCAGAGTTTAAAAACTGACAGACTGTGGATGAGTTTCAAAAGCAAACAGGTTTGGACAAACTTTGCTGAAAACGTTTGAGGCTAATTTACAGATTATTACACACATTAGGTGAGTTTGAACTCCTATAGGCATGATATCTGTATCTTGATTTTAAGACTTGTTGTTGTTATTAAGCGGTGAAGGAATGAGTATTTGAGTACCCTAAAGCTTGCCTAGGATTTATGCATTTCCAATAGGCATGATTAATATATGCAACTTGTTACATGCATATTAGGTCCTATAGGCAGGATTTCTAACGGTTTACAATATGGACTTGAATGTTAAACCTATAGGCATGATATCTAAATGATTGACTTAGGAGATGTTAAAAACCTATAGGCATGATCTCTAGGTGGTTTAAAGCATTTAACTTATAGACGTGATATCTAAGTGGTTGAATAAAAACATTGGTCCTATATGCATGATGTCTACCCTTTTTGCATGCAATATAGTAAAATAAACCCCTCACACACCCTTTCACTAATATTCCCCGATTTCTTGTTTTACTCGATTATTACAGAACCACAAGAAAGAAAGTAAACAAGAAAATACATCACGGCCTATAGCTAGATCTGAGAAGCCTAATTCAATCTTAATATCCAATAACATGTGTTTCACCAAATCCGGGTTCCAGATCTCAAGGCCTTCTCTTACCCAAAGTGTTTCAAAGTTCCAAGGAACCTCAAGAGCTCCAGGCAATGCTTACACTCCGAATAACAATTGTTGTAACAGAATAGTGCGATGCAGAATTGCCAGCCCTTAGGCATCCAAGTTCAGAGGGAGCTCATGGGTCCCAAAGGATGGCTTGTCAAAGAGGGGCAAAACTTAGAAACTAGGAATGAGTGCAAAGTGAGAGAGAGGGAACCATAGCAGAGGGTGGTCATACCAAGCCATGACATAGACTAGCACACCCCTGACCCTATGCTTGGGCAAAACAATTAAGAGCAGACTTTAGAAGTTAGACTTGGGCCTGGATGGTGATTAGGACACCACCAGACTGGAGTCAAGGCTCAACACATAAAGAGGAAGAGGGAATGGGAATTTATTTGAGTAGAGGCTCCAAGGAACCTGGTTCAAAGTCATGGATGGCAATGATAGAATGCTACCATGACTCAGAACTGCACTCACACACAAGAGGGGGTGAAAGGAATAGGGAATCACATAGGAAAGCATTTACAGAAACATGAAGACAATAGGAAAGTATAATAGATTAAAGGTGCAGAAACATAAAGGAAGAAGCATAACAGACATGGCGAAGAATGCAGAACAGAAGGAGAGAAGTAAACACATAGTTAGAGGCTGTTATTTAACTAGAGGAGTCATACCAGTTGCAATTTTTTAGAACAGCAAAATAACAATAGCAGATAAGCAGGTAAATAGCTAGAGAGTCAGCAGGACCAAATTCAGAAACTTCAGCAAACACTTGAGAGTTCAGAGGAATTCCAGAGTATTTCCACAGTAAGGAGAAAAAGGAGCAGGATGCTCAGATAAGATAGTAGTAGAGAAAGTAATAGAGAGAGCAGTACAGAGAGTAGTAAAAGTATATTTTGAAACAGAGGGGGTTGTGTGTTGTTATGCAGAATGTGCAGAAAGAACTCATTTTCAATGTTAAAAGGTTTCCTCCTTTTATAGTGCAAAAATGAGTAACCAAAGGCAAGGAAATAACACTTCAGCCAATCACATAAAGATCTCCCCTAGTTTAAGGGATTTGATTTCTAACGGCATGAGTAATTAAGGAAAGGAAAAATAATTAAAACCTTTCTAGTAATAAAACAAGGGGCAAGTACATTGAGATTATATAAGGCAAGGACCCCATGGTACATGGTTTTGAGAGAATAAGATAATTAAATTAATCAAACAGCCAAAAATTTAAAAATCTTTGAATGAACTTAGTCAGGAAAAAGGGGGAAGAGGTTTGATTGTAAAATAAGTAATAATCAATCGAGCCTTAGTAAACGGAGATTGATATCAATCACGAGTTGGCAGAATCATTTCGAAAGAAAAACACTTGCATATAAAGCATACCAATATCACACAAAGAGAGAGGACATGCATAGGAAGTTTCAAATAACAAACAGGAGAATTCCAATTTAATTATAAACTCGGCATGAGTTCGAGAGAGCCTAAGGTTTTAGAGTAGAATCCTAGAACCAAAACTCGCAAAAATCACAAACATAGGGTTTCAGCTCGAGTAGGATACAAAAAAGAGAAGGCAATCCCTCACAATAAAACTTAGAGAACTCTTTCAGAGTTTCATGAGAAAGCACACAGATACACATAGCAAATCGGAAATTGTACAGTGAAAAATTATAAAGAACAAGTTTAAGAGAAAGCTTAGAACTCAAATAAGTTCAGAAGAGAAGAGAGGTGACATAGAACTGAGGAAACAGTAAAAACACAAGTTCAGAAACCCAAACATATCCAGTAAAGTCAAACAATCTCAGTAGGAGAAATTGTAAAAGAACATGCAAAGTAGACATGTAAGCATATTTGTAGAAAACCCAGTAGAAGCAATAACAGAGCAAAGATAGAGAAATAGCATCTTGACGAAAAATCAAGCAAAAACACATAGGACATGACATGAACAGATAGATTCACCTAAATAAAGAAGAAGAAGAAGAAGAAGAAGAAGAATAAGAGTTGTTTATAAGATTTTGAAAACCCTAAATTGAACAGACTAATAAAAATAGGGAAAAGTATCCAAAACTCGAGTAAAACACAGATCTAGGAAAACAAAGGAAGAAAGAACCTTGAACAAGCCTTTTTTTAGGGTTTCTCAAAATCCCTAGGAACAAGAAGGCTTGGAAAAGATCTAGTCTTGAACAAGTCTGGACCATGGATGGGCCTTTCAAAGCTCGAACACGCTGGAACAGAGCAGGAGAAACCAAAAGAACTTAGATCGGCGGAGGATCTGAACAGGTTTTTGTTGAAATCAAGCCTCAAAATCTCGAACAACCATGATTTGTTGGTGAATGGAAGAGGGTACAGGCCGTCCATGGCATATGAAGCCATGTACGCCAGTGGATTTGGTTGGAGAGGATGTTTATGGCGGCAAGAGTTTTGAGCGTTAGAGAGACTCTGAGAGACGAGGGAGGTTGAGGGCGGCTGTTTTGGAGAAATGAATTAGGGTTAGGGTAATTGTGGAATAAAAAAGGAAAGGAGAAGGGGTGGTCGTTGATCAAAATGATAAATGGCCTAGATTGAACGGGGCGACCGAGCGGGTTAAACGAATTGGGTTTGGGACAGGTCCAAATAAAAAATTGGATTGGGGTGCAATTTGGGCTAAAATTGCAATGAAATAGGGCCAGGTTTTAAGTAGCTAATTTCTCACTTTTTAATTTATAAAAAATAATAAAAAAATTTCTGAAACAAATTGCATGTACTAAATTAATAAGAATAAATAAATATTAAATTAAAAATATTGGAACTAATTTAATAATTATAAAATGCTATTAATTACAACATAGGATATAATTGAATTATATGCAATTAGTTTTAAAAATGCCAATTAAATTTATAAAAATATGTAAAAATCACCTTAATTGTATTTTGGTGTAGATATAAGGATGAAATAAGTTATTCACCAAAAATGATAATTTTGGCAATAACTTTGGATTTTGTACTGTTAAATAGACAATAAATTGATTTTTTAAAAACTTAAAAATTGGGGGGAAACACCAAAACATTTGGGCATGCTTGTATATGCATATATATGATATTTTGAAAGTATTTGAATATAAAAATATTTAGGAAAAATTTGGTATCAACACATTATCCCTGCAACACCTCACAAACTATTAGTTCAAAAATCCTAATCTACAACAGAAAACAAAAAGAAAGAAAAAGACATGAGTTGCCTCCCAAGAAGCGCTTGATTTAACGACGCGGCACTACGCATGCTACCATCAAAGTCACGTCAAATGAATGAGTGCCACCACGTGGCTGTCATCAAACTTTCTCAGGTAGTGCTTGACACGATGCCCATTGACCCGAAACACTTCACCATTCTTATTTTTGAGATCAATGGCACCAAATGGAGTTACACCAACAGTTTCAAATGGACTGCTCCACTTATATATTAGCTTGCCCAGAAATAACCTTAACCGGGAGTTGAAAAGAAGAACCATGTCACCAACTTTGAATTGCTTCCCTCAAGAATACTTGTCGTGAATGTACTTCATCTTGTCCTTGTACAAGGACGAGCTAGAGTAGGCATGAAATTGGAATTCGTATTGCTCATTAAGTTTCTCAACCCGGAGATTCGCAATGACATCCCATTCTAAGTTCAATTTTCTCAAGGCCCACATAGCCTTATGCTCCAATTCCACAGGAAGATGACAAGCCTTCCCAAACACCAACCGGTACGGAGAGATACCAATTGTGGTCTTGAAAGCAGTACGATAAGCCCAAAGAGCATCATCCAATTTCTTCGACCAATCGGTCCTATTAGCATTGACAGTTTTGGACTAAATACTCTTGATCTCTCGGTTGGAAACCTCAACTTGGCCACTCTCTTGAGGATGATAAGGAGTGGTTAGCTTGTGATTTACCCCATACTTGGCAAGAAAATAATCAAAAGCCCGGTTACAAAAATGAGAACCACCGTCACTAATGATAGCACGTGGAGTGCCAAACCTAGTGAAGATACTCTTTTTCAAGAATTCCACCACACTTCAAGCTTCATTATTGGGAAAAGCGACGGCCTCGACAAATTTTGATACATAATCAACTGCTACCAAGACATAGGTATTGCCACAAGAACTCACGAACGGCCCTATAAAGTCGATCCCCCAAACATTAAAAATATCAACCTCTAGAATTGTGTTAAGGGGCATCTCATCTTTCTTAGAAATCCCTACGGCTCGTTGGAATTCATCACATCTCTTGACAAAGTCACCAGCGTATTTGAACAAAAAAGGCCAATAGAATCCACAACTAAGCACTTTAAACGCTGTCCTCACCCCTCCATGATGGCCACCATAGGGTGAAGAGTGACAAGCTTCCACAATACTCAACTACTCTTCTTTGGGAAAACATCAGCGAATTACACCATCAGTGAAAATTTTGCAAAAATATGGCTCATCCCAATAATAGTCAAAACAATCCCGCTTGAGCTTGTTCCTTTGGTTATAAGAGAGATCATACAGGACCACACTGGTCACAAGATAGTTGGCAATGTCGGGCAACCACGTCATGTCTTACATTGAAACCGAGAGGAGTAGTTTATCCGGAAAAGCATCATTTATCTCAAGGCCGTCCGAAAGCCTCCCTTCCTCCTCCAATCGAGGAAAGTGGTCCACCGCTTGGTTTTCACTTCCTTTTCTATCAACAATCTCCAAATCAAATTCCCGAAGAAGTAGTACCCATATCATTAATCTCGCCTTTGAATCTTTCTTGGTCATCAAGTACCTAAGGGCGGCGTGATCGATATGGATAATCACTTTGGCCCCCAAAAGGTACGGGCGAAACATCTCCATGGAAAAAATAATGGCAAGCAATTCCTTCTCGGTTACCGTGTAATTCCTTTGAGCTTCATTTATCATCTTACTTGAGTAGTACACCGGATGGAATATCTTATTAATTCTTTGGCCCAAGACTGCCCCCACCACAAAATCACTAGCATAGCACATGAGCTCAAAAGGCAAGCTCCAACTGGGTACGGTAATGACAGGGTTTGTTGTCAACTTGTGTTTTAGAAGCTCAAAAGGTTCCATGCATTTATCATCAAAGACAAACATGGCCTCCTTCTCCAACAACTTGCACAACGGGTTAGCTATCTTAGAGAAATCTTTGATGAACCTTCGGTAGAAACCTGCGTGCCCAAAAAGCTCCTCACCCCTTTGACAGAAGTAGGGGAAAGTAACCTTTGAATGACTTTAATCTTGGATTTGTCAACTTCAATACCTCTCTTCAAAATCTTGTGACCCAATACAATACCCTCTTCTACCATAAAATGGCCGTTTTTCCAATTGAGAACTAGGTTTGTATCTTCACATCGGGCCAACACACGGTCCAAATTTTTCAAGCATTCCTCAAAGGAGTCCCCCACCATGCTAAAATCATCCATAAAGACCTCCAATATATCTTCCACCATGTCTGTGAAAATTGCCATCATACATCGTTGAAAGGTGGCAGGGGCATTACACAATCCAAACGGCATCCTCGAAAATGCGAATGTGTCATAGGGACAAGTAAAGGTCATCTTTTCTTGGTATTCCGGGGTGATGAGAATCTGATTTTACCCCAAATACCCATCTTAAAAGCAATAGAATGACCGACCTGCAAGACGATCAAGCATTTGGTCGAGGAATGACAATGGAAATTATCCTTTCGAGTCACCTTGTTAAGCTTTCTATAGTCCATGCAAGCTCTCCATCCCATCATCGTCTGAGTAGGAATCAACTCATTGTTAGAATTGGTTACCATAGTCATACCGCCCTTTTTCGGTACACATTGCACTGGAGAAGTCCATGAGTTATCAGAAATAGGATACACCACACCGGTGTCAAGCCACTTGATAACTTCCTTCTTGACCACTTCTTGCATAGCTTCATTGAGTATCTTTTGGTGTTCAAGTGAGGGCCTCCCATCCTCCTCCAATATGATCTTATGCATGCAAAATGCAGGTCGTATAGCCCAAATATATTCCAATGTTCATCTGATCGCCCTCTTGCACTTTTGTAGAACCACCAAAGTGGCGTCAACCTGCACGTTAGTTAAGAAAGTTGAAAGAATAATAGGAAAAGTGAAATTAGGGCCCAAGTATTCATACATGAGGTGAGGAGGAAGCGGTTTCAATTCCAACACCAGTGGCTCCTCAATAGATGTCTTAGTTTAAGGAGTTTTGCGATTCCCAAGATCCAAGAATAACTTCCTAGGCTCATAAGAGTACGAGCCCATACCATGCAAATCTTTTACACATTCAACTCTCCCGACATCATTATCAACATCCATATTAAAGAGCATGACCTCAAGTGGGTCCTCAACATTCACTATTGCGCTTGCATCATCCACTATCACCGTCTTGACAATGTCAACAAACGAGCACACCTCGGTGCTATTTGGTTGCATCATAGACTTGCACACGTGGAATACCGCCTTTTCATCACCAACACGGAAGGTCAATTCTCTCGCTTAAACATCAACCAAGGCCTTCCCCATAGCTAGGAAAGGCCTTCCAAGAATAATAGGCACCTCGAAATCCACTTCACAATCCAAGAACACGAAGTCGACCGGCAATATGAACTTATCAACACGAACAAGGACATCATCAATAATCCCCAAAGGCCACTTCATTGACCGGTCCACCATTTGAAGCCTCATAGATGTTTGATGAGGTTGTCCGATTCCCAAGGTCTTGAAGACCGAATATGGCATTCGATTGATACTTACCCCCAAGTCACAAAGGGCTTTTGCAAAGTCAGTACTTCCAATGGCACATGGGATAGTGAATGCACCGGGGTCCTCAAGTTTTAGAGCCATAGAATGTACAACTACGCTCACATGATGGGTCATCCTGATTGTCTCACACTCCATTGATATCTTCTTTGTAACCAAATCTTTCATGATCATTGTGTACCCCGACATTTGCTCGAGTGCCTCCACCAAAGGCACATTGATAGTAGAACTCTTACTCATCTCAATGAATTTCATAAACTGGTTGTCACCTTTTTTCTTGGCCAACCGTTGAGGATATAGCATAGGAGGCAGAGGCAAGGGTGTTTTGGCTTTGGGCACCGCCGGCTCGGGTAAATTAATCACGTGTTCCTTAGACAGGTTCACGACCTCATGTGTCTCCTCTTCAACCTTATGGATATCAATCCGCACATCATCTATCATATTTGGGTGAACTACATCTTCAAAACCAAAGGCATTTCATCATCTCGTAGCTCATCTTCATCCACCATAACTTGGTTTTCTCTTGAGGCATGCACATCACCGCCTCTTCCTCTTCGCGTTTTCACCGCCATCACATGATTGTTGTGCCCACCCTTGGGGTTCATTACCGTATCACTTGGTAGAGCACCCTTTGGGCGAGTATTTTAAGACTGAGAAATTTGGCCAAGTTGTACTTCCAAGTTGCGGATAAAAGTGTTGTGGGAGGTAAATTGTGCATCGGAGTCTTGGTTCTTCTTCACCATTTGCTAAAACATAACTTCAACTCTACCAAATGCATTTCCCCAAGAACTATACCCTTGAGATTTAAACGATGGCGGGTTGTTCGGTTGTTGAAACATTGGAGGCCTTTGAAAGCCTTGCCCCCGATTTTCTTGACCATCATTGTTATTCCACCCACCTTGCCCATTGTTGTTGTTCCAATTGTCGTTGTTGTTTCATCTCCAATTCCCTTGATTGTATGAATAGTTGTTACCCCAATTTCCTGCTTGGTTGTTGTTGTTGTTCCAATTACCACCTTGTTGATTGCCCCAATTTCCTTTGGGTCTCCATTGTTGTTTCCCTCGATTACCTCTATTCCCTTGATAGTTGTTGACGTATTGGACTTCCTCACTTTGATCATCATACCATCATTCGAATAGCTACCACCATCATCATAGTTATCAAAATTTCCTTGAGGTTGTTATCCTCTTTGCCTCATTTTCATCATATTCACTCATTCCATTGCGTTGACTTGGCGTGGGATTTGAACTTGTTGTAACTGCGCTTTAGCCAACTAATTCATTGTTGTTGTAAGTTCGGCAATGGCTTGGCCGTGATCATGCAACTCCTTATGAAAATGTATGACATTAGGATCACCTTGAGGAACATTTGCCCGGCTTTGCCATGCCGATGATGTATTGGCCATCTCATCTAACATATCACAAGATTCATTGTATGGAAGCTTCATAAAATTTCCTCCCGCCAGTTGGTTCACAATACATTGGGTTCTTGTGTTGATGCCCCTATAGAAAGTTTGTTGGATTATCACATCATTCATATCATTGTTAGGGCACTCTTTCACCATCGTTCTAAACCTCTCCCATGTCTCATGTAACGGTTCAGTCGGCTCTTGCTTGAAGGCTAGAATCTTGTCCCGTAGAGCCGCCATGTGACTTGGAGAGAAAACCTTAGTGATGAACTTGTCTGCCAACTCATCCCATGTAGTGATGGAATGATTGGGGAGCCTCTCCAACCAATCTAATTCCTTCCCCCTAAGTGAAAACGGGAAAAGTCGAAATCTCAATGCATCCTCCAAAACATTTGTCTGCTTGTTGCCCCAGCAAATATCCACTAAGCCTTTCAAGTGTCTATAAGCATTCTGATCAACGGACCCCGTGAAATGACCTCGTTGTTCGAGCAAGGTGAGCATCACATTTGTAATCTAGAAGTTCCCCACCCCGATCGGGGGAGGAACTATTGCACTTGCGTTCCCTTATTGGGTAGAACTCTTGGTACCACTCTACGTGGAGGTGGAAGGAGGGTATTGTATGTTCTCATTTGCATTGGCATTCCGATCCCTCCTAGGAGTATGAGGTAATACATCTTCTAGTTCTAGATCCTCAACCTCCTTCCCCACGACCACGTTGCCAAGAGGGTCATTTGCGTTTAAAGCCATGTCTACCTGAGTGAATTGACACAAATAAAATTAGTAAAAAGAAGGAAAGAGAAGCAAAACACAAAACTAGCTACACAAATAGTCAACACCGTAAGCTTCCTGGAAACAGCACCAAAAAACTGATCGCGGCGGACTCACCTTTGGCAGAGCGGGCGCTAAGACTTTTACCCAATAGTGGTATCGGTTCAATTTCCACAGGGAGCTTGGAATGGAGTCGAGTATTTGTTTAGTCTAGGAATGCATTTTTACTTCTAATTGTACTTCTAACATTTTTGGGTTTTTATGATTATCAACTACAATTTATCAACTACTAATTTAAACTAAGCTATGCTAAAATATTATTTCTAGGTTGTATGCAAAATAGAAAAAGGCAATAGGGTCATGTCATTTACCTAGGTGGTCAACTAACGGGTAGAGATTCCTAATACAAGAGCAATGATTATGGGGATTATGCAATAACCGTTGCACGATTTCACTCACTCTCACACCTCTCGGTAGAGAGAGTGATTTTGCTCAATTGACTCTCTCGAGACCAATTGGGTATGCCAATTTGTCCAAGCAACTTAGGTTTCAAGTTGTGTAATTACTCTCTCGAGGTTTAACTTAATTGGGACTACCATTCTCATGGGTCCATCCCAATTCCTTGTTGGGTCAATTTTGGGGTCATAAACTCTCTTACTCAAGAAGGGTCAAGACCCACTAAGCTAGACTTAGTATTTCCAACCACCAAATCCTAATGAAATTATAAAATTAACCCAAATAGCAAATACCCAACATCATTCAAACATTAAACAATCACACCCATTAATTACCCATACTAGGGTTGAGCCACAGCCCTAGCTAATGGGTTTAGCTAGACATAATAGAAACATAAATTGAAGAAATAGAAGATGAAACAAATATATTAATAAATTACTAATGTTAATCTACAAGAATCCACGAAGAAACAAGATAAAATTGCCCAAAATAGGCTAAAACTTGAGTCTCACGAGTGCAGCTGCTATCTGATATCTAATACTTAACCTAAAAAGGTAAAATGTTCAGTTAATAGTGCGCAAGAAAAATTGGACAAAAATACCCCTGCGGGGCTGGCGCGGACCGCGTATAAATATAGTACGGCCGTGCCTCTCCTCTAAAAGTAGGGACGCGGACCACGCAAGAAGGTAGCGTGCGGCGCTGGCTAAGGGACGCGAACCGCACGTATATGGGGCATGGCCATGTGCAAGGACTTGGCAAAATGACAAATATCTGAACATCATCCATGCGTACCACACTATTTTGGTGCGCAGCCGCAAGGGATTTGCATTGAATTCTTGTGTCTCTAAACTCCCATAGACACGAACCACGTAGGTGTGAGCGCGGACCATGCAGGTTACTATTGAAATTGCTCATTATCTAAACTCCTAGCACGGCCACGTGGCAAAGCAGTGCAGTCCGCGCTAGGCTTCCTTGTTCCCCACTTCACTTGTCTTTGACACTTGGCAGATTTCACTCCTTTTTGAGCCAATCTTTGACATTTGTCATCTTGTCGCTCAAACCTGCAATCAAGCGTAATTTGTAAGCACCAATAATACCTAATACCATATTCAAACCTGTGACAATCCTTAAATCACCTAAAACAATGCCGAAAACTCGAATTAAACAAGGATTTGAGCCTAAGAACTTATAATTTTATCAAAACACGCTTTCGATAAAAAACAAAACCAAAACACGGCCGAATGACCTCAAATTTTGCACACACATCCCAAATGACATGAAGGAGCTACTGAAACTTCCGAAATTTCATTCCGACCCTCAGATCAAAAATGCACTATCAGACCGAAAACTTCAAAAATTCAAACTTCGGCATTTCAAGCCTAAATGAGCTATGGACTTCCAAAATACATTCCGAACATGTTCCCAACCCCAAAATCACCTAACAGAGCTAACAGAACCATCGATTTCCATTCCGAGGTCATCTTCACACTGTTCTGACTACGAATCATTTTCCAACACTTAAGCTCTTATTTAGGGACTAAGTGTCCCAAAACTCTCCGAAACTCAACACCGAAATCCCGGCAAACCAAAGTAGCAGAAATGAACTTAGATGAAGAAGTTAATGGGGGGTCGAGGTGTAAATTCCAAAAATGACCGGCCGGTTCATCACATCCTCCTACACTTAAACATTCGTTTGTCCTCGAACAAGCATAGAGAACATGACTGAAGTAGGGAAAAGATGAGGGTATCAGCTGCACATATCCCGCTCGGTCTCCCAAGTTGCCTCCTCGGTCAGCTGACCTCGCCACTGAACCTTTACTGAAGTGATGTTCTTTGACCTCAACTATTGACATGCCTATCCAATATAGCCATTGTCTTCTCAACATAGGATAGATCATTGTCCAACTGGACTGAGCTGAAATCCAACATGTGCGACGGGTCACCATGATATCTCTAGAGCATCGAAACATAAAATACTGGATGAACTCCTGCCAGGCTATGAGGTAAGGCAAGTTCATAAGCAACCTCCCCAACTCGCCTCAAAATCTCAAAAGGGCCAATAAATCTCGAATTCAACTTCCCTTTCTTTCCAAACCTCATGACGCCTTCATAAGCGAAACCCAAAGCCGAACCTACTCTTTGAAACATCACGAAGCTTATGGTACGCATAACTCCTCTATTTGGATAGGGCTATATAGAGTCTATCCTAAATTACCGAGACCTTCTCCAATGCATCCTGAACCAACTATGTGCCCAATAGCCTGGCCTCACCCGGCTCAAACCAACCCACCAGGGATCTACACCTCCTACCATATAAATCCTCATACGAAGCCATCTGAATGCTGGACTGATAATTGTTGTTGTAAGCAAACTCCGCCAATGTCAAGAAACTGATTCCAAGACCCTCCAAACTCAATCACACACGCACGGAGAATATCCTCAAAAATATATATAGTGGGCTCGGATTGTCCTTACATCTGGGGGTGAAATGATATGCTCATCATCATCTGAGTACCCAACTCCAACTGAAAGGCTCTCCAGAACCATGATGTGAACTGAGTACCTCTATCCTAAATAATAGAAACTGGAATATCATGCATATGAATAATCTCCCGGATATAAATCTTTCCCAACCGCTCCGATGAATAAGTAGTACACATAGGGATAAAATGAGCGAACTTGGTCAGGCGATCCACAATCAACCAAATGTTATCAAACTTCTTCGTAGTCTGAGGTAGACCAACTACAAAATCCATGGTGATCATCTCCCATTTCCATTCCAGAATCTCTATCTACTGAAGCAACCCACCTAGTCTCTAGTGCTCATACTTCACCTGTTCATAGTTGAGGCATTTAGCTACATATCCAACTATATCTTTCTTCATCCCCTCCACTAATAGTGTTGTCTCAGGTCCTGATATGTCTTCGAAGCACCCGGATGGATGGAATACCGTGATCTATGAGCCTATGCTAAAAGCAACTCCCGAAGCCCATCAATATTTGGCACATATACTACCCTGCATCCTCAACACCCAATCATCTCCAGTGTCACATCTCTGGAATCGCCATGCCGAACCGTGTCCCTGAGGACAAGTAAATGAGGGTCATCCAACTAGAGCTCCCTGATGCGATCGAACAATGAAGATCAAGAAACCACACAGGCTAGAGCCTGACTGGGCTTTAAAAGATCCAATCTCACAAATTGACTGGCTAAGGCCTTAACATACATCACCGTAGGTGTCTCTGAAGCTGGTAAATATGCCAAACTCCCCAAACTCTCCGCTCGACGACTCATGGCATCGGCTACCACATTGGACTTGCCCGGGTGATAAAGAATAGTAATATCATAATCCTTCAACAACTCGAACCACCTCCTCTGGCGCAAATTTAGATCCTTTTGCTTGAACAAGTGTTATAAGCTCCGATGATTTGTATAAATCTCACAAGGCACGCCATATAAATAATGACACCAGTTCTTCAAGGCATGAACAATAGCAGCTAACTCAAGATCATGGACAGGGTAATTCTTCTCATGTATCTTCAATTGTCTGGACTTGTAGGCAATCATCCTACCGTCCTGCATCAACACCACTCCAAGGCCAACCTGTGAGGCATCACAATAAACTGTATAAGATCATGAACCAGTAGGCAATATCAAAATAGGGGTTTTAGTCAAGGTTGTCTTGAGCTTCCAAAATCTAGCCTCACACTCCTCTGTCCACTAAAATGGAGCACCCTTCTGGGTCAATCTAGTCATAAGGGCTGCAATCGATGAAAACCCCTTCAGAAAACGACGGTAATAACCCGCCAAGCCAAGAAAACTATGAATCTCTGTAGCAGAGGATGGCCTAGGAAAACTCTACACGGCTTCCACCTTCTTTGGATCCACCCAAATACCCTCACTCGGTACCACGTGGCCCTATAATGCCGCGGAACTCAACCAAAACTCACATTTTAAGAATTTTGCATATAACTTCTTATCTCTCGGGGTCTGAAGCACGGTCCTTAGGTGCTGCTCATGATCTTCCCGATTACGGGAGTATACAAGAATATCATCTATGAAAACAATGACGAACGAGTCGATATATCGCCTGAACACACTGTGCATCAAATGCATAAAAGCTATTAGGGAATTGGTCAGCCCAAATGACATAACAAGGAACTCGTAATGACCATACCAAGTCCTGAAGGTAGTATTCGGGATATCTGGCTCCCGAATCTTCAACTTTTGATAACCTAAGCGCAAATCAATCTTAGAAAACACTTGTGCGCCTTGAAGCTGGTCAAGTAAATCATCAATATGAGGCAAATGATAACGGTTCTTCACTGTAACCTTGTTCAACTGGCAATAATTGATACACATATGCATAGAACCATCAGCTAGAAACACACTGAGATAATCTCTTACCACTGGGACCAAATCAACAGAAGGGGTATCCACACTAACATCTCTCACATAGGGTGAATACACTGCACACCCTTTCTCAACCATACACCGAGATTTAAGTAAAGAGATAACTCTAATGGGAGTGTGTTCAAAAGTACCACTCCACTCAACACGTGGAATACCTGGCATAGCCAGCGTCACAGTCTTGGCGTGACAATCAAGAATAGCATAATGGGGCGACAACCAGTTCATGCCCAAGAAAATATCGAAATCCACTATACTGAGTAACAATAAATTTGCCCTGGTCTCAAAACCACGTATAGTAACCAAAAACGACCGATAAACGCAGTACGCGATAAGAGAATCTCCCACATGAGTGGAAACATAAAGATGAGAAATCAAGAAATAACGGGCTACACCCAAATGCAGAGCAAAGTAAGAAGACATATAAGAGTAAGTAGAGCCCAGATCAAATAGAATTGATGCCTCTCTGTGAAAAAATAGTATAATACTTATGGTGACGGAATCGGAGGCAACAGCCTTGGTGCGAGCAGGAATAGCATAATATCTGGCACGGCCCCTCTTTTGAGGGTGGTCTCTATCTCCCCGACCTCCACCCCTAGCTGGATGGGTAGATGGGGAAGCAGCTGGAGTTGTGATCATGGCCTGAGAACTCTAAGGAGCATGCTGTGGCTAAGCAGTATGTGATGATGTACCCCTACCAAGTCTGGGGAAGTCCCTAACCATATGGTGTGTATCGCGACACTCAAAACAAGCTCTGGGTAGACGTGGTGGCTGTGAGTGACTAGGTCCAGGTCTACCGGACTAACCTCTGGCGCTAGAAATTGGAATTGCATAGTAAGGTTGCTGAGGTATAGGCGAAGCTGGAGCACTACTAGCTGCTGGAAGAGTTGAATGAACGGGCGACCTAAAAAACCTCTACCATGCCAACCTGCTGCTATGATACACGCACCAGAGTAGTGGCCCAACTCTCGAGATCTCTTGGCCTCTCTCTCCACTAGCTATCTGGCGAGCATAACCTCGATCCTCCTAACAATGCTCACTACCTACTGATAAATAATATCCATCTCCAACTCTCGAACCATGCTAGATCTGATGGGAGGGATAATACACTCAATGAACCTGCGAACTCTCTCACGGACTGTAGCAATCAAAGTTGATGCATGCCTGGCCAACCTGGTATAACGGATAGCATACTCTGAAACGGTCATAGCACCCTAACGCAAATGCTCAAACTCTACGCGTCATGCGTCCCTGAGACTCTAAGAGATAAACTCTTTCATAAATATCACCGAGAACTAGGTCCAAATCAGTGAAGCAGCCTCCACTGAACTTTCTATCTGATAAGTGCGCCACCAATCATAGGCGGCTCCCCGAAGCTGAAAAGCAGTAAAGGAAACCCCGTTGGACTTTACTATGCCATATGCAAATAATACAGTGGCACTCCTCTAGAAATCCCTACAAATCATATGTCGCTAATCCACTGAAAATCAGAGGAACATACTTCTTGAACCTCTCCAACCTCGCTACTCGTCCTCAGATGCAGCTGCCCTATCCATGGGCTGAGCTGGCACTGCAGGTGGAATAGGAATGATCTATGGGACCTGTTCAACATGAACTCGCTGCTCGGGAATACGGGCGGCGGGAGTCTGTGCACCTCTCCCTGCCTAGGATGTGGCTGCAGCAAGGGGAAGCAACCCTTCGTGAGCTAGAGTGGTGTACGTAGACATGAACTAAGCCAACATCTCCTGAAGGTCTGGAGTAGTAGTGGTTGTAGGAGTGTCAGGTTCCTGAACTCTAGCTAAATCTGCTGGTGCTACCTCAACGGCGGCTCGGGAAAGTGCTCTGGCTGCACCACGTGCACGTCCACGGCTTCTACCCCGACCCCGACCTCTGACAGTTGCAGTAAGGGGTGCGGGTGCCTGATCATCCCGAGTAGCGCCTTTCCTCACCATATCTGAGAGAATAGAAGATAGAAGTTTAGATTCAACGTCAAAAATATCGCACGGCAATGAAATCAATGAAGTGAAGATTTTTCCTAGCAGTCACATAGCCTCTCGTAGATAAGTACAGATGTCTCCATACCGATCAGCGAGATTCTAATAGATCGGCCTATGTTCCGTGACTCCTATGAACCTAGAGCTCTGATACCAACTGGTCACGACCTTAGCTCGCTTTCCGTGAACATGTTGTAACGGCACCTAGTCCCTACGACTAGGTAAGCCTAACAATGCGGAAATTTAAATAACTTGCGGAGGTAAAGAAACTTAAAATCAATAGTAAAGGGAAAACTGTATATAAGTGTTGCTAGGCATATATAACTTAACATCACAAAACCTGTAACAGTATCCCATAACCTAAAAACTCACGGGCAACACAGGCTAATAGAAACGTAATATATTTCTCTAACTCTAGAATGTCTAAACAACTAAAAGAAGGGAAAGCTATCTACTAAATGTTGGAATAAGATAGAGACTCCTGGTCTGCGGACGCGGTAGATATACCTCGAAGTCTCTGCTAGATGTCTTTGCCTTGGGAATAGTGCGATTGAGTGGAGGTACCTAGATCTGTACATGAAAAACATGCGCAGAAGAGGCGTGAGTACACCACAGCGGTACTCAGTAAGTGCCAACCTTAACCTCGATAGGATAGTGATGAGGAAGATTTGGGCCCTATTGAGGTTAAACAATATAATAAGAATGTACAGTATGAAATCAAATGGAAATAATGTGAACCAACAGTGAAATAAGACAGAATTTAAAAGGTAAAAACAAATAAGGGATAAACTTCCCTGAATACAGAGATGTACAACTCAATACAAAAATACCAAATGAGGATCTCCTATGATACCGTCCTGTAGTCCATCATATGACTATATCCGAAGGATCTCCGAGGATGCCATCCCGTAGTCCAACTATAAATGTGCAGGGGGATCTACCGGGAATCTATCCCGTAGTCCCAAAGTAAAGTGCAAGGGGATCTATCAGCAATCTAACACGTAGTCCCAAAGTAAACAGACAAAGGGGGAGCTACCGAATCCCACATCCGTACTCTCAATGTAAATGCGCAACCACAACCAGAAGATATTCAGAAATGAAGTACAAACAGACAAGCAATAGGTAGTACTATCCAAATATGCTTCACATAATACAATCAAGGCAACTTAAGCAAATAGGCAAGTTAAATCAGCTAAACATACTTTTCTAACCTAACACAGGTTATAATTGCAAGTAAAATAAAGGAATTACTGAAGAAACCCAGTCTCAATATTATAAGTAAAAATCGAATTTTAACTAATTAGCTCAAGTACGCACTCTTCACCTCACGTACAAGGCACTCAATTACCAAATAACATATCCTAAGGAGAAAGGTCCCCCACACAAAGTTAGACAAGCCACTTACCTCGAATCGGCTCCAAAATAAACTCGAGATCACACTTTTTCCACTAGTATCCGACTCCAAATGAACCAAATCTATGCAATTCAATCACATATCGTAAATAATATCTCAAACAATTGGTTCTACTATTTAGTTCAAAGATAAAACGTGGAATTAGGAAAAATGACCAAAATCCCCTTAGATGAACATCTTGGAATCGGATAAATATTATATTCCAGAACCCTCGTACTCTCACGAGTCTAACCATATAAAACTCTCCCAAATCGGATACCAAAAACCCGCTCAAAACTCAGAATTTCGGCCTAAGAAGTTTCTTTCAATTTTCCCCAATTTTGATCCTCAAATTCAAATTCTAAAGTTGGATTTAACTATATATTGATGGAATATAACTAAAAAGAATTAATAAAACGTTACTCAATGATCTTCTCTTCAAAACCCACTCAGAATCACCCTCTCCCGAGCTCCAAATTAATCTTTCTAACTTTTGAAACTAAGCCCTCGAATTTGGTATATCTGCACAGTGGTTTTCGCTTCTGCGGTCTCTTAAGGAATGGCCAAAAACCGCTTCTGCGGCCTTTTAGCCCTTATGAGGTTCCACTTCTGTGATTCCCAAGTTGCAGAAGCAAAAATACCATAAGAGAAAAACTTCAACTACTGCAACACTTCTCCGATCTTCCCGTCAACCAACTAGAATCATCGTGACACCCCTGGGACCTCAACCAAAAGCACCAGTAACACCTAATACCCTATTAAAACATGCATCAATCCTTAAATTTCCTAAAACAAGCTGAAAACTCGAATTAAACAAGGATTTGGGCCTAAGAACTTCAAATTTCATCAAAACACGCTTTCGATCAAAAACCTAACCAAAACACGTCCGGATGACCTGAAATATTTCACACACATACCAAATGACATGACAAAGCTACTGCACTTCCAAAATATTATTCCAACCCTCGGATCAAAAACTCACTATCGGACCGGAAACTTTAAAAATTTAAACTTCGGTATTTCAAGCCTAAATGAGCTACGGACTTCCAAAATACATTCCGAATACGCTCCCAACCGCGAAATCACCTAACGGAGCTAACGTAACCATCAAATTTCCATTCTGAGGTCGTCTTCACATTGTTCCAACTACGGACCACTTTCCAACACTTAAGCTCTTGCTTAGGGACTAAGTGTCCCAAAACTCTACGAAACTCAACACCGAACGTCCCGCCAAACTAAAGTAGTAGAAATGAACTTAGGGGAAGAAGTTAATGGGGGATCAGGGTGTAAATTCCAAAAATGACCGGTCGGGTTGTCAAAAGTTTATCCCATAATTCTTTCGAATCATTCATCGCACTGTACACATTGTACAAGTCATCCTCTAAAGTGCTTAAGATATAGACTTTACAAAAAAATCTGCCTACTTCCACGCCTCAACAATCATGAACTTATCATTGTTCGGCATGTCTGCAGCAGGCACTGGATGCTCTTCACTAGTGAATTTCTGCTTACCAAGTGTGGTAAACCAGAACAATACCCTTTGTTTCCATCCATTGAAGTTGGCTCCAGAAAACTTTCCCAATTTCTCGGCCGCAGAACAACAGTAGGGTTTGTCGAGTCTATCGTCGTTGTAACAATAAGAAGGATTCCGTTATCAACTTCCATTTCTCAGTGTCAACAACAGAAGAGTTCAATTAGTGAAAAAACCAGAATAGTAAACAATACTATAATCAGTAAACAGTACATAAAAAATTGAAGTTTTTCTATGTTGTTTCACATAAAACAATAAATGTTTTACATTCTCCAAATCATTTATGAATTTCTATACTCTGACTAAGTTTTTTATATCTTCAAATCAGAATAGTAAATTCAGACGGATTAGAAAACCACAAAGGTTTTAATCTCTATAAACATAATACATAATATAATAAAATAATTTTCTTAAGATTGTTATCAAAACAATAAACTTTCTGAAGAAGAAAAACAAAACATTAGTAGAACTAGAACGTCAAAATAAATTCTTAAAATAGTATAGGAACTTCAAAATAAATTCTAAAAATAGTATATGGATTATTGGAATTTTAACTCCTATAGCACATGTTAACACCTATTTATTTTAAACAAATACTATTTAAAAAAATTATGTCCTATAGATATCTTTTAGGTTTATAGAAAAATATTTAATTTTTATTTCCTCCTAGACCTAAGCCACTAAATACGGTAATCAGTTATACTTTTTTCTTTCTCTCTCTACTTTGATACATCTCATTCTCCCAAAGTTTCCTGGACCTCTTCCTCTTAACCAAAATAACTCCAATAAAGATAATACTGATATTGATTACTGGAACAATATGTTAGTACGAAACAAAAATCCATCAAAACCTTAATAAGCCAACTAGAAAATATGCACAAACAAAGCAATTGAAGACGAAGAAGACAAAAATCTAAATTTTGGTAACTGCATGCTATTTAATTAAGGATAAATCACAGTGTTGGACTTTATCAAAATCAAAATTTTACAAATACAATCAAAATCGGAAAGGAAGAAGAAGAAGAAGAAGAAGAAACATACTGGAGTTGGCGCATTATTCATGTCCACGAATATCAAAATCGGAATCTCTGATTTCTTGTTTTCTCCTTCTTACTCTCATCGCTACATCTGGAATCATGGTCGGAATCCGATGGATCATCAGAAAATTGTCGACTAAAATAGGTCGTCTGAAGTTTGGGGTTGAGCAAATTAAAGATTCTATTATCTTTTTTTAAGAGCATTTCGATGTATTTTGTTGTATTTCATTGTGTTCACTATCTTTTTTTATTGTAATTCAATGTATCTCGTTGTATTCCATGTATTTAATTGTATTTAGTGTCTTTTTTCTCATTGTATTTCAATGTATCCCTCTATAATCTATCTATTTTACTGTATCCATTGTCTCGTTATATGCCACGAATGTATTCATATATATTTTATTTAATTAATATAATTTATATATTCAGATGTATTATATAATTTCTCTGAAGAGTTATATTTTTTGGGGTATTTTGCGGTTAAAAATCCTTTTTATAACTGAAAAATACAAAATGTATTTGTTATAATTGAGTTTGCTGAGTTATATTACGAGTCTATTATGTTAATTGATTCACTTTTCATTTTAAAACTAGTGTAATCCCTTATTTTACGTCGTGAATACAATCGAATACAATTATCTATCCAACTGTAATCCCATCTTTCACTGTATGAATACTGTCGAATACAAGAGATGATTAGTTGGACTTCCCTGATTCGCGCCTATTTTTGCTATTGTATTCATGAATACAATAACATAAATACATCAAATACATCTTATAACCATAGAAAAGGTATTTATAATCCGTAATATAGCAAAAGGTATCTATAGATGGCTCCCAGACCCCAATTTGTGGGACTATACTGGGTAGTTGTTGTATCTATAGATGGCTAATACTACTAAAAGATAGTGCTTTATAAAAATTTCTCAAAATTATTCCCCTCAAGTACTCGAGGTTTCGGAATATATCCTCCCAGGATAGAATAATTTAATTCACCGGAGTGTTGGTACCAAAAATGCCGATGAACAACGAACAGCTCGAAGGCTATAAAACACACTTGAATTTTTACGTGCAGAAAATTTCGCAAGTTTTGCAACCTTTAAGAACACCACAGCTGTTGAAACAGGTGGGGAAATATTGCGGGAAAACTAAACGAGTTTAAAATAATCCGGGAAATTAAATGGACCAGATCGGACCGGATCGCGGGTTTTGTTAATTAATTTAATTAATTAAAAAAATTTAAAGAATTTTGTTCAAAAAGATTAATCAATCAATCTTTGACCGAAGACGAAGCCGAGCGAGCGACGGCGTATGACTTGCCTTCTTCTTAACTCTTTAAGAGCTAAAAGATGAGCTTCTCTATATATACACAAAGATTTCTTTCCTTCTACCAATGAGGGACAAAGTGCATTAGTAAAGTAAACTCGTTTAAAATTTTACTTCCCTCAATTTCTTTTTCCACCATTTTCCATTCACACATCATTTATTATTAATAACAAAATCCAACAACATCTGCCACTAAAGTTAATTACTTCTATCTTATATTGCTCGTATTCATCTCTTACGTTACTATCTTGTTGTGTACTTCTTTTTAGCCATTAATCGGCAGCATTTGGTTAGTTAAATGGGTATTCAAAAAATCAGATAATTAATTACGAACAATTAACATATTAAAATATTAAATTGAAACTCTAGCCCAAATCTCATACTAAACAATGGAGCATCTAAAAGAATTATAAAATACATCATATGAATAAATGATAAACGCTCTTTTGGTAGCTTCCATGGAAAACGTGGCGGCTCACCTCAATAACTAAATCAACTCTAGCGAACTCATCAACTACTAACTCCGTCTTTATCAATAGTATCTCGAATTCACATTCCAAGTACTCTTTTCAATAACTCAAAACTATATTCTCGGTCTCTGGATCGCCTCAAACTTGAAGATTTGGGTTGAAATCTATAATATTCTCTCCTTCTTAACTCTCTTTTTCTCCCACCTTCTTTCCTCTAGATTTGGGATATATTAAGGACGAAGATCATAGAGTATTGGTGGAAGATGCTCAGATTAAGAGAAGATGGTAAACTTACTTTCATAAACTTCTGAATAAAAACGAGGATCGTGATATTTTTCTAGGAGAATTGGAGCATTCCGAAATCCATTGTGACTACTGGCCATGCATGCGTATCACGGTCAAGGAGGTCGCCGGGGCTATGTGTAAGACAAGTAAGGGCAGAGTGATTGGGACGGACAAGATTCCGATGGAATTTTGGAAGTGTGTAGGGAGAGAAGGTGTGGAGTGGATGGCTGGGTTGTTTAATGTTATTTTTAAGGCGAAGAGGATGTCGGATGAGTGGAGGTGGAGTACGGTGGTTCCATTGTATAAGAACAAAGGTGAAATCCAGAGTTGTAACAATTATAGGGGTGTCCAATTACTGAGCCATACCATGAAAGTATGGGAGATGGTGGTTGAAGCAAGAGTGAGGATGATAGTGTTTGTATCCGACAGCCAGTTCGCGTTCATGTCGGGTCGTTCCCCCACAGAAGCTATATACCTTGTTAGGAGGTTGGTATATGTCACGACCCTAGTTAACCAATTGTGAACAAGTCATGACGGCAGCTGGTCTTCACGACTAGGTAAGCCAAACACATTGGGAAAGTATCAATATTTAAAAAATTTATATTCAAAGGCTGATAACATGAGGAATGTATACGGTTGCCGCCTATCACATACCCTTTTACACTTAGAATTTTTGAAACCAACCCAAAGACTCGGAATCCCACGGACAACACAGGCTAGAAGAGTAGTATAATACGCTCTACACCAGAGAATCTAAAGCAACATAATAGAAGGAAAAAGGGGCGATCTTCTACGGCTGGAATGGAATAAAGACTTCGGGTATACGGATGTAGCATGTATACCTCTAGTCTCCACTAGTGCTCTCCACTGCAAGGGCGATACGCCTGAGAAGAAGTAACTAGGTCTGCACACGAAAAACAAGCACAGAAAAGGTGTGAGTACACCACACCGGTATTGAGTAAGTGCCAAGCCTAACCTCGGTTGGGTAGTAACGAGGAAGGTCGAGGCCCTACTGAGGTAAAACATAATTATCTGTATGATAAGGAAAAGACAATACAAATATAATCTACTATGAGAATCTAGCAAAATAATAAATAAGACAGTAACCGAGAACTAACACAGTAAATAAATAGAAGTGCAAATCACCACCAGATATTTATCATCGGGGATCTCCTGGTATTCCGAGGATCTCCTGGTATCCCGAGGATCTCCTGGTATCCTCATCATATACTCGAGGGATCTCCTAGTATCCTCCATTTTAACACAAGGGATCTCTTAGTATCCCGAGGATCTCCTAGTATCCTCCATTTTACACAAGGGATCTCTTAGTATCCCGAGGATCTCCCGGTATCCTCTATTTTTATAATCATATATATGCCAGGGATCTGTTGGTATCCTGTACTCTCTGTCATAGAACGAAAACATACAAAGGGGGTTATCGGGATGCCATCCCATAGTACCAAATCGTAACACCACACAATTCAATAAGATAAAATGCTAAGTAAGAAAAATTAATAGAATTCCTAGTCTAGCATGCTTCACAGAGGACAGATAATACAGTTTAAGCAATTAAGCATGTAAGTCGGCTAAGCATGCTTATTCTAAAGCTAACATAGTTTAAATTGCATTTAAAATAGGCAAATTCACCAGAAAACACAGTTAAATATTCTAAGTGAAATGGATTTTCAACAACTAGCACAAGTACATGCTCGTCACCTCGCGTACCGGGTCTTTAAAATAACAAGTAATATATCCTAAGGGGAGAGGTCCCTACACAAAGTTAGGCCAGCCACTTACCTCGAACCGGTGCAAAATCAACATAGGAACGATGCCTTTGCCACGAGTACCCGACTTCGAATGACCCAAATCTATTCAATCCAATTACGTAAAGTAGATAAAATCGCAAACAACTGATTTCATTATTAAAATTAAAGCAAAGGCGCGAAAAAAGGTAAAATAACCAAAATGCCCCTCAGGCCAATGGCTCGGAATCGAATAACTTTCACATTTTCAGAACCCTCATACTCTTACGAGCCTAACCATATAAGAATCTCCCAAATCGGAGGTCAAATGGCCACTCAAAATTAAGTAATTAAGTCTAAGAAGATTCACCCTTTTTTCCCAATTTTTGACCTTAAATTTGAATTCTAATGGTTGATTTAACTAGATAATGATGAAATATAACTAGAAAGGATCAAAGCAATGTTACCCAATGATCTTTTCTTTAAGACCCACTCAATATCGCCTTCTCTCGATCTCTATTGATTTTCAAACTTTTCAAACTTAACCCTCGATTTTTCTATATCTGAACAGGGAATTACACTTTTGTGGTCCCGCATATGCGGACAATGAGTCGCTTCTGTGACTTCTTATTAAACCCCGAGCTTCCGCTTCTGCCCACACACGAACCGCTTCTGCGATTCCGCCTTTGCGGGGCTAGACCGCTTCTGCGGTTTCTGAGGAAAAGGCCAAACTCGATTCTCCGGTGGGCCAAGCCGCTTCTGCGGTTCCCAAACCGCAAACGAAAAAATACCAGAAGGTTGAAGATTTGCTACTTCACACATTAGAAATTCTACCCATCGACCATCCTAAATCATGCTGAGGCCCTCGAGACCCTAACCAAAAGCACCAATACCACCAAGTACCTTATTCAAACTTGCAGCAATCCTTAAAACATCTAAAACAAAACCGGAAATCCAATTAAATCAAAGATTGAAGCCTAAGAACTTCAAGTTCATCCAAAACACGCTTTCGATCCAAAACCTAACCAACACTCATCCGATTGGCCTAAAGTTTTGCACGCATGTCCCAAATAACATAATCCGATTGGCCTAAAGTTTTGCACGCATGTCCCAAATAACATAACGGTGCTACAGCAACTTTCGGAATCTCGTTCCGACCTTGAGGTCCAAAATTCACTATCGGACCTGAAACCTCCAAATTCTAGCTTCCAGCATTCTAGCGTAAATGAGCTACGGAATATCCAAAATACATTCCAAACACGTTCCCAACACCGAAATCATCTAACGAAGCTAACGGAACTATCAGATTTCCATTCCGAAGTCGTCTTCACACAGTTCTGGTTACTGATCACTTTCCAACACTTAAGCTCTCATTTAGGGACTAAGTATCCCAAAACACACCGGATTCTAACACCAAACGTCCCGGCAAACCAAAATTGCATAAATGAACTTAGGGGAAGCAGTTAATGGAGGAAAGGGGCATAAATTCCAAAGACGACCGGCCAAGTCGTCACATCCTCCTACAGTTAAACATTCGTTCATTCTCGAATGAGCATAGAGAACATACCTGAAGTAGCCAAAAGATGAGGGCATTGGCTGCGCATATCCCGCTCAGTCTCCCAAGCCGCCTCCTTGACCCGCTGACCCCCCCTCCCCCCCCCCCACTGAACCATTACTGAAGCTATACTTTCGGACCTGCCTATCTAATATTGCCACTAGCTCCTCAACATAGGACAAGTCCTTTCCAACTGTACTGAAGTGAACTCCAACACGTGAGAAGGATCACGGTGATACCTCCGAAGCATCGAAATATGAAATATTGGATGAACCCCATCCAAACTGGGAGGTAAAACAAGCTCATAAGCAACATCCCCAACTCGCTTCAAGGCCAATGAACCTCGAACTCAACTTCCCTTTCTTCCCAAACCTCATGACACCTTTCATAGGCGAGACCCGAAGTAGAACCCACTCACCAACCATAAAGGAAACATCACGAACCTTCTGATCCACATAGCTTTTCTACCTGCACTGGGCCATATGAAGCCTATCCTGAATCACCTTAACCTTCTCTACCGTATCCTGGACCAAATCAGTGCCTAATAGTCTAGCCTCACCCGGTTCAAGCCAACCCACCGTGGATCCGCATCTCTTACCATATAAGGCCTCATAGGGAGCCAGCTGAATGCTCGACTAATAACTGTTGTTGTAGGAAAACTCAGCCAATGACAAGATATGATCCCAAGACCCTCTGAACTCAATCACGCACGCACGGAGCATGTCCTCAAAAATATGAATGGTGCGCTCGTACTGTCCGTTCGTCTGAGGGTGAAAAGTTGTACACATAGTCACGTAGGTACCCAACTCTTGATGGACGGCTCTCCAGAACCGTAATGTAAACACTGAACCCCTGTCCGGGATGATAGAAATTGGAATGTCGTGCATACGAAAAATCTCTCTGATATAAATCCTCGCTAACTGCTCTGTTGAGTAAGTAGTACACACTGGAATGAAATGAGCAGACTTGGTTAGCCGATCAATAACAACCCAAATAGGATCAAATTTCTTCGCACTCAGAGGGAGACCAGCTACAAAGTCAGAGTGATCTTCTCCCATTTCCACTCTAGAATCTCCATCTGCTGGAGTAACCCGCCCGATCTCTGGTTCTCGGCCTTCACTTGCTGATAATTGAGGCATCTAGCTAAAAAATCTGATATGTCCTTCTTCATCCGCCTCCACCATTAATGTTTCCTTAGATTCTGATATATCTTTGCGTCACCTGGATAGATGGAGTACCGCGAGCTATGGGACTTTGTCAATATCAACTCCCGAATATCATCAACATCGGGTACAAATATCCGACCCTGCATCCTCAATACCTCGTCATCTCTAATAGTCACATCCCTAGCATCGCCATGCTGAACAGTGTCCCTAAGGACAAGCAAATGAGGGTCATTATACTGTCGCACTCTAATACGATCAATCAATGAAGACTGAGAAACCACGCAGGCTAGAACCCGACTGGGCTCTGAAAGGTCTAATCTCACGAACACACTAGCTAAGCATGAACATCCATCACCATGGGCCTCTCTGAAGCTGGTAAATATGCTAAACTCCCCAAACTCTCTACCTGGTTACTCAACGCATCGGCTACCACGTTGGCCTTGCCCGGGTGATAAAGAATACTAATATCATAATTCTTCAGTAGCTCCAACCATCTCCTCTGGCGCAAGTTCAGATCTTTCTTCTTGAACAAGTGTTGTAAACTCCAATGATCTGTGTAAATCTCATAGGGAACGCTGTATTAATAATGGCGCCAAATCTTCAAGGCATGAACAATAGCAGCTAATTCAAGGTCATGGACAGGGTAGTTCTTTTCATGTATCTTCATCTTTCTGGACGCGTAGCCAATCACCCTACCATCCTACATCAACACTGCTCCGAGTCTAACTCGTGCGGCATCACAATAAACTGCATAGGATCCCAAACCAGTAGGCAATATCAGAAAAAGGGCTGAAATCAAGGCTGTCTTCAGCTTATGAAAGCTCGCCTCACACTCATCTGTCCATTGAAAGGGAACATCCTTCTGGGTCAATCTAGTCATAGGGGCTGCAATCGAGGAGAACCCCTCCAAAAAATGAGATAATAACCCACCAAGCCAAGGAAACTACAGATCTCTGTAGCTGAGGAGGTTCTGGGACAACTATGCACAGTCTCCACATTCTTCGGATCCACCCGAATGCCCTCACTCGATACTACGTGACCCAGGAATGCCATAGAACTCAAAAAAAACTCACATTTTGAGAACTTTGCATATAGTTTCTTCTCTCTCAGGGTCTGAAGCACTGTCCTCAGGTGTTGCTCATGATCTTCCGGACTCCGGGAGTATACAAGAATATCATCTATGAAAATATGACGAACGAGTCGATATAGGGCCTGAATACACTGTGCATCAAATGCATAAAAGTGTTAGGGCATTGGTCAGCCCAAATGACATAACAAGGAACTCATAATGACCATATCGAGTCCTGAAAGCAGTCTTCGGGATATCTGGCTCTCGAAACTTCAACTGGTGATAACTTGAGCGAAAATCAATCTTAGAAAACACCAGTGCACCCTGAAGCTGGTCAAATAGATCATCGATACGAGGCAAAGGATACCGGTTCTTCATTGTAACCTTGTTCAACTGACGATAATCGATACAGATACACATGGAACCATCATCTTTCTTCACCAACAAGACAGGAGCAACCCACGGTGAAACAGTAGGTCAAATAAAACCCTTATCAAGCAATTCTTGTAACTGATCCTTCAACTCCTTCAACTCAGTAGGATCCATACGATAAGGTGGAATAGAAATGGGTTGAGTGACCGACAACAAATCAATAACAAAATCAATTTCCCAATCGGGCGGCATGCCCGGAAGATCAGTTGGAAACACATCGGGATAATCCCGTACTATTGGGACAGAATCAACAGAAGGTGTATCAGCACTGACATCTCTCACATAAGCTAAATATGTGGTGCACCCCTTCTCAACAATATGCTCAGCTTTAAGAAAAAATATAATTCTATTGGGAGCGTGATCAAAAGTACCACTCTACTCAATACATGGAATACCTGGCATTGCCAGCGTCACGGTCTTAGTGTGACAATCAAGAATAGCATACTGGGGCAACAACTAGTCCATGCCCAAGTTAATATCAAAATCAACCATATCGAGTAATAAAAGATCTGCCCTGGTCTCAAAACCACGAATAGTAACAAAACATGACCAATAAACGCAGTCCACAACAAGAAAATCTCCCACATGAGTAGAAACATAAACATGAGATCACAATGACTCTCGGGATATACCCAAATGCGGAGCAAAATAATATGACACGTAAGAATAGGTAAAGTCTAGATCGAATAGGATTGATGCCTCTCTGTGAATAACCAATATAATACTTGTGATATCTGAATCGGTGGCAACAGCCTCGGCACGAGCAAGAAGAGCATAATATGTGGCTCGGCCACTCTCTCGAGGGCGACCTCTATCTCCCCGTTCTCCGCCCCTGGCTAGCTTGGCATGCGGGGTGGAAGATGGAGCTGGAACAATAGTCTAAGAATCCTGCTGGGCACGCTACGGCTAAGAATGTTGTGGAGGTGCAGTCCTCCCAAGCCTAAGGCAATCCCTCACTGCATGGAGGGTGTCCCCACACCCATAACAAGCTCTAGGAGGGTGTGGTGGCTGTGAGTGACTGGGCCTACCCCTGCTGAACTAGCCTCTGAAACTACCCCACGCAGGAGGCGCACAAGAAATCTGAGGTGCATAATAAGGCTTCTCGGATCTGGGAGGTGCTGGAGTACTCCTGGATGAAGAAAGAGCTGAATGAACTGGGAGACGCGTATAGCCCCTACCATGACGTCCTGCTGCTGGGGTACGGGTACCAGAATAGTGACTCGACTCTCAGACTTCTTGGCCTCTCTCTTCTCCCGATCTCTAGCATGCAAACCCTCTATCCGCCTAGCTATGCTCACTACCTGCCGGTAAGGTATATCCACCTCCAACTCTCAAGCCATGCTAGATATGATGGGTGGATAAGACCCTTAATTAAATCGGCAAGCCCTCTCGCGGACAGTAGCAACCCAGGCCGGTGCATGTCTAGCCAACCTAGTATAACGGATGGCATACTCAGAAACAGTCATAGTGCTCTGGTGCAAATGCTCAAACTCCGTGCGCCATGCATCCTTGAGGCTCTGGGGAACTAACTCCCTCTGAAACATATCCTAAAACTGAGTCCAAGTCAGGGAGGCAGCCTCATCTGGACTGTCTAACTCAAAGGTGCGCCACCAATCATAGGCGGCTCCCCGAAGCTGGAAAGTTGCGAAAGAAACCTCGCTCGAGGCAGTAAAACCCATAGTGCGAAATATACTGTGACAATCCTCCAGGAACCCAAAAGCATCATCCGTAGCTAATCCGCTGAAAATCGGACGGTCATACTTCTTGAACCTCTCCAGTCCCCGCTACTCATCTTTAGAAGCAGGTGCCCCATCCTCGGGCTGAACCAGTACTGCAGGCTGAAGTACGTGCTGCGGGAGTCTGGTATTTTCCCCGGGCCTGAGATGTGGCTGTAGGAAGGGGAAGAAACCATGCCAGTGATAGCGTAGTATACATGCTCATAAACTGTGCCAATGCCTCCTGAACAGCTGGAGTAGTGGTGGCTTTGGGCATGTCAGGTTCCTGAGCCCCAACTGGATCTGCTGGCGGTACCTTGGTGGCAACTCGCGCAGGTGCTTTGGCTGCACCACGTGCGCGTCCACGACCTCTGCCCCGGCCCCTGCCTCTAGCGGCTGCAGGAGGGGTGTGGGTTCCTGATCGTTTTGGGTAGTGCGTGTCCTCACCATCTGTGAGAGAATAGAAAACAGAAGTTTAGAGTCGATATCAAAAATATAGCACAACAAGGAATTCAATGAAGTGAAGATTGTTTCCTAAACAATTACACAGCCTCCCGTAAATAAGTATAGATGTCTCTGTACCGATCAGCTAGACTCTAATAATTCGTTCTGTGTTACGTGACTCCTATGAACCTAGAGCTATGATACCAACTTGTCACAACCCTAGTTCACCAATTATGAACATGTCATGACGGCACCTGGTCTTCACGACTAGGTAAGCCTAACACATTGAGAAAGTATCAACATTTACGGAATTTATATTCAAAAGCTAATGACATGAAGAATGTATACGGTTGCCTCCTGGCACATACACTTTAGTACTTAGAATTTTTGAAACCGTCCCAAAGACCCAGAATCCCACGTGCAACACATGCTAAATGAGTAGTATAATACGCTCTACACCTGAGAATCTAAAGCAACATAATAGAAGTAAAAAGAGGATATCTGCTACGGCTGGAATGGACTAGAGACTTTAGGTCTGCGGACGTAGAAGGTATACCTCGATTCTCCACTAGTGCTCTCTGCTGCGAGGGCGATACGCCTGAGAAGAAGTACCTAGGTCTGCACACGAAAAACATGCACAAAAAAGGCGTGAGTACACCACAGCGGAACTGAGGAAGTGCCAAGCCTAACCTTGGTCGGGTAGTGACGAGGAAGGTCGAGTCCCTACTAACGTAAAACATAATAATCAATATGATAAGGAAAGGACAATACGACTATAATCTACTATGACAATCTAGCAAAATAATAAATAAGACAGTAACTGAGAACTAACACAGTAAATAAATATAATTGCAAATCACCATCGGATATTTATCATCGGGGATCTCCTGGTATCCCGATGATCTCCTGGTATCCTCATCATATACACTAGGGACCATCTAGTATCCTGAGGATATCCTAGTGTCCTCCATTTTTACACAAGGGATCTCTTAGTATCCCGAAGATCTTCTAGTATCCTCCATTTTAAACAAGGGATCTCTTAGTATCCCGAGGATCTCCTGGTATCAACCCTTTTTATAATTATATCTATGCCAGGGATCTCTTGGTATCCCGCACTCTCCGTCATAGAACAAAATACATACAAATGGGGATAAGATAAAATGATAAGTAAGAACAATTAATAGAATTCCTTGTCTGGCATGCTTCACATAGGACAGATAATACAGTTTAAGCAATTAAACAAGTAAGTTAGCTAAATATGCTTATCCTAAACTAACACAAATTAAATTGTGTTTAAAATAGGCAAATTCGCCAAAACACACAGTTAATATTCTAAGTGAAATGGATTTTCAACAATTATCACAAGTACACGCTCATCACCTCGCATACCGGGCATTTAAAATAACAAGTACAATATCCTAAGGGAGAGGTCCCCCACACAAAGTTAGGCCAGCCACTTACCTCAAACCGGTGCAAAATCAACTAAAGAACGATGCCTTTGCCACAATTACAATACTCTGAATGCCCCAATCTATTCAATCCAATTATGTAACGTAAATAACATCGCAAACAACTGATTTCATTATTAAAATTAAAGCTAAGGCTCGAAAATAGCAAAAATAACCAAAATGCCCCCCAAGCCAACAGCTCGGAATTGAATAATTTTTACATATTCAAAACCCTCGTACTCTCACAAGTCTAACCATATAAGTATCTCCCAAATCAGATGTTTAATGTCCACTCAAAATAAAATAATTAAGCCTAAGAAGTTTCACCCTTTTTCCCAATTTTTGACAATGAATTTGAATTCTAATGGTTGATTTAGCTAGATAATGATGAAATATAACTAGAAAAGATCAAAGCAACATTACCCAATGATATTCTCTTTAAAACTCACTCAAGTTTACACCATTGCGCACACTTTCATCATAGCACTCACAATGCACCAGCCGGGAATCAAACTCGGGTCTGTACCGTGGCAGGGTACTATTCTACCACTACACCGTCAAACTTTTTTTTTAAAAAAGATGTAAATGTACTTAAAATAGCACTTTTAATCAGGAAGACATATAACTCTCTCTCTAAGCTTGCCGGCATCTGTTAGCAGGAAGCTAACGTGCGCCTGCCATGGCAAAGACGAAGAAAAAGCAAGTCAGTATTCCAGAATCAATTGGCGATGAACACACGCAAGACACACCATCAGTAAACAAACAGAATCAATGGTTAACGCGAATGGGATCGGCTCCTACAATATACCATAACCCAGATGAAGCCGGAAAAAATGGTGCAATCGTGATCCCGGAATCCGGAATCCAGCAGCAATTGAGTCCGCTGACTCTTGGAAGCTTTATGCCTCAACAATTCCAACCGATTAGAGACGAAATTGCAGACAGTAGAGACATCCCTCACCAATGGGATGCCCTTTCACAGGCCACTCGGAGATTGGAGTTCTCGGCGCATGCAGCTAAAGACCAAAGTAATCCACCTGCTGCAGAACAAAAAGAACTCGGAAAACAACCAGTATCTAATAGAAGTCTTCAAAAAGGTAACGCCTTAACATATATCCCCCCTGCTCAAAGGGATGGGAGATTTGTAGCACAAATTGACGAAGCCGATACCAAAGAATTAGAGAATTACTAGAGTATTGCTTTGATAGGGTATGTGCTTGGTGAAACACCTTATGAGAAGACTATGGAAAACTTTATCGCAAAATAGTGGGATTTTGTTGATCAGCCTAAAATAATGTATCATGATGATGGATACTACATTTTCAGATTCGACAATGTGGAGGATATGAATCGAGTGTTACAGGCAGGTCCCTACACATTTCGAAACAAGCCAATGATACTGCAAAAATGGCAAGTGGACTTCAAGTTTGATCCTGCAAATATTACAGTTGTTCCATTGTGGATAAATTTCCCAGCTTTACCATTAGAATTCTGGTCCAATGCAGTCCTAAGTAAGCTGGCAAGTATGGTAGGAAAACCTCTGTATACTGATAAATACACTGATGATTTGGAGAAGATATCTTATGCCAGAGTGTTGATTGAAACTAACATCTCCAAACCAATGCCAGACAGTCTGGAACTGCAGACCAACAAGGGTCTCATTGTGCAACATATTGAATATGAATGGAAACCAAAATTCTGTGAAAACTGTATCAGATTTGGACACAACTTGACTGACTGTTGGTATAAGGAAGAGAGCACAAAGGAGGATAGTAACAAGCCTAAACCTGTCCAGCTGAAACAGAAAAGCAGAATAGCTAAGAGGTGGACTCCAAAGAAACAATTGGCAACTCATCAGATTCCTGAAATTGAGGAATTGAATGAAACAGTGGTAACAAACTGTCCAAAAGCAGTAGGAACTGGGAAACAGAAGGAGAAGCCTGATCAGCAATCATCAACCTGCACATTGACTTTAAGCAACAGATACAACCCTCTACAGATGATAGACTATCCTGTGGACACTGGCCCATCCAGCTTCACCCCTAAATGATGCTCTGTACTTGGAATGTCAGGGGCCTGAACAAGGCTCCTAAGCAGAAAGATTTGAACATCTTTCTGAGGAAGTATAAGGTGGAGGTCATAGGGGTTCTAGAAACTAGAGTAAAGGTTGGCAAAGCAAGGAAAATATTAAACACTGTCTATGGAGGATGGAACAGTAGTTGTAACTACAATGAACATCCTAATGGCAGAATATGGCTACTATGGAAACAAAGCTGTGAAGTGACAATTTTGTTGGCTGATGAACAATTCATACACTGTGAAGTGAAGAAAACAGACCCAGCCTGTCAAACATTACTCACAGTGGTGTATGCAAGTAATGACATCCAAAAAAGACAGCAGCTTTGGCACAGATTGACACACTTAGGATCTTCTATACAGAAATGCTGGTTGATAAGTGGTGACTTCAACAATGTACTTCATACAGATGATAGAATTGGTTCACCAGTGACACAAAATGAAATCAGAGGTTTCAAGGAAGCTATAAACACCCTTCAGCTTACTCAGTTGAAAAGTATGGGCAGCTATTTTTCCTGGTGCAACAAACAGCAACCAAGCACAAAGGTATATAGCAGGATAGATTGGAATTTTGTAAATGTGGCATGGATGCAACAGTGTAGCCACATTGAAACTGAATACCAGACTCCAGGGACTTCAGATCACTCTCTTCAACTAATCAAATGCAAAACTGGAAACCAGAGAACAAATCTACATCCTAAACCTTTCAAACTTTACTTACCTGTAATGGAACACAAAGACTTCACTGCTATAGTAGGGAAAGTTTGGAAGCAGAAAGGACAGATAGAAACTGGTAGCATGCACACAGTATGGACAAAGCTAAAGGATGTGAAAAGGGAGCTGAAGGATTCGAACAATCACATAGCAGCATATAAAACACACCTCACTGCAGCTACACACAAACTGGAAGTAATTCAGTTTGGCTTGAGAAGCAACAATATGGACCAGCAGCTCATAGAACAGGAAAGGTCAGCCTTGGCTGAAATACAGAAATGGAGAAACATAGAGGAACAGGTTCTGCATCAGAAATCAAGAGCAAATTGGATCACCTGTGGGGATTCTAATTCCAAATATTTGCACAACTGAAGCAGAGAACAAACATGAACACAATTACTTCCATATACACTGCTGCAGGGGAAAGGCTTTTTGATCCTCAACAAGTAGAAGAAGTATTCCAAAACCAATTCTACAAGATTCTGGGAGAGGGAAAAGCTATTTGTAAATGCCCAAACACTGTTATCATTCAACAGGGACAATGCTTAGACAATCAGCAGAAATAGCAACTGATTAAACCAGTAACAAAGGAAGAAATATATCAGGCAATCACTGAGATGCCACATGACAAAGCTCCAGGAGTGGATGGTTTCCCAGTTGAATTCTTCACTCGACATTGGGATATGGTTGCTGATGAAGTTTGTGCAGCAGTGAAAGAGTTCTTTACAACAGGCAAGATGCACAAAGATGTAAGCAGCACAGCTGTTCACTGATTCCTAAAACACAAAATCCTACTACTGTCAAAGATTATAGACCAATCGCTTGCTGCACAACACTTTATAAAATAATCATAAAAGTGATCACGGCAAGAATAAAACCAGTCATAGGTGGATTGATTGGTAATTCACAATCAGCCTTCATTGAAGGCAGGAGCATTACAGACAACATTCTCCTTACTCAGGAACTGTTTAAAGGGTACTCCAGGAAAGGAATATCCCCGCGATGTGTGTTAAAAGTTGACCTGAGAAAGGCGTATGACACAGTGGAATGGTGTTTTATAGAATGACTGCTGCTGCACATGGGATTTCCATACAAATTCACAAAATGGATAATGGAATGCATCTCTTCTGTCACATACTCATTAAGCCTAAATGGGGGACTGACACCTACGTATAAAGGGAAAAGGGGTATACGACAAGGCGACCCAATGTCCCCCTATCTATTTGTGATTGTCATGGAATATTTGAACAGGGAACTCAAGTCTATGATGAGGAGGAAGGAATTCAAATTTCATCCTCGATGCAAGAAGCTAGGAGTAGCACATATTTGTTTTGCGGATGATCTATTACTATTATGCAAGGCGGATGCCCAATCTGTAAGACTTATACAACAAATGCTCCTAAACATTGCGGAAACATCAGGGTTGGAAGCAAATGCAGACAAAAGTTCTATATACATAGCAGGGGTTTCCAACTGGACAAAGGAGGAAATCATGAAAGAACTGAACTTCCCTGAAGGCTCTCTCCCTTTCAAGTATCTCGGTGTTCCAATGGACTCCAAGAAATTATCAGTAATGCAATGCTGGCCAATAGTGGAGAAGATAATACAGAAAATAAATTGCTGGACATCACGACTCCTGTCTTATGCTGTTAGGCTACAGTTGATTAGGACAGTTCTATTTGGAATGCAATCGTACTGGTCCCAAAATTTCCTACTTCCTAAAAAGGTGATGAAGATGATTGAAGCAATATGCAGATCCTTTTTATGGACGGGGGTGGCAAACTTGTCCAAAAAGTCATTAGTTGCGTGGGCAACTATATGCCTACCATACAGTGCAGGGGGCCTAAATGTTCTAAACCTACAAATCTAGAACAAGGCAGCAGTGGCAAAGCATCTGTGGGCAGTAACAATGAAAAAAGACAGCATGTGGATCAAATGGATGCCCACGTACTACATTAAGATCAAGCCGTGGAGGAAGTACCTACCCCTAAAACAGCAGCCTGGGCTGTGAGAAAGATCTTTGAAACCAGATTAATGATATCAAATACCAAAGGTATACAGGGGGACCTGAATAGTAGACTGATCCAACTACAGCAGGGAGAACGATTCAACATAAACAAACTCTACAGACTCCCATTCCCCCAAGCCCCAAAAGTATAATGGAAAAGCATAGTACTGCAGCCAAAACTACACCCGAGATTCAAATTTATCGCTTGGCTAGCACTGTGCAGAAGACTGGCAACGGCGGAGAGGCTAATGCTCTTTGGGATGCAGATTCCTCAACAATGTGTATTCTGCAAGCAAGTAGATGAATCCTTTGACCATCTTTTTTTTGCTTGCCCGGTATCTTGGGAAATATGGGATAGAATGCTCGTATGGCTAAAGTACAAGAGAACCATAGGTGATTGGAACAGCGAAGTTGACTGGATTAGCAACATTGCAAAAAGGAAAAATGGGCATGCTGAAATAACGGCCAGTGTGTTAGTGTACTGTCTGTGGCGGGAAAGGAATAAGATTAGATTCCAAGACAGGATTTCAGCTGTAAAGGATACATGTAAAGAGATAGCGATTCATGTGCACATTCAGGGAACTCTCTTCAACACTGGAAGGAAGCTTTGCGAAGACTGGATCATTTCCCGTAGAAGTGAGAAGAAAAACTCAACATGCTTTTTGTGATTTAATGTAGTAGAACTTAAAGGAGTTTTTCCTTCTAGACTGTTTGTAACAGTAGCTAGTGAAACAACTACTGGAAACTCTGTAATATTTGATCTATTAATGAAATGGAAATATTATTATTTTTTTTAAAAAAACCCACTCAAAATTGCCTTCTCTCGAGCTCTCTACTGATTTTCCAATTTTTGAAACTTAACCCTCCATTTTTCTATATTTGAACAGGGACTTCCGCTTTGGCGGTCCTACATATGCGGAGTATAAGCCGCTTCTGCGACCTCTCATTAAACCCCTAGCTTCCGCTTCTGCCCACACATGAACCGCTTCGGCAGTTCCGCCTTTGCGGGGCTAGACCACTTATGCGGTTTCTGAAGAAAAGACCAAACTCGCTTCTATAGTGGGCCAGGCCACTTCTGCGGTTCCAAAACGCATAAGCCAAAATACCAGAAGGCTGAAGATCTGGTGCTGCACACTTTGGAAATTCTACCCGTCGACCATCCGAAATCATACCGACCCCCCCGAGACCCTAACCAAAAGCACCAATATCAACAAGTACCTTATTCAAACTTGCACCAATCCTTAAAACATCAAAAACAGTACTGGACACCCGATTAAATCAAAGATTCAAGCCTAAGAACTTCAAGTTCATCCAAAACACACTTTCGATCCAAAACCTAGCTAACACTCATCCGATTGATCTAAAAATTTTCACGCACATCCCAAATGACATGAAGGTGCTACAGCAACTTCCAGAATCTCGTTCCGGCCCTTGGATCAGAAATTCACTATCGGACAAGAAACCTCTAAATTCTACCTTCTGGTATTTCTAGCCTAAATGAGCTACGGACATCTAAAATACTTTCCAAACACGTTCCCAACCCAGAAATCACTTAACGAAGCTAACGGAACCATCGAATTTCCATTCCGAGGTTTTCTTCACACAGTTTCGATTACGGATCACTTTCGATAGGAAGAGCACTTCAGGTATGGCTCACTTACTAGGGTCTTGTCTTGCATCATGGGCTACCAAAAAGCAAAATTCAGTAGCTCTCTCTGCTGCTGAAGCTAAATATGTTGGTGATGCTTCATGTTGTGCTCAATTACTATGCATTAAGCAACAACTGGTAGACTTTGGAGTTGAAGTAGGGGGCATACCTATATTTGGTGATAACACCAGTGCAATCAGTATGACTAAGAACCTTGTTCATCACAAAAGGACTAAGCACATAGATGTTAGACACCACTTCTTAAGAGACAACTATGAGAAAGGGCTAATCTCCATAGAATTCTGTGCTACTGATAAACAAATAGGTGACATCTTTGCTAAGGTACTAAGTATAGAAAATTTTGAAAGGAACGGGCTGGAGTTAGGGATGATTAAGATCACCTAAAAGGTCCAGTTCAGAATGCACAATGAAAAAAAAAAGGAAAAACAATTTGGCTAGGAGTTCTTAATTTTTGTTAATATTAGACTAATTCCTACTCAGTTTCATACTGTAAATAGTCTACTCTTGTGATATGTGTTTATGAGACTCACTAATCTCTTATAAATTTTCTATTTTGAAATTTGAGGCATAATGAAGAGAAGTTTCACTTGAAGAACCTGGTTTATCAAATAATGCTCATGAGAAAGTTCAGGTATGTTCATACGCTTTGTACAATTAGAAAATTTTAATTTTCAATCATGATCAAGAGTCCTAGATATACCAAACGTCCAAAAATTCTATCCGTTGGGGGCTAATTGAACCAGTTTTATTGAAACTAGAAGTCTAAATAACGGAATCCTTTCCTAATTTTTTGCGATACCAATTAATCACTAAGGAGACCAGAATTCTTATTTGATTAGACTTCTACTGACTCCTGAAAAAGGCTGCCATTTCTGAAATAATCATTACCCTTCTTTAAAAGCCTTCTAATCAACTCATAACCGTCACTCCATCACACAAACCCCTAATCATCTACGTTCATCTCCAAAACTTCCAAAACTCTCCAAAATTCTCATAAGCTTTCCAGAAATTCATAACCATGACAAATCCCCAAGATAATCCTGGAACTCCACCTCCCGTTTCACCAAACTCCACCCCATATGCCTCACCTCCCATAGAAACCCCAAAGCCTAGATTTCGTCGCCAGAAAATGCTGGCAAGAAAGACTGTAGCTATTGGTTCCCTGAGGAAATCCTTGAATTAAAAACTATAGTCCAGCCAAAGGAAACAAGTCTCAGCAACAAAGACCAATTATAACTCTGACTCTGATGATTTCATCTCTGCCAGTGAAGGAGATGAACCTGGGTCTTCTGATACTGTCACACATCAAGAAACCCCAAAAAAGGTAAATACCTGCTTTGTTCCTATTGATGTAGTTCAAAAGGTAGAGAGTAGGTTTGTTCTGATAGGGGCTGCAAAAGATGTGTCTGGGACTCATTCGGCAAAATTGAGGAAGAAAAGGAGGAAGGAAGTGCTATCTATTTGTGGGAATGGGGAAGATAGGTTCTCTAAGTCAGGGGGAAGTGGATCAAGAGAGGCTGCTGAAGGTTTAGTTCATTTAAGCAAACAACCTGATGAATGTAGTCCATATGTGGAGGAGACTTTGGTTGAAATGTTGAAAAACGTTGGGGCAAGCTATGACCCCAAGAAATGCAAGGCCTCCTCATAAAGGACCCCTACTGCATCCAAACCAACTAAGAAAAACAAACCTTCATCACCCAAGTCTACTCCTAGGTTTAGAACAACCAGAAGCAAGGTTAGAGAAAGTGAAGCTGAGTTGAAGAAAGCCTTAGATGAGAGTAAGAGAAAGATAAAAGAAAAAGGGAAAGGGAAGGTAGGTGAAAGTTCTGAAGTTGTAGCTGAAAAGAGGAAGAGGAGATGGAACTAGTCCATCAAGAAAGAAATACTACTGTGGAGGTTCCAATTGCTAAAATAATGGGAGCTAGGATTTCTTCCAAGAAGCCCTCAAAGCCAGTACTTGATGAATCTTCTCTTGCCAAGAGAACTAGGTCATACTCTAAAGGAAAGCAAGTTAAAATGGCTGAAGAGGAAGAAGATGATGAGAGTGAAGAAGAAGGAGAAGAAGATGAATCTGAAAAAGAACACGATAGGTATGCCAATTTTGGAAGGATAAAGATCTTGTAGGGAAGATTGTTGAAAGACCTGGAGGAGCCAGGCATGATGAGACTTCTGACAGCACTAGAAGCACAAGGTTGGAAGGACATGGTCCTTCAAATGAATGGAAATTGGCCAGGAAAGAACTTGTTGATTTCATGGCCAATGGAACAGTGAAAAACGGTCTGGTAACCAGCACAGTGAAGGGAGTGAAAGTGAAGTTCAATGCTGCCAAACTGGGAAAAATTCAGGACATCCCTTGTGAGGGGTATGATGACTACACATGGCAAAGGTGGTCTTGTCTGGATGGGTTGCCCTCTGATATGCAAATTACCAGAAATTTCTGTGACAGTAAAATAACTAAGGAGGTGCCTGAGGCCAGGGCAGTTCAGAAGAGTGAAATGAGGCCAGAGCACAAAGTGCTTTTTGATTTTGTCAACAAATGTCTTCTACCCAGACAGGAGAGAAGGCATACAACAAATTATATGGACCTGGTGCTCATGCAATGTATAAATGAAGGCAAGCAGATCAACTGGCCAGCCTTCATTGTGAAGCTGCTAGAGAGGGTGATCAATGGATCAAAGGCTCATGCCATTCACTATGGTTTTATCTTAACAAATGTGCTTGAACGACTTGATGTTCCCTTGAAAAAGTGGGAAATGGCTTCCAGCAAAGAGTATTTTGGGATCAAAACCCTCCAAGCCTGTGATTATCTGCTCAGTACTGGCTCTATTGAACCTAGTTCATCTGCTAAGACTCCTATAAACAGTATGGTCAGAGCCTTGGTTCAGGAGGTTGGAGCAAAGGATGCTAAAATAGCAAGGCTAAATGCTAGAATTGCTGAATTGGAGGGAGAAAGGAATGGACTAAGAGCTGAACTTTCCAAGGAAAAGGAGAAAAATGAAGGCATGCTCCAACAAATGCTAAATCTGCTACAAGCACAACCTTCCAGCTCTTCTAAGCCTTATGTGTCCTATCCTTAGTGTCCAGTCTAATATCCCTTCACTTACCAAGTTTAGGAGGTTTGCTTGTTAATTATGTTCTTGTTTTGCTCATGGTTGGAAATTTTGTTTTCTTTTTGTGGACTACCTGTAGAAACACCTCTTAATCAATGAATGCAGCTTCCTTGCTCTTGTTAATTTTGTTCTTAATAGTTATTTTTTAGCTGATTTTTGATTAACTAAAGCATGTGTTCACTTGCAGTTGTCCCAGTGGCCATGAGTATTAGTTAACTTTCAAGGATTCACATTAGTTGTGCAACTTTTGATGATGCCAAAAGGGGAAGATATTGTGCTTGCGCCAAAATTCATTATCTGAACTAGTGATGTTTATGACCTAACTTAAATATGGGCCTTGATGACAAATTGGAAATTTTCTAAGTGTTGATATTTCAGCTGAGTTCACAGGTTTTCTGATCTCTAAAAGCACAAAGTTTGTCATCATCAAAAAGGGGGAAGGACCCGGTCCATCTTGGGAGACACAGTTAGTCATAACCATTACACATGGAAGGCACATGAGGAAGATATGTATTGAAGATTGCGCAGCAAATATCTTCTGAACGGAATCAAAAATGTTTCATTGAGTTCTAAGGAGGACAGTCTCTTTGTGACAAGAGAACACAATCCTAAGCTAGGATAAAGATGGGAGTTTGTATTGGTTAAGGACTCAAATCGACTAAGGATAAGCATTGGAGTCTCGATCAAACTCTAACTGCTATTCTATTAAATAACCAAATTGTTATCTTTTACAGGTAATGCACATACACAGAAGTTATGCATATTTGAGAACAAAAAGAGCAAGTCTGATTTGCAAGAAATATATGCGAGATACAAGTGTGAATGTCTGAAGCTACATGAACTAAGATAAAAGAATCAGTTTCATCATTGCGTTTGTTCTAAGTCTAGTTCATAGTAGGTTTTAATATTGTACCTTTCAGCTTTCTTAGAAGCAATTGTATTAGGTACTTTGAGTATTCAAGTTAGAGTTAACTTGAAGGTGTCACAACAGTTGAGGCTATGTGCCACACTGCGATTAGAGTTAATCCTTAGGTTTACAAAGAGTTTTGTAAATGCAGTTTTTGGCTCAGTGATTTTAGTGGAGTTTGGGAAATCCTACTGAATAGTAGGTCGTGGTTTTTTTTTTACCTTTTGAGCCAGGTGTTTTCCACGTAAAAATCTCTATGCACTTTACTTTCAGTGTTTACTATTTCGCAAACTTCTATAGTTCGAACACTTAGAAGAAGCAGGTTCTTCTAACGCAAAAATTAGGTACCACACAAATCACACCTCATCTTGTGTGGTATTGACATTAATAATATCACTTTGGTCGGTTATCTACGGGAGAGGGGAGATCGACGAGGATGTCACACATCGTATTGGTGTAGGTTGGATGAAGTGGAGGTTAGCATCTGGAGTCTTGTGTGATAAGAGAGTACCAACAATACTCAAAGGTAAGTTCTATAAAGCGGTGGTTAGACCGGCCATGATGTATGGGGCTAAGCGTTAGCCTATAAGAACTCACATATCCAAAAGTTGAAAGTAGCATAAATGAGGATGTTGAGATGGATGTGTGGACACACTAGAAAGGATAAGATTAAGAATGATGACATTCGGAGAAGGTGCACGTGGCCCCTATAGACGACAAGATGCGGGAAGCGAGACTCAGATGGTTCGGGCATGTACAGAGGAGAAACCCAGATGCTCCGGTAAGGAGGTGTGAGCGGTTGGTCGTAGAAGACACAAGAAGAGGTACAGGGAGGCCTAATAAGTATTAGGGAGAGGTGATCAGACACGATATGGCGAGGCTTCAGATTTCCGGGACATGACACACCTGATAAGAAGTTATGGAATTCGCGTATTACGGTTGTAGGATAGGAGGTAGTTAAGTCTTGCGTTACTTTGTACCTTTTTTAGCCTGGTTCGGTGGGGGTTTTGTCTAAGATAGCTAGGGGAAATATCGTGTTTTACTATTTTCTATTTTCAATGCAGGATCCATTTACAAACCATCATTTTTGCTTTGAATTTTTTTTTCTTTCCCGCTGTATATGTTCCTTTTTCCCTGTGATTTCCGTGGTGAATCTAATACTCTCTTCTTTTTCCGTTTAATTATCTTGAGCCGAGACTCTTTCGAAAACAGCCTCTCTATCCCTTCAAGGTAGGGGTAAGATTTGCGTACACACTACCCTCCCCAGATCCCACTTGTAAGATTTTATTAGGTTGTTGTTGTTATACTCTCGGTCTCTGGATCGCCTCAAACTTGAAGATTTGAGTTGAAATCTATATTTTTCTCTCCTTATTCCTCTCCTTTTCTCCCACCTTTTTTTTTATGACAGCGTTTTTTTTCTCCAGTTTTTTCTTTTTTTTTGCTTCTGCTTCGAACCAACCTTTCTGGTTCTTGACGAATTGTTAATAAACATAACATTCATGAATGGTAAAACTAATACTACCTTCTATACTCTATATTTCTCTTAGGTGATTTTGAGAAGATAACGGACGTTAATTCGGACGGGTTAGGGATGGTAATGGAGCAGTGCCGGTATGGATCGATGCGTATTTGAGTGTTGGTGGGACAGAGCGGATTTGGAAGTTTGCGGTTACGTGGCGAAACAGCGCAAGTTTAATTTTTAAATTAAAAATTTATGAGGTGCGGGGGTGGGGGAGGAGGGGGTCACGGATTGGGGATTTTAACTTTGTGGACCCATAAAAACACAAACACATCACAAGTGCAATTGTTCAGTTTCTCTCTGCAATGGCACGCAAGTCTGAGAAATTCTTGGAGCTATATGGTAAAATTCTCAGTTCCAATCCCAATAATGATTTATCCTGTTTGTATTGATGTTGTAATATATATTCTTGAAATCAAGTCGTAAGCAGTTCTATTTTATAGGCAATGATTGAAATAATAAACAGTACATCTTCCGATTTAATTTATGTGAATCTTTTGATCGGATGCGTAGTTTAAGAAAAAATAAAGATTTTTGAAAGTTGTGATGCTAAACAAGTTAAAATGGGACCCAAAGTATTTGTGTGACCATAAAAGTTGTTCATTAAAAGTAGAATTGTAAGTTTAAGCTAAATTGTTACCAAATTTAGAAAAGGACATTCTTTTTGAAACGGTCCAAAAATGAAATGGGTTCGCATAAACTGGAACAGAGTGAGTACCAAATTATACAGAGTGTATTTTTTTGCAAAATTTAAATGGCAAATTTAAGATGTTGTGTAGATGTCTGTGGTATCTTTATATAATACAACTACGGCAAAAACACCCAAAAAAGAGATATTTTTTTTTAAATTATTTTGCGGTGCGGGGCGGAGCGGGTGAACACGGATGGAGTGTGAGGGGGATGGATGCGGGTTTAAATCATATGGGGCAGTGCGGGATAGAACTTGTACGGATTTAGACATAACCTCCCCCCTCCCTCCCCCCCCCCCTCCCGCTCCCCAGCCATTCGTGGGTCGGGCTCAACTTTAAAATTAGATCATGAGCTGAAAATTGTTCATCACACAACAACTTACAACAACAACAACAACAACAACAACTACCCAGTATACTCCCACCAGGTGGGGTCTGGGGAAGGTAATATGTAGACAGCCTTACCCCTACCCAAAAGGGCAGAGAGGCTGCTTCCAAGCGACCCTCGGCGCATAGGACAGAATGAAAAGCTGCATTGGAAAACAAAGATAAAGTTAGGAACCAAGACAAGACAAAACACAATAACAAAACAAAGCATAAGTAATCCTGCAGAAATAACGTAAATGATTGTGTAAACATAAGAAACATAAATACCGTCGCATGCGACAATAACAAGCGACAACTATCATATTACCAACCAAGAGGGGACCTACGCTAAAACACTAGTCATCTACGGGTAACCCTACTATCCCACACCCAACCCCAGGTGGGGCGAACGAAGGACTCTAAGAGCCCCTAGCCTGCAACCCTGATTCTAGACCTCCAGACTCCCCTATCAAGGGTCAAGTCCTCGGTAACCTGCATACTAGTCATGTCCTGCCTAATCACCTCTCCCCAATGCTTCCTAGGCCTCCCTCTACCCCGCCGACCACCAACAATCTCCAGCCGCTCGCAGCTCCTCACCGGGGCATTGGGACCCCTCCTCCGTACATGCCCGAACCACCTCAGCCTCGCTTCCCGCATCTTCTCGTCCACCGGGGCCACCTCTACCTTCTGTCGAATAACTTCATTCTTAATCTTATCTAGCCTGGTGTGCCCACACATCCACCTAAGCATCCTCATCTCAGCAACCTTCATTCTCTGAACATGGGAGTTCTTCACGGGCCAGCACTCTGCCCCATACAACATCGCAGGTCTAACCACGGCTCTGTAGAATTTCCCCTTGAGTTTGTGTGGGATTTTCTTGTCACACAGGACCCCAGAAGCCAGCCTCCACTTCGACCACCCTGCTCCTATCCGATGGGTGACGTCCTCACACAACAACTTAGTCTTTCAATAAATTCGAACCACTTTATAAAACATAGTTTTGGGATCGTAAAGAAGCAGATTGTGAGGCTTTCTCAAAATATAATTTCATCTGGTTAAAAAGTTAGGTAGACACGAAACTTGATGTAATTAGTTGATTAGAAAATAAAAAAATTAAGACCCAAATTTAATACTCCATTTGTTTTAATTTAGATGACATATTTTGCTTATGGTGAATCAATTTGACTAAATTTTGAAGCTAAATTGGAGTAGTTCAATTCAATATTTAAAAATTAATTTTTTTATATGAAAAATACTATAAGTTGTAACTGTTGTCAATATAATTAAAAAATATTTTAAATTATTAGTCAAACTTTATACAATTTAACTCTCAATAAACGAAATTTCTATATATATATATATATATATATATATATATATATATATATATATATATATATATATACACTAAAATTTCCATTAATGGATCCCCATATATATATACTAAAAATTCCATTAATGGATCCCCATAATTCACAATTTCGTGATTTTTCCACAAGCTAAACTTCGTGAGACAATTGTCCTTTTCGCTAACGATAAACTCACTGGTAAATTCGTAAGCGTGAGATGTGCATTTCCTATGTTTTGCCGTTTTGCATTATTTATCTTCTTAAATTTTTCAGATAAGAAACGATGTTAATTTTCAAATTCTACAATGAGAAAATCACAAGTTGTATACGAACCTGGTCAGGTTAACATGGGGACTAAAATTTGATGTATTTCATATTTAATTTCTCCTACTAATTAATTTAACTATATTGAACCCTCTGTTCCCAAATAAATTATCTAATGCTTACTCATTTTGAAAGTATTATTTCACCGAAAACATTGAAAACTTATTGTCTTCGTTCGGTCTGTATCTATTGCATCTTTCTTTTTTCTTGTTCTGATTTGAGATAAACAAACCTGCAGTCTTAGTAGACAAAGTGAGAAACCAAAATAAATCACCATGAGATTTCATAGTCATAGTTTTATATCATCAACTCGCCGTAAAAGTACTTTCTAAATAAGAATTATATATTAACATTGTATGAGGCTTTATAATACGTTCAATATTTGTCCATGTATATAAAAAATACAATAGCTGACATGTCATATATTTATTGGTTTGGTATAAATATTAAATGCGGGTAAATTTTTACCACAATAGTTCACATACATGTATTCTCGCTAAGAGAAAATTAATTAATGTCCAGTCAATCCTCTAGTACATGGATCAAATATATGTAAGATATTGAGAAAAAGAATCCAATTTATTGCGTTTTATTTAACTTTTAAACCTTTAAATATCATTTACAAATGATGTGCTTGTGTGCATCTACGTCACTTAAATGATAATTATCGCTTGAGAAAAGTGATGCGAATCATGAATTGTTTTTAAGCTCACTATAATGTCTTTATACTCTCTCTCTCTCTCTTTCTCCCACTATTTTAATATGCTATTTATTTTCTTTTTTGTTGAGATTATATAAAACAAAGAACAAACATGTCTTGTGTAATCAAGTTTAAGTAATAATTAACAATTCTTTAATCATTCATTTCAAAATTACCTAACAAAAAAGGTTTTTTATGTTCGAGAAATCAAAAGGAAAAAGAGTTGAACAATCTCCAGTCTTTTTATGTGCTTAAAGAGTAATGATGAAAGTATTAATAAGCTCTCCATTATTCTCCCTTATAAGAAGTACGAATAAAGATTTGAGCAATTTTTTTAAACGGAAAAAATTTAAAGCAGGTATATATGTAGTTTTGACGGTTGTTCATGGATTTATTTTCACTTTAATAAGGAATGGTTTTCTATTTGTTAGTACAATTTAAAGCTCCCTTAAGTAAATGATGATGCACTGCGGGCTGGGCCTGAATCGAGCCCGTAGTCCTAACAGGCCTAGTGGGACGGTTCTTTATAGAAAGCCCACGAGCTCGGGATCGACTGGTGGGCCTGGGCCGGGCCTAGCGGGCCTAACAAGCTTAACGGCTAGTTTTTTAAAGAAAATTGTTAAAAAATTCCAATGGTCAAATTTTAAAAAGTAGCCATTTGCGCTGCAATTTTGACCGTTTGGATGTTTAGAAAATAGCCATTTGGCCCCTTAACTTTATTTTTACCCCAAACTTTATATAATTACATTTTCCAATTCTCAACTATAAATATCCCCTCATTCTTTTATTTTTACTCACCAATTCATCAATCTCTCTCAATCTCTCTACTATAATTGCTTATTTTATTGTTGAAATTTCGTGAAAAATTGTGAAGTTGGTGAATTGAAATCTTCAAATCTTCAACGATTTTCAATTTTCAAGAAGTTGTTGGGCAATTCAGTAAACTCGTTTCAACTCTTAAGTTTTAAGAATATATTTTTGTGTGTTTTAGTTTGCATAATTATAATTAATATGGTATTTTCTTTGAAAAAAATATTTGGTGGTAAGGGAAAAGATAAAACCGGTGAAAATAATGGCCAACCAACTGCTCATATACCTAATCGGGTTTCTATTACTATTGATATTGGTAGAAGTGGTAATGATTGTGACTATCTAATTGTTACAAGTCATTGGATATATGAGGAGTGGATAGTGCAAAAACGCATAATTGTGTATAAAATAATTAATTCACGTCACACAAGTAAGTTTATAGCTAACAATGTTGCAGATATTTGTAGATATTTTTGCTTTAGAGAAAAAATAATGGCAATTTCTATAAATAATGCTTCTAGTAACACTAGTGTTATAGGCATACTTACAACAACATTAAATCCTGCATTTAGTAATATTTTCCATGTTAGATATATTTGTAATATTTATCATTTAATTTTCTGTGATAGTATGCGAATTTTAAATTTAGAAATTGAAAAGATTAGAATAACTCTTAATTGGCCTTTTTATTCAAATCGTAGAAGTAGATAGTATTTTTAAAAAATGTGATGAATATGGCCTTAGAGAAAGAAAGGTTCCTAAACCTTGCCCGGCTAGATGGAATTGTATGTACGAAAGTTTAGTAGTTGCATATGAATATAGAAACTCAATTAATGCAACGTTTAATGATCGGGTAGGTGGTGAGGATGATGATGAAATGCTTACTACTCAAGATTGTACGAATGTTAAAATTCTTCTAGATTTTTTTGAACATTTTCAAATTGGTACAAATGCATTTCTGGGCAATATTATCGTACTATTTCAAACTGTTTAGTTTATATTGCAGCACTATCTGATTTGTTTATTAAATTTTCGAAGGGTGGGAAAATTTATCAACTTGCTATAAATGAAATGAAACAAAAGTTTAAAAAATATTTTTTTCATATCCCTCCTATTTATGGTGTCGCAGCAATGTTAAATCCTATAATGAAATTGGGAGGTCCTAATTTATTGTATTCAAATATTTATAAGGCTTTAAGTCTTTCAAATGAGGAACCTGCTACACTTGCAGATGCAAAAGCCTCAACTAAAATTAATGCTCAAACAGTTTATAATGCTTATCAACTTGTCTTAGAGCATGCTAGGCCAAATATTCTAACCCCTACTTCGTCTAGTTCACAATCGTCTAAAAAAGAGTTGCGGGCTTAAAAATACTTAAATTTTGGACGGAGTTTAGGGGTTCTCAAGGTGATAATTGTGATAAAACTTCACATCTAAATGAGCTTCAAATTTATTTGTCTCGGGGACTTGAAAAGGAGAATCCACACGGCTCTTTTGATCTTTTGGAATGGTGGAAGGCAAGGGAAAAATATTTTCCAGTTCTTGCAAGGATGACTCAGGATATTTTATCTATTCAAACTTCAACTGCTGCATCAGAGAGCGCTTTCAGTCAAGCAAGACATCAAATAGGTGATCATAGAGCGTCTATGAGGGAGAGCTTAGAAAAATCAGTACTGTTCAGAGATTGGATCCGCTCGGAAAGAAGAAACTTTGGAATTGCGGAATCACAACCGGCGATAGATGAAGCTTATGAAGAAATGATGGCGGAACTTGCGGAGGATTCTGCTTTGCTCGGAAGTGGTGATGAACAAGCTTCTTTTCCACCACCACCAACGCAACCTCCTCTGAACCTTGAAGGGTTTATGAGATTTGTTAGAGATACAACGTATATTATGGTGTAACTTGTACTTTAACACATCTTCTTTTAGTTTTTTTTTCCTTTTAGTGGTGATATTAGTACCTTGTTGTGCTCATTCCATTGGGGGAAGGAAGACTAAGAAAGATATACCATTTTTGGTAATAAAAATTATAATACATGCCCTTGAATATCATTTTACAATATTTTTTTATCTTTAACTTGGAATTATTTATAAGAATATATATATATATATATATATATATATATATATATATATATATATATATATATATATATATATATTTATATATATAACATATAATATATATTACAAGAAAATATATAAGCAATAATATATATATACATAACATACAATATATACTACAAGAAAATATATAAGCTATACTATATATATACATAACATACAATATATGCTACAAAAAAAATATATAAGGGAATATATATACATAACATACAATATATATTACAAGAAAATATACAATGAAATATATATACATAACATTCTATCCTAGTGTATATATATATATATATATATTACTTTTTCGTCAAACACTTTTAATATTTAGATTTCTACTATTTGATATAACCGTGATATAGTTTACAAGATATTACCCTAAAAAAATAAAATGCCCACTAGGCCCGCTAAGTCCACGGGCCCGGCCCGTTAAGTCCAGAACCATATGGGCTTAGGCCTGTTACGGGTTAGTCTCATCCGTTGAGCCCTGAAATCTCCAAATTTGAAATCGTCAGAGCCCAAGACCGCTAAGCTCGAATTCATTAAGCCTGCCCCATTAAGCTCATTTAGGCTTGGGCCCGACCCAGAAAGCAGCATTATTAGTAAATAGAGCCATCTTTATAGAAAAAAATACTACGCCCAAAAGGGAGTGTAAAAGCACAAAACCGCAACTTCCAAGAATGAAGTCAGCTGGCTACAAAATCAGAAAAACCAAAGATCTCACCAAGGATACCCGAGTAATTAGACAACATAAGTTGCTCTCTTTTGTTCAAACGGAGGAACAGTACAAAAGTTTGGTACAGCAGACTTGAAGCTAATAATTCAGAAAATTCCAGAACTATCCCTAGGTCGGCAAGTAGGCAAGTGGAGCCCACTTTTGAGTACATATGACATCACTGGGCAAGCTTGCATTTGCTATTCCCAAAATATCTTTGATACCCCAAAGCTCCTCTCCTTATTCCCCTCTATAATATTAGTAATATATATGCATAATATATTAACACTGTTAGGCTTCTTCCTGAATTTATTTCTTTATATTTTGGCCGCCGTATAGGTCAAAATCAGGCCCCTCAATAATTAACGATATTAATTATTTCAAAAGATAAAGTATAAATTACAAGTGGTATGATCATTTGTAATCATTAATAATTCACGGGTACGAAACGTTATCAGGAAGGCTGTTACCTGTCTATCATCACCAAGCATACACCGGCGTGATCACAGCCACTTATTGTCAGGTTATCCGATTTACACCTATAAATACTAAGCGAAAGAATCCTAAAAGGGGGGCTTTTTCTTCTTTACCACTACTCCCATGAAAAGGGAAACACACAATAGTACCTCTACGATGGGCATAAAGATCACCATTATAAAGCTCTGAACCTCTATATGGAGAGGCAGACTAAACTAATATCATCAATAAAAAGCTCTTTATATATTTCTTCTTAATTCTAAAAGCTTGTCTTTCTTTTCTTTCGTTTGATCTCTTAATTTATTAAGATCTATTATGATTGACTATTAAATTTATTATAATTATTTTATACTTATAAAGTGTAAGAACTTTGAGCAAAACAGCCTTTCAAAAAAAATCTTGACCTCGTCTCTGTCTCTGTCCATCAAAATCTCATTTCTTTTAATTTCTTTAAAAAACACAATCTGCCTCAAAATTATGACACTCACTTGACACCTCCGGCTCTATACATATTTCAAAGACCAAATTCATTATTTTTCGAAGAATATTCTAATACTGCGTCACTACCAGCATTACACAGTACATAAACGTACTAATGACCATATTTTTAATTAATTTAAACTTTTATATATATATGTACAACAAACTATAAACTATTGCTCCAGTAGTTACAAACTCATACTCCTATTAATATGCTTAAGAAATGTGGTGCAGAAATCTCCTTATGGTCCAACTCCATCGTGATACGACGGTGGTGTAGGCAGCGCCGACGTGTAAGGAGGAGCAAAGGAAGCAATGTTCGGCAAGGAAAGCGTCGGCGATTCTGCCTCGGATGTTGAAGAAATTAGTTATTCAGATGGGATCAGATTGTGGATCAGTAGAGGCTTATTACTGGTCTTTGGCTTTTTTCCGTTCACAGCTCTTTCCCTTATGCTAACACGGTAATTTAGACTAATTATAGCATGTCTCATTTAATTGCAGTAATATGTCGAACTTGTTATGAAATTTATAGTGTGTTGTACTGTTGTTATTGTACATCATTATTAGTTTATACGTAAAAAAAATTTTAACTGTATGTGCATTGACCGGAACTTAAACTTTCAGGAATTTTTTGACTCACATACTATATAGTTACGTCGGGCTTATACTACGTGGATTGTTTAAGGCACAGTTGGTGAGAGTGTGAAGAGAGGAAAAAGCGATAACCCCGTTTCACGAGAAGCGAGAAGCAAAGCATTAATATCTTTTAAGTGAAGTGAAATTTTAAATAATAAAATAAAATAAATATTGCGTAGACAATATATGTAATTGTAAATAAATGTTCAATACTTTAATTAAAAACTAAAGAATAGTATCATTTGGGCAGAAAATGGGAAAGTTGGGAAGAAATTTTCTGAAAAAAATTCGCCAGAATTTTGTCGCTATTTGGACGTTTAAAAAGAAAAAGAAGAAGAATAAGAAGGGGAGGAAGAATGAAAATCAAAAGTGCAGAAGCAGAATATACATGTACTGTTGAAGAAGAAGAATAACAACCCTAGTTGATGCTTTGAGATTATTTCAGAAATCAGAAGTTGATGAAGAAGAGAAGAAGTAATCGTCGTTGTTGTTGAAGAAAAACCCTAGTCTCACTATTGTTGAAGAAGTAGAAACCTCGCTTTTTAATAAAATAGTGCTTGGGTTAATTTTAAACATAGAAGCGGGCGCTTCTTCTAGTTTCACCGCTTCTCGCTTTTTACAAAGAAGCGGTCGGTTTTTCGTACCAAAATCACTTTTATTACCTGAAGCGCTGCCCTACCCTTGCTTCGCTTCTCGCTTAAAGCGAGGAAGCGAGCACTTTTTTAATAACTAGTTTAAGGTGTGAGTTATACTGTGTTTTTTGTATAATGTATAGTATATCATTTTTATTTATTTACATTACTTTACAGTATAATTATTTTATTTATTTTGTTTAGTTATTCATAAATTCAAACGGGTTGATTTGATTTTGCGCTATATTCACTAATCTACATATCTTGTTCAATTATTCACAAAATTTTCAGGATTTGCATGGCTTTATTCTATATTCATTATACATATCTTATTCAATTGTTCATAAATTCCACTTCATTAACATGATTTCAAAGTTTCATGATACATCTCTGGCCAAATACATAGACAGACATTTAGATGTGGCAGCCACAATTTTACTTAGGCGCCTCAATTAGGAGTGCATAAGAAAAATCAACAAACTGCATCAATCCGATAATTCGAGTTAAATCGAGAAAAAAAAATCCGATTATGGTTTGATTTATTTTGATTTGGTGTTGGAAAAAAAACCTGATCATAATTGGTTTGGTTTGATTTTAACTAAAGAAAGTTAAATCGAAACCAAACCAACCCGACATTACATATGTAGAAATTTTAGATATATTTATTAATAAATAAATATACTTATTGTGTTGTAATTTATATTTCTTAAAAATTTCATAATTTTAACTTTTAAGGTATTATTTCAAGGTTGGACTTAGACCTTTTGAATGCACCAATAAGTTTTATAGCCATTAATATTAGTAAATTAAATAATTCTAACAAAAGGCCAAATTAAAATTAAATTAATACTAATGCTGACAAAAGACATCACATTCAATATTACGAATAGTAATGTATTAAATATCTATTTTTTGTTTTGCAATAATTTAGATAAAAATGCATAACCTATTTTTTTTCTTTAGCTTTAGTCATGTAATTAATACTCCCTTATACCCATGGAATGGCTCTTGACTGCATACCCCTTGTTATGATTGATGGGCAACCTATAGTACAGCTGAATAAATCGGAGGTGGAAGAGGAAGAGGCAAAATGGAAGTGTGCCTTAGTTGTATACATCCTAGGAGACGGGCATGGCTTCAATACAATGAAGAGATTCATCAATCATCACTGGTCGCATGTCCCAGAGCCAGATTTGTTCTACCATGAAGAAGGATACTACATAGTGAAATTCAAAACAATTTCTGACGCCAAAGAGATACTATGTGCAGGGCCTTACTCAATAGCTAATAGGCTTATGATACTTAAGCAATGGACATCTGACTTCGACTTTTCAGAAGAGTTCCCGACTGATATTCCATTATGGGTAAAGTTTCCGAAACTTCCAATGTCTTGCTGGGGTATGAGATCTCTAAGCAGAATTGCTAGCGTATTAGGTAAACCAATATTTGCAGATGAATGTACAGCCAAACAGACAAGGATTTCCTACGCCAGAATCCTTATAGAGGTGACTGTCACTAAAGAACTACCAAAAGATATATGGGTTATGGATCCGAATGGGAAAAAGTTCCTACAAAAGGTGGTGTACGAGTGGAAGCCCTCTTATTTGATAAATGCCAAACAATAGGACACAATTGTGCAGTGCAGACAAAGCAAAACAAAAAACAGTACACACAAGTGTGGAAGCCAAAGGTAGCCCAGGAGTGGAGAACTAAGGGCCCTGTGCAAAATGTGCCAATACAGAAACAGTTACCAGTGCAGCATATGAACCAAAGGGAGTCCCTACTGAAACCAAGATAGTCCAGAGCCAGATGGTCAACAAAGGAAGCCAAAAAGATAAAGGGAAGCAACCTCAGAGCCCAGTTTTCAACATCACTAATTTCCCACCTTTGTCCCCCATCACTGTCAGTAATAGGTTTGAGGTAGTTTTTGGTAGTAAAGAAGACCCTCCAGGGGAACAAGGGGGATCAACTTCTCAATAATGAAGTGGTTATTTTGGAATCTAAGAGGTGTAAATAAAAGATACAAGCTAAAAGAAGTTCGGGAGTATATTAGGAAAAATAAAATTAGCCTAGTTAGATTAGTAGAAACTAGGGTACAACAAATGCATGCTAGTAGAATTGCTAACCTACTAGCACCAGGATGGGGCATCCTGAAAAACTATATCTTTGGTGAAAAAAGCAGAGTGTGGATTCTATGGAACCCAAAAGTGTTTGAAGTCACTAGTATTCTGGAGGAAAATCAATTGATACATAGCAAGGTTAGAAGCAGGACAGAGGACTTCACATGCTTCCTCAATGTGGTGTATGGCTTCAATGGATTGGAGCAAAGAAGATCACTATGGAGCAGCCTCCAAACACTATCATCAGGGATGCAAGATCCATGGGTAGTAGTTGGAGATTTTAATGCTATCTTATGTGACAAAGATAGGCAGTCTTGCAAACCTGTAAGACTCCCTGAAACCCAAGACTTCAGTAAATGTATTCAACAAGCTGGATTGTCATAATTGCCATGGAGGGGTGAATACTACACCTGGACAAATAAGCAGACTGGAGTGGACAAAGTATGCAGCAGACTGGATAAGGTATTTGGTAACTATGAATAAATGATCAAGTGGAGCCAAGTGGTAACTGAATATGATCTTCCTCTAATCTCATATCATTATCCCATGATAGTGACAATGACACCATCTTCTTGGAATGGGAAAAAACCTTTCAAGTTCTTTAATGTATGGGCTGCTCATGAAGATTTTCATCAGATTGTGGCAAGTGTTTGGCATACTGGCAATTCAGGCACTATGAAAGCCATATGGTCTAAACTCAAAGCTCTGGAAAGTCCTCTTGAAGACCTAAATATTAAGGAGTTCAAGACTATCTCACAGAGAATAGACCTTAGCAGACAGTAACTGGGGACAATACAAGATCAGATGACAAAGGCATACTTTGATGTCTTGCAGCAGAAGGAGAAAGAGCTCGTGCTGAAACTGGAAAAATGGTCAATGATTGAGGAAAGTGTTCTGCAGCAGAAGGCCAGAGCAAAATAGATACAGCTTGGAGATTCCAACACTAAATATTTCTCTGCAGTCATGAAGGAGAGAACTCAACACAACCAGATTACTGAACTTACAAATGCAATGGGTACCAAAATCACTACAGCTGAAGATATCAAAAAGGAGATCATTGGATTCTATAAGGCTCTGATGGGAACTTCTGTATCCACCCTTCCAGCAATAAATCAAATGTACATGACACATGGACCAAAACTAACACAACAACAAAGAAGGGATCTATGTGCTGATGTAACTGATATGGAAATTGAGGAGAGTCTCAAAGCTATTGGAGATGACAAAGCACCACGGATAGATGGTTGCAATGCTGTTTTTTTCAAAAAGAGCTGGAGAATCATTGGCAGGCAGGTTACCAGTGGCATCAAGCAGTTTTTCTCCTCAACCAAGATGTACAAACCCATCAACTGTTCCACTATCACCCTAATTCCTAAAACGTCCAAACCAACTACAGTCAAAGAGTATAGGCGAATTGCTTGCTGATCTGTCCTTTATAAAATGATCTCAAAAAATACTGGCCAATAGGATGTAGAAGGTGATGGCAAGCATTATCAGTGAGGCCCAAGCAGGGTTTATTCCAGGCAGAAAGATAACAGACAATATCATTCTGGCACATGAACTAGTCAAAAGCTATACCAGACAACAAGTGTCACCCAGATGCATGATTAAAATTGACCTCCAGAAAGCCTATGACTCAGTAGAATGGACATTCTTACAGCAGGTTATGGAGCAGATTGGTTTCCCCAGCAAATTCACCAAATGGATAATGGAATGCATCTCAACAGTGAGCTTTTCTGTGCTAGTCAATGGAGAGGCAACTGGACCCTTTACTACTGCTAGGGGACTTAGGCAAGGGGACCCTATTTCCCCCTTCCTATTTGATCTGGTCATGGAGTACTTGAGCAAATCATGCAACTCACTAAAGGGAAATCCAGAATATCATTTCCACCCTATATGTAAAAAAACTAGGTATTACTCACATGTGTTTTGCTGATGATTTGCTGTTGTTTGCCAAAGGTGACACTACCTCTGTCATAGCCTTATCCAGATGCTTCTCTCAATTCTCTGAAGCATCTGGTTTACAAGCTAACCTAAACAAGAGCTCTGTTTACTTTGGTGGTGTTGCACTGAATGTTCATTATCGACCACCTTGGCTATAAGCAAGGCGAGTTGCCATTCAAGTAACTAGGTGCCCCCCTGTCCACCAAGAAGATCACATTGCTCCAATGGCAACCTCTGGTGGAGAGGATCACTGCCAAGACATTGTCTTATACTGGGAGAATCCAACTGGTCCAGTATGTCATTTTTGGTATCCAAGCTTACTGGGCACAACTGTTCATATTCCCTGTTAAAGTCCTGAAGATGATAGATGCCATTTGTAGGAGCTTCATTTGGTCTGGGTTGAACTCTATCACTAGGAAAGCATATATCTCCTAGGACAGAATGTGTACCCCAAAATCAGCATGAGGGATGAATCTTACTAATCTCAAGCTCTGTAATAAAGCTACCATTGCAAATACATGCTGGGATCTAGCTCATAAAAAAGACAAAATGTGGATAAGGTGGATCACTGTATACTACATCAAAAACAAACTTATTGAAACCATGCCAATTCCTGCACAGGCAAGCTGGATGGTCAAAAAAATCATCCAATCTAGAGAAGTTTTGCAGAGGTTCCAACACTGGAAGGAGCAGGTCTGCTCAGTTAGATAAATATACCATTTACTGCTTCAAGACCTGCCGAGAGTCCCATGGAAGAATTTGATCATACAGAACTATGCAAAACCAAAGGCAACATTCAATCTATGGTTGTTCTTACAAGATAGATTACCAACAAAAGATAGATTGCACAGATGGGGAATGAGTGTTGATCAACACTGTATCTTATGCCAAAACCATCCAGATACGAGAGATCACTTGCTACTATCCTGCCCAATCACTGTTGAACTATGGGAGAAAACAATGCACTGGCTGCAGGAGACTTATCCTCACCTTACTGTCTGGAACAAAAAACTGCAGTAGCTCATAAGTAAAGCCAAGGGTAGAACATGTCGAGCAGCCATCTTCAAAATGATAGTTGCTGAGTTTGCATATACTGGCTGGAAAGGAACTCAAGAATCTTCAACAACACATTTCGTTGCAATGAAGCCCTTTTGAGAGACATAGTATACACTTGTAATGTTTGAGGTACCCCTCGAATTAGAAACCACTTACAACACCTTCAAATCTAGTATTGTTAGGTAGTTAGGACATTAGATACAGTTAAATTGTTATATTAGAGATGGTCAGCTGAGTTAAAGCTAGACTATGATTTTGTAATGTTCTTTCATTGGTGATTAATGAAATTTTTAATTACCAAAAAAAATTAATACTCCCTTATAGTCAATTTATTTTAGCATGACTTAGTACTTTTAGATTATGTTTATTTTTATTATGGCCTTTTAATTAGCAATATTTATATTACATAATTTTATTATCTTTATTGTTGGATATTTTAGGATAATGAAACACATCTCATATTTTGGATTGTTTCCTTGAAAAATACTTTATATAGTTGTATCTTACTAGGATTAAAGAAATATTTTGAGCATATGCTATACGTTTTGTTCTACGAAGATTTTACCGAAAAAAATCCGAAATAATTCTAGAAAAACCGAGATTGAAAAACCCGAGTTGTATTGATTTGGTTTGATCTTTAAATTTAATATCCAACACAATTGATTTGATTTGATAATTATAAAATCTGAATCAACCCGACCCACTCCTAGCCTCAACTAAGGCTATTTCCTATTAAACACTTCAACATCCATTAAAATGTACCTATCAAACACAAAGTCAACAATTCCAAAATCAAGGTTAATGTGTGAGCCTCAGTCTCTCTTGAAGTGACAGATCAAACTTATAAAATAATTACATGTCAGCTAAATAGAAGAAGATAAAATTAATTATAAAATCTAACCAAAAAATATACGAAAGAGAAAGGAGCAATTCCTTCCCAGTTCCCCACCATCCTCCTTTTTATCATCGATGCAGTTCGTAATTCGTATGAACGGAGGTGGCTGTCTTCGGAGAAATTTTCAACAAGCTAACTGCTCTGATGATCCACCGATTTTATCTATGTTATTTCTCACATACAAAGACAAGAATTTTGCACACAAATTAATAACCCTTTGATTATTATTACACTTATTAGAGTTCTAAATTTTTATTTTACTTAATAAATTTTAACCGCCCTTAATTAGATATCTTGAGGATAATGTATATATGGGGATTGGGGGTGCATTTTTGTGGCTGCTGATATACAATAAGATGGTATGGTGGTGCAGGTGGCATAGCAGAAAGACAAGATGAAGGAGAAAGTAGAAAAAAATCACAATTGGAAGAAATTATCTTCTTCATTTTTTAAATTTTCTATTGATATCTTTTGGGATTCATTTCAGCTTTTTTTGTCACCACTCTCTACACACACTATGCCATATCAACAACGTGTATTTGACAGGTACTCTCTCCGTTTACTTTTACTTGTTAAGTATGAATTTTGCTTACACTTTATGAAATAATAAATGAAGTGTATAATTTATCAAGATACCCATATTAATTGAAGTTTATTATGAATGTATTTGAGAAATAATTGGAAATAAATAATTAATATTATAGGTGTAACAGGAAAAAAGAACTTGTCTCATTTACTGGACAAGTAAAAGTTAATGGAGAGAATACATTTTAATGAATGTTGGAGTATTTAATAGGAACAAGCCTTAATTGAAATGTCTAAATGAAATTTGATGCCAAGTTAAATGTATGTCTGTGTATTTGGCCTTTATAATTTTAAAACAACTACAACTCAAAATGATTGCACGCAAGTCATGACAAATTGAAAGGATATTTATATGCTCTTTTATAAACTTTGATTTCGGAGCTGGTCTGAAAATGTGATTTAATCTAAATCAATAAATTCAGTAGATTATTATTGTTTGACTCAAAAGATATTGGAACCTTTTTTGGATAAATCAATTAAAAAAATAAAGGTGTAAATCTTAGTTAGACATAATAAATTCCAGATCAATGAGCTAATTGAAAGAATAGTATCAGAGATGAAATTGAAGTAATCGATCTTATTGAAACTCTTCATTTTGGCTCCCATTAATTGATGGGGGAGAGGGGGAGGGGTAGTTTTACATGATTTTTTGGAGATTATCTCTTTCTTCTTTATTATGAAGATTACAATGGGAGAACTCAGCAGAGAGGATGGAGAAAAAAGCCCCTTTAATCGAAGGCTTTTCCCTATTATATATAGTCACGGGACGTTTGATATTCGCTCGGTCCAACACTCTCACACTATGTTTTGTCTTGGTTGTCCTTTAAACATTATTTCTTCTGACTCGATGGGTGTCGAGAGTGCTGGATGTGGAATAGACTGTGTCGTCTTTCACCGCCTTGCCGCCTGGGTGGGATACTGTTCAGCTTGACCACATCGGTTAGATTTTGACCAATACAATTAGTCCCTCCGTCTGTCGGGGTCACCCCCTGTCGGACTAGACAGACGAATCATGATTGTTACGAATTTGTGAGAAATCTGACTTCTTGTATCTTGGTTATACTTTTTTAAGTTGCAAGTGAGATGACGACACTCTTTCGATATCCTTATACCGTTGCGACCGTTTCGGAAACAAAACGTCATTTGGTATTGAAGCGTTGTTTCGTGTTTGCCTCCATTATGACACAATTCCTGGGGAACCTAAATATTTCGTTCCCTATCAGATTCGATTGGTGACTCTTGGGTTTCATGCTTGGTGGATTTATGTCTCTTATAAATAGAAGGAACATATCCTTCGATTGACACATATCCTTCGATTTGACACACTTCTTTGCCCTTTGCTTGAAAAACCTTTGCGAGCATATTTTCTTCCTGATACTTCGAATTTTCATTCGCCTCCAATTGGTTGAAAATTTCACCCTTCTTCTCCATTGTCTTTTTGCCACTCCCCCTTGACCAAATGGCTGGTGATTCTTATCGCACTGATCTACCTGTCGCAATTTTGGCACCGAAAATTACTGCTCAGGCCACCAAAGGAGTAGTAGTGGTGGAAGATGAGGAGGTCCTGTCAGTAACTGAGATCTTGCCTCGTCTTGGAAAAGAATGGAATGACTTCGGTAGACGCATCGGGGCGGAGCCGGAACCTGTCCCCTCTGTTTTTAAAGAAGAGGACCTTGCAGAGCTGAAAGCTAGGTAGGGAATCCCCAATTACGTTTACATGCGGTCGGCCGTAGGGAATGACATAGTCCGCTTTGACCATCCCGGGTACTGCGTGTTCTATACCTACCCCTTTCTTATTGGATACATACTTCCTCTCCCTCTCCTGGTAGTGGACTTTTGCCGTTTTTACGAGGTATGCCCCGCTCAACTTTTGTCGTACCTGTACAAGATGTTCCTTATGTTGCTCAAGTTTGCGGAGCTCGCAGGTCGTGAGATCACTTTGGATCACATGCTCAGTATCTTCGCCCCTCAACTCATTCGCGGCACGATACTTGACATGCTTCCTAGGGGGTCGAAGAGTCTGGAGGTGAAAATGGACTGGGCCAACCGCCGTTTCTATGAGAATTATTTTTATGTGCTGACTGAGCACATTGTGACGGATCCAACGGGGTTCCCTAACTTTGCATGTAAGTTTCTTATGTTTTCAATTGGCGATATATCAGACCACTATCTATTACAGTACTAAACTCTATTATGTTTCTGCTGTCGAGAAATTTCCTCCTCCATCTGTCGAAGGCATCTGTGAGTTGGTGAGCGCCATCTGTCCCTATAAGGCGGGAGGTTCGCTCATGGTCGGTCTTATATGAGAAATTTGCACGCAGGCCTCTTACAGGTGAGATGTCATTTCTGTTTGATATCTTCCCTCTTTTTACTTAGTTTCTTATGTGCTATTTGTCGATGACATGGAGAGTGCAAAGAGAGAGGGCTCCGCTATTAGCTTTTTGTTAGCCGGCATCATCTGCTCACCCCATGACGGTACCTACCGTTCGACCTTCATCGAGGGCAACTTCAATTGATTCTGCAGCCGTGGTTATTATTGCGAAGGCCACTTCTCAGGATGAGGTCCCGACTCGTGTCACTCATTTGATGGATGAATCTCCTCGTGCTGAGGAAGAAGAAGGGCCGTCTAAGAGGCGGCGAGTGAAATTCGAGGCAGCCCCTTGTCGACACCCCTTTTTCTGAAAACGGAGTTCGGAGTCGGGTATATGACATTAGGGATGACAACTCTATTCCCTTGCGAGAATTGGGTTCGGAGTTTGAAGAGTCGCCACCTAATGATTATAGTGCATTAGGATAATTTTAAGAAAGAATTGAGATGAATAATTAGAAGTTGGGTACGGGCTAGAAATTATCTCGAGGGGAAGGTGTTAGGCACCCCTCAAGATCTACTAGTATGGTTTCTGGCCATGCAATAATTGTGACTTTAAGAAAACAAGTAGAAAAGAAAAGGGTTTTCACATAGTTTCGCAAACAAGTTTAAGAGTTGAAGAAGAAAAGAAGTAGAGGGAGTTTAGAAAGTTAGTTTAAAAGAAAACATAAAAAGAGTTGACAAGTAAATGGGAGATGAGGTCCTAGGTTTACAAATAATATGGATCACATTAATGCAATATCCAGCAATCACTCCTCAGAATAGGGGTCGCACGTGATAGGAGTTAATATGTTATCGTTCATTTTAGAAAATTTACCTCATATAGCAAAGATTAACACCTTATTTATTTTAAATAAATACCATTTACAAAAATTATATTCTATAGATACCTTTTAAGATTTATAGCAAAATATTTAATTTGGTTTCTTCCTAGCCCTAAGATATTAAATACGCTAATCGGTTACACTTTTTTCTTTCTCTCTACTTTGATACATCCCATTCTCCCAAGGTTTCGTGGATCTCTTTCTCTAATATCAACTCTCTTTTCTCATTTCGTGGATCTCTTACTCTAGTTACTCTTCCTTTTTTTTCAAAATTCTCATCTTTGATCAAAGAAAGAAGATATGAAGAAGAACAGTACATACAAGAATTCATGGGCTGATGACTACAATAATTCATAACCATATTTCAAAGACACCAAAAAAAATAATTCCGGTGGCGGTGGAGTACCTCCTCAATGTCTCTTTTAGCAGCAACCATGGTTGAAACTTAACACGAAGGCTATCTTTGTTCGACAATATATTAAACAAATTCTTCCCTAACTCAAACGACACAAAAGCATCAATAGCACCATATTCAACTAGTTCAAAGCACAATCCTCTGCATTCCAACTCAAAGTATTATTCAATTGCTTCTCCATAACTTTCCCAAGTACTGCTTTCGCCATTCGCTTCAAATCCATTTTTCCATAGATTTCTTTGATTACCCATTTTCATTACCGGCTTCCGATGAATGACAGATTCACCTGAAATTAGGGTTTGTTCTTGAACAAAGACGATTGAGTTTGGGCCTGAGCAACTTAATTTTTTGTTAATATATTTCAATGTATTTTCATGTATTTCATTATATTCATGGTCTTTTTTTAAATTGTAATTCAATGTATCTCGTTGTATTCCATGTATTTAATTTGATTCACTGTCTTTTTTTCTCATTGTATTTCAATGTATTCCAATATATTTTATGTATTTCATTGTATTCATTGTCTCGCTATATGCCTTGAATGTATTCATAAGTTTTTTTTTAATTAATATACTTTATGTATTCAGATGTATTATATAATTTCTTTGAAGATTGCTATGTTTTTTGGGTGCCTTTCGGTTGAGATTTTTTTTTATAACTGAAAATACAAAATTGGTGTGTTATAATTGAGTTTGTTGAGTTATATTAGGAGTTTATTATGTTAATTGATTCAATTTTCGTTTTAAAAACAATGTAATCCCCTATTTCATGTCGTGAATACAGTCCAATACAGAATACAATATCATGTCTAGCTATAGTCCGTATTATCTAATTCACGCATATATTTGCTATTGTATTCATGAATACAATAGCTTAAATACATTAAATACATCTTATAACCATATAAAAGATATCTGTAATCCATAATATAGTAAATAATATCTATAAATAACTAATTACTACTAAAAGATAATATTTTATGAAAATTCCTCTTATAAGAAGCTTATCATGCTAACTAATTTTCTCTTGGAGCGTAAGAGAGTTCGTAATGGGCACACATTAGAGTCCTACGATTTGCACAAAGTCGTCAGAACGGAGGAGGTGTTAGTGTGTTGGGTATTCTAGGCTAAGTTCATCCCGTCTGCTAGCTCGTCTTTGTCTGTGGCGTAACGTGACTAACCACTCGAATGACTAAAGTTCATTACCATCTCATTCGGTTAAGCTGTAAAAATTTAAAAAATATTTTTTTTTAAAAGTATTTTGTTTAAAAGTACTTTTAGTGAGAAATAATTTTTGTTTGACTAATTAATTTAAAAAGTATTTTTAAGTATCAATTAATATTAGGCCAAACTTTAAAAAACTACTTCTAAGTATATTTTTTTCAAAAGTGCTTCTAAAAAAAATACTTTTAGAAAGAAGCTACTTTTTCTGCTTCTCGTCAAAAATACTTTTTTTCCTTCAAAAATTTTGCTAAACACCTTATTTTTTGACCAAAAATATATTTTTGACAATAAAAAAAACTTGGCCAAACAAGCTATACATATGCTAGCTTGTCTATGCCTGCTTCGCTATGCTGCCGACTGCTTTATCACCATCAAGGTAGTTGACAACGCTAGGCAGAAGTAAGAAACTCGAGATTACACTTGATTGCATTCTTAGGGTGTGTTTGGAATGAAGGAATTTTTTCATTTTTGGTTGACTTAAATATTTTAAAAAATATTTTTCTTATGAACTCATTTTTCTTCTAATTGGATAAAAATATTTTCCTTATCAAGAGAAGAGAAATCATTTTCTAAAAATCCATCTGAATTTTTCCTATCCTCACTAAACCACCCTATCCCCCTCCATAAAAGGCCTTTTTTTAAATCAAATGTCCGTTTTTTTTTTGTTACCACCCATCCTACTATCCCTTCACCCCACCTTACCTCAAAAATATTATTCTTTTTACCTTAAATTTTTTTTTGGTAATTTCAAATTTTTATTTTTTATTTTTCTGCACCACCCACCAACCTCCCCTCCCCCTTCACGAAAAAAAATTTTTGTAAATATATTTTACAGTTTTAATTTTTTTTATTTATCAGTTTAAAGGTTCAAAATTTACAAGCTCATCAATTATGAGTTCGTAGATTTATGTGTTTGGAAGTTTATGGGTTTAGAAATTATAAAGTTTACCGGTTCAAATTCCACGATTTTGAAAGTTAGCGATTCGAAAGTTTTTGAAATTTGTGGGTTTGGAAGGTCATTGGTTTGAAAATTTATGGTTTCATGTTTATCATATCTAAATTATTTATGAATACTCTTAAAAAGTCATTTTCCTTAATTTATGTACCAAATATCGAAAAAATAAATAATATTACTACTTATTTTTTTCCAAAAAAATATTTTTCATTATAACAAACACACCCTTAATGTCATTGTAATAGAAATTATGAATACTTTTTGGGATCACAGAAATTTCTACTATGGTAATTTTAGACCAGAAGATAATTTTGTATAATAAACCATTTACCAAATGTCAAGGGTACTTTTAGCCCTTTACGTAAAAATTTTATTAATCGATGAATTGCTGTTTTCCCTAGTGTGTCTATAATAATGTAGACGAAAATAAAAATAATTAAATTACGTCCTGTAGTAAATAAGTAACGAGCTCCGCCTCCGTTGCTGGTCCCTACCAAATCGTCGCGGGTCTTTGAAAGAAAGCATTTTATACCTCAAAATCTCAGCTTTGAGAAACTCTCCAATGGCTTCTCAAACCCTAATTCTCCGAAACCCAAATCTTCCCTCTCCCCGTCACAACATCCCTACTCTCTTTCCTCCTTCATCCCTTATCTTCTCAAACTCCAGAACCATTTCCCTATTCTCACGCCCAAATTCACTCAAAAAATTCACAATTTCCGCATCATCCACAACTGTATCCACAAAATCAAGTGCAGCTGCCCCCTTAATCAGTCGCTCAACGCGCACAATTACAACCTTAGCAGCAGTCACTTTAGCAATCTCAAAGCTAGTATTGCAGAAAATCTCCAATTTGGGCTGTAATGGATTGGGTCAATCACTGGTTTACTCTGTTGGGCCTATGTTTTTTGCGGCCCTTAAGAATCAGCCCACAACCGGAGCATTGAATACACCTTTCACTGTGGTTGCAGCTGGAATGGCGAAATGGCTTGATATATACAGTGGGGTTTTGATGGTTAGGGTTTTGCTTAGTTGGTTTCCTAATATACCTTGGGACAGGCAGCCATTATCAGCTATTAGGGACCTTTGTGATCCTTATTTGAATCTTTTCAGGAATATAATTCCCCCAATTTTTGATACATTGGATGTGAGTCCACTTTTGGCTTTTGCAGTGTTGGGTACGCTTGGTTCGATTCTTAATAGCAGCAGGGGAGCATACTGAGGCAAATCGGTAACAGCGGATTACGATCTTTATCTTTGAGATATTTGGTCTTTTAGTACGTGTGTATTAGATTTTGAGGGTTCATTGGTATTGTAGTGGTAATGTATCATTATAGAAATTTTGGTACAACTCAAATGTTATTTTCCTGGATGTATACTTGAATGAATAGCTAATTAATGGGTTGAGAATAAAGTGGATGTTTGCCTCTGAAACTTCTTTTTATACTACATTGTCCTAGTAAGACAAGTGATCATGTTCTTGCAGTCTTTTTATTTGCTTGATATGGGGGCTAAAGTTCCCAGGCTAATGCTAGTAATGTAATCCTATGTGGGGATGTCAAATCGGCTAAGCTAAAGAGGACGAGTAAAGGGAACGGGCTTCTTTGAATATTAGCAAAATCCTCGTGATTATGAGTGTTGATCTAAGAAAGCATCTATGATCTCATTTCAAGAGATGTTGGTTGATCAGAGTTGGTGTGTCAAATAGATTTAACTTCAAAACCATGCTAGTGTTTAGATGAATTTTGTGCTTACATTTATAACCTCTTGCACCAACATAGGTAATCCTATTAGTTAAGCTCAGTTTGCTCTATACGTTTGATGCAACAGCCCAGTTCACTAATGATATTGTCCGCTCTAGGCCTACGCCCTCACGGGTTTAAAATGTGTCATTAGGGTCTAAGGCTTGTTAACTTATATACCCAGCATCCTTCTTGTGTTTTGCCGATGTGGGACTCTGTCTATAGTCTGGGGTGTTACATACACCCCCTCTTATGGACTCAACGTCCTCGCTGAGGTTTTCCCCACCGCATAGGATTTGTCTAGACTCAGCACTGAGGTTTGCCCCGCCTAATCGGAATTTACCTAAACTCAGTTCACTCTGACCCATCATCAGCAAGGCTGACATAAGAGTGGCTCTGATATCTTCTGTAACAGCCTAGTCCACTAATGATATTGTCCGCTCTAGGCCTAGGCCCATACGGGTTTAAAACGTGTCACTAGGGTCTAAGGTTTGTTAACTTATATACCCAGCATCCCTCTTGTGTTTTGCCGATGTGATACTTTTTCTATAGTCTGGGGTGTTACATTTAAATAGATTTTCCATTTACAAGATCGAGTAATATACATAATACAAGAGATAGTTGCTCTTATTCTATGCCCCTTCATATTTTTTTAATAAATCAGTTGTCTTAGTGTTGTTGATCAGGGGTCATTATGGTGTTCTTATTTGCAAGGACTTAGCACTTCTCGTTCACTGACATTGGGCTGCCTTGACGTGGGAGGCAGACACAAATAGTATCATACTAATCATCGCATGCTTACCCTGAGGCATTGTTAATTGTGTGGGAGTGACTTTGTTTCTTTGTTGCTGCTTGATGCGCTAATTATGTGTTAATGCCCTGTAGTTACCATTCATTTATCCTGCAAGGTGACACATTCTTATTTCATAGTATGATTTTTTAGAACTGCAATAAGTGTTTGGTACTGTGCTTTATATTCGTGTTCCCTACGATGCTTCCTTGAATACAACATTTTCAGTTGGCGCCATTTGTGATTTTATGTTGATTCTCTCATGTGCTGATGTTCTCAAAAAGTAAATGATTGTCGTCTTGTTAATGTGGTATATTAGTTGCATGGATTTTGCTTATATATGTTGATGCTGTAAAAGATTTTCATATTACAAAGTGTAGTTAATCAGTTATAAAAGGAAACTTACCATCTTTTTGCAGGTTACCAATCTAAGCTTGCTGTAGAAAGTTTACTGTAAATGGCCTTTAGGTGTCCTAATCGTATAAAAATTATGACACTGTCAGTGCAATATTTTGTGCTTCAGTTAATGAGTAACGGAACGATCAGCAATGGAAACCATAGAATTTGGAAAACAATGAATACCCTTCTAAAATGTCAGATATAGTTAGCCCTTGCATAATTTCTTCATTTTAGACAAGAGGGGTTGCTCTGATGGTAAGCAACCCCCACTTCCAACCGAGAGGTTGTGAGTTCGAGTCTCCCCAAGAGCAAGGTAGGAAGTTCTTGGAGGGAAGGATGCCGGGGGTCTATTTGGAAACAGCCTCTCTACCCTAGGGTAGGGGTAAGTTGGGTTGTTGTTGTATCTTTTGAGCATAAATAAACTTGCGCTGTATCTGGAATCTCAAAGTGCAGTTGTTCACAGTGGTGAAGTATTCAAGCATTCCAATGTGAATATATAGTATACTATACTTTAAATGATATCCTTGGTGCATTTGAATTGTTTAATGTTCATAGACACAGAAAATATGCTCTTTTTTACAGTTGATGATCTGGTTGAGTAAAGAGGTGTTTTCCATTTTAACGGCTAAACACTGCGTGATAGTAATCTGTGTGCTGTGTTTTCCGACTCTATTTCTGATCTTATTGCACTGTTTTGTCCAAAAACAAATTAATAATATATTTTTATCAATAATATATTATATATATTAAAAGAATATCAGAATAATGGTTGAAAAAGGATACAGAGATTTTGATTTGGTACTTTCGATTTTGATTTGGTACTTTGTGATGGGTTTGCTAATGTTGGTGGTGTTTGAGCTAAAGAAGCTACTAGTCAAAATTTTACTTCTGGTAAAATTATGCAATGATTCCTTCTCTAAAGCTTAGCAACCATGGCAGATAGAACTCAGAAGAAAATACTCATCAAAAAAATTTGGCGACATATCTAAACTTTTCACAGGCTGGAGTTTCAATTTTCGACCAGCAAAAAAAGAAATAGAAGAGGGTCTCACTGAAAATCCATGGCATTGAAAGCACGGGTGAAAATGTGAAAGACCGAGGCGCTTAGGAGTCAATCTCTTTCTCAAGCCTTCTGGTTGGTCTACTTTGCCAGAAAAGGGGTTGAGGATGATGGTATTAGTGTGTAATTTTTTTTATTTTTCTTTTTATATTTTGTTGGTAAAAGATAGAAAAGTATAAAAAGGAAAAAAGAATTATTTAGGCCATTGGATCAATTAAGTCAAATCTATACTGTTCAAATAAAGATGTTGATTCTGATTTTTTATCTTTTCACGCGCTCCTTTCGCGTGCAACTTACTTGATCAAAAGTAGTGTGTATTAGATACAATTCTGAAAAATTGAGTGTGTAAGTTAATTTTTATCGTCATAAAGTGTGTAACATAAATTTAGTCCATAATTTGGATGGCAACTTATGTATTTTGCCTAACAAGATACTACTGTGTAACCTCCGTGGAACAGTACTGTTAGACCCCCAAAATGAGACATGAGAGATGTCGGGCAGAATGCGTGTCAAGGGCTTGTACATTGCCCCTTGACATGTCTTCTTGAAGCAATGTATGGCGCTGGGCGAGTGTCTAAGTGACGATGGGCTTAGGCAAGACAGCAAAGACAAGGCGGCTGGAGTGTCGGCAAGGCAGCCTTGAGATTGTGGGCATCGGCTAAGGCAATAGACGCATGGCACTTGACAAAGGCATGCGCGCGGATCAGTGGGACGACTTAGCTTATGGCAGGGCGTGGCTATGAAGTTAAGGGCGAGGCAAGGTCAAAGGCTAAAGCGGGGCAAAGGCATGTGCGGACTGGTGGGATGACTTAATTCGTAGCAAGGCGTGGCTATGGAATTATGGGCAAGGCAAGGTCCGAGACAAAGGTTGGCTAAGGGGCAAGGTGCGGACAGGCCGGATGCAAGCATGCGCGGCATGTGACGAAGCTGTGTGCGCGGCACATGACGAAGCTGGGGCGCGGCACATGATGAAGCTGTGTGCAAAGCAGCCACATCCGAGAATCATGGACATGTTCGAGATCATGGGCGAGTGGCAAGGCATGGCCGAGATCATGGGCGAGTGGCTGAAGACATGGTCGAGATCATGGGCAAGTGGCTGAAGTCATGGCCGAGATCATGGGCGAGTGGCTGAAGGCATGATCAAAGATCATGGGCGAGTGGGCTGAAGACATGATCCCCCTTTGTAGCTGTCCCTTTGTAACTGCCATTGGCAGCTCCCTTTATTTATATGCATTTCGTGTAAGGCTAAGGCAGGCACAAAATAGTGAAGCATAGCCATAAAACAGTGAAGCTAGGCAGAAAAGTGAGTGTGCTGAGAGCAAACACTTTTGTGAGCCAAGTAAAAACGAGAGTCCTTGTATTATTCTGCGAGATTAATAAAGGTTGGGTTCTTACCCGTAAATTGTGTGTGTTCTTACGTTTGGTTCAAGCCTGAAAGTTGCTAAGTAAGGCTGTGTTGTGCGCGATAAAGGGAAGGCTGAAGTAGCTGCGAGCTACTGCCGCGCGGTGTTAATTTTGCGAAAATTAGCCCCGTGACAACTGGTATCAAAGCGGAGCAGGTTGTAACTCTTGCACATGGCGGGCGGGTCTACATCGGACTTGCGTGATAGAGATGCACGGTTGGAGGCGCTAATCGGCGTGACCGATGATCCATTGGAAATGGCAGATCTCATCACAGAGATCTATCGCCTGAAAGATGGGGCAGATCAGTTTCGCGATGGGATCCAACAAAGCTGTGAATCAACGGATAGCGTGGTTGAAGACCTGAGGAAGGAGGTCGACAACTTGAAGGCTGAAATCGCTGTTCTGAAACTGGCGTTGGCTGCTCCAAGCCAAAGCAGTGAAGAACGTTCGAAAGTGAAGATTCCTGATCCAACGGCGTTTGGTGGAGCGCGGAGTGCAAAAGAATTGGAGAATTTTCTGTGGGACATGGAACAATATTTTGTTGCTGCCAAAGTTCCAGATGCGGAGAAGGTCACAATTACAAGCATGTACCTCACGGGAGATGCTAAATTGTGGTGGAGAACTCGTATGTTGGATGATGAAACTGCGGGCAGACCAAAAGTTGATACTTGGGAGAAGCTCAGGAAAGAAATGAAGGACCAATTCTTGCCTAGCAATGCATCTTGGCTTGCTAGAGACCATCTGAAACGCTTGAGACAAACGGGATCCATGCGGGATTATATTAAGGAATTCTCTTCCTTAATGTTGGACGTTCAAAACATGTCGGAGGATGATAAATTGCATAATTTTATTTCGGGAATGCAAGCATGGGCGCAGAATGAGCTTAGGAGGCAGGCTGTGAAGGACCTCCCAAGTGCGATGGCTGCAGCGGATTCTTTGGTGGATTACCGCAGCACCCGTTCTCTTTCTGAAGTTCCTTATTCTTCGAAACCAAAGAAATGGGCAGAGAAGAAGGGGGAATGGAGGAAAGAAGTCCGAGAAGAAGTCATTGAAAAAGGCAAAGCTATTGACGGGGTTGTTCCAAACAGAGGCGGCACAAACAGGAAAGCTGTGGAGTGCTGGACGTGCGGAGGAGCCCATCTTGCCAAAGACTGTCAGAATCGGAAGCGGGTAAATGCGTTGCTGGCTACCGAAAAGGAACGGGATGAAGAAGGCGAAGAAGTTATCGCCTATGTGAATCCTATGCAAGTGTTAAGACGTTTTGTTGATGAATGTTGCTAACAACGAAGTGAACTCTCAGTCCACGTTAATGCACGTTGAAATGAAGATTGGGGGCAAAAGCGTGATGGCCATGATAGATACTGGTGCCACTCACACTCTTGTGTGTGCCAGTTTAGTGTGAAGGTATGGACTGAAAGTGTCAAAAAGTTCCTCCTATGTGAAGGCGTTCAATTGCAAGTCACAAGCTACTGCGGGTGTGGCTTATGACGTTCCTTTATCAGTTGGGAACTGGAAAGGAAAAGTGAGTTTGTTGGTGATGCCAATAGAAGATTTTGAGGTGATTCTCGGAATCGACTTTATGAAGAAACATTTCTTCGTTCCAATGCCTCATTTGGACGGAGTAATGATTATGAATAATGCGGCTCCTGATTTTATAAAGGCTGTTTATCCTAATAGAAGGGAAGACAATCAACAGAAGGTTTCTAAATTCTGCCACGGTGATTAAAATGGACGTGAAGCAGGAAGATGAGATTTTCCTTGCGGCTATGGTGGAAGTGAAGCCTAAAGTCTGGCTGGATGATATTGTTATTCCGAATTTGGATAAACATGGGTCACACTTGGAAGTGCTGTCTTGGGTAAATGAATGCAAGCAGTACGTGATGGAGAAGTGTGAAGCTGCCGGACAGGAGACCATATTTCTTGAACACCTGGTGAGACAGTATCGGGTGCGGGGGAAGTCGGCCAAAGTGCTTGCCTATGCGGAGAGGCAGGTGCCCAAGTTTGGGGAAGAGATGCGATCTTTTCTCTGGTCGGCAAATTTTTATCAGAAATTCATTGCGGAGTTTGAGTTGCTGGTTGAAGGGAATGAAGCAGGACAAGATGAGATCTGTGTTGCTGTTTATTCCGATGTGAGACTTGGGTTGAAATTCAAGTCAGCTGAGGTGAATGATTCATTGTATGTGAAGACAGTGAATCTTGCAAAGGAGAGTGCTGTGCGACAGTACTGCATTGAGGGCGACAAGGTGATGCTGTGTGGAACCTCTGTTACCAAAGATCAAATGGTGGACCACTTGAGTTCAGTCTCGACGAGGACGTCGAGCTTAACAAGTGGGGGTGGTTTGTTAGACCCCCAAAATGAGACATGAGAGATGTCGGGCAGAATGCGTGTCAAGGGCTTGTACATTGCCCCTTGACATGTCTTCTTGAAGCAATGTATGGCGCTGGGCGAGTGTCTAAGTGACGATGGGCTTAGGCAAGACAGCAAAGACAAGGCGGCTGGAGTGTCGGCAAGGCAGCCTTGAGATTGTGGGCATCGGCTAAGGTAATAGACGCATGGCACTTGACAAAGGCATGCGCACGGATCAGTGGGACGACTTAGCTTATGGCAGGGCGTGGCTATGAAGCTAAGGGCGAGGCAAGGTCCAAGGCAATGTCGGGCAAAGTATGCGCGGATCAGTGGGACGGCTTAACTCATGGCCGAGATCATGGGCGAGTGGCTGAAGGCATGATCAAAGATCATGGGCGAGTGGGCTGAAGACATGATCCTCCTTTGTAGCTGTCCCTTTGTAACTGCCATTGGCAGCTCCCTTTATTTATATGCATTTCGTGTAAGGCTAAGGCAGGCACAAAATAGTGAAGCATAGCCATAAAACAGTGAAGCTAGGCAGAAAAGTGAGTGTGCTGAGAGCAAACACTTTTGTGAGCCAAGTAAAAACGAGAGTCCTTGTATTATTCTGCGAGATTAATAAAGGTTGGGTTCTTACCCGTAAATTGTGTGTGTTCTTATGTTTGGTTCAAGCCTGAAAGTTGCTAAGTAAGGCTGTGTTGTGCGCGATAAAGGGAAGGCTGAAGTAGCTGCGAGCTACTGCCGCGCGGTGTTAATTTTGCGAAAATTAGCCCCGTGACCACTTGAGTTCAGTCTCGACGAGGACGTCGAGCTTAACAAGTGGGGGTGGTTTGTTAGACCCCCAAAATGAAACATGAGAGATGTCGGGCAGAATGCGTGTCAAGGGCTTGTACATTGCCCCTTGACATGTCTTCTTGAAGCAATGTATGTCACGGGGGCGATTTAGGCCACTTAGATTCTGGCCGAGGTTTCGCCTCCGCGCGGCAGTCAAGTTCAAAACTTGGCTCAGCCTTCCCAACACTTAGTTTTATTTTAGGACGTTTCTGAGTTTGAATGAAAGTAGGCAGCGGAAATAAAGAAGACACACGAGATTACGGTAATCCCTATTCCCAACTTGTATTATTAGAGTGAATACAAGAACACTAAGATTTTCGGCCACACAATGACCAGGACAAAGACTCCCCCGACTCCTTGCCCCAATTACAAGTTCACAAAGCCAACCCTATGGCCAAGACAAAAGAATTCCCTAACTCTTTGCCCGAAATGAACTTGGAAGGAAAACAAAGACTTCCTACCCGAAGGAAGCCAACTTAGACAGATTTGGCCCCTGCTCAAATACTATAGGCTAAGTACAATACGTTTCTCATGCCTTTCTTGGCTTAACATAGGCATACTTATAGGCTACATTCGGTTGACAAGCCCCAACCGCTGGGTTATCATGCCTAAAACGTGGGCACTCTTCATGGTCCATGATCAGCATTTTGCCCCATGATCAGCATGTCTGCCCCATGATCAGCATGATTGTTCCATGATCAGCACGTTTGTAGGAGAGTGGCAGCAACCGCCAACTGCTTCCATGTGCATTGCATGTGCGCCTTGGCCAAGCTGATCCGCGCCTAAGGCTGGCATTGCGCCCAGCCTTAGCCTATGACACTGCTCTCACTCAATGTCCCAGCTTAATGCCGCCGCCGCAGTTGTCCGTCATTGTCCAGTCCTTTCGCCCGAACAAGTCCGCCACTAGCCTACTGCCGAGTTTGACACCAAGTCATTGCCCACATTGCTTGTCATCGAATGCCTTGCCATGCCTTGTCTTACTATGTCTTGCCCCTGCTTGACATAGCTTTGCCGCACAAATGTGTTGTCCCGCCTTGTCCAAGTGAAATGCCCTTGAGTCCGTCCAAGGCGCATTTGTCATGCCCCGCACTGTCCGTCATGCCGAGCTGCCGTCATGATGTTGCCCCAATTTTAAGGGTCGTGCAACAAGTTCATCATGCAAATCCTTGTCACAACCCACACCTGCCGAGGACCAAAGTTAGGGGTCTAACAAACCACCCCCACCAGAAAGATTCGTCGCCCTCGACGAACTAGCTTCGGTTTTATGGAACACCCTCAAAGGATTGACATATGCTTGTACTTGCTCCTGATCCTCCTCCTCTTTTGGTTCTTCCGCAAACAATGCCGAAAGCTTTTCAATTCTAGGACAGTCTCTCGCCATGTGTGGTCCCTTGCAAATAAAACAGCCATTAAATTTGCTACTTTGTCCCTTGTAAGAAGGTCCAGCCCCATGCTTTTCCTTCTCAATGCCGTTGCCCTCAACAACGTTGTCGTTTCCAGCTTTCCTCCACTCTTTTGTCCTGTCCTTGTTTCCGTTCTTGGACTTGGGATTAGTAGAGAAATCAGAACCCTCCTGGCCCCACCGGAAATCTCCCAAAGCATCCGCAGCCGCAATGGCACTAGGAAGGTCTTTCACATTCTGCCTTCGAAGTTCCATTTGCGCCCACGATTGCAACCCGTAAAGGAAATTATGCAACTTGTCCTCTTCAGCCATGTTGCTAATATCCAGCATCAAAGAACTAAAGTCTTTGACGTATTCCCTCACTGATCCAGTTTGTTTCAGCTTCTTCAAACGGTCTCTAGCAATCCAGCCCGCATTGCTAGGAAAGAGTTGATCCTTCAACTCTTTCTTGAGCCTTTCCCAAGAGTCGATCCTTGGCCTACCAGCACTTGCATCATCAGCCACCCGTGTTCGCCACCATAATTTTGCATCGTCAACCAAGTACATTGTTGTAATGGTGACCTTTTCCTCATCACGAACTTTGGCAGCCTGAAAGTACTGCTCCATGTCCCACAAGAAGTTTTCGAGTTGCTTGGCACTCCTTGTGCCAGTGAACTCTTTCGGCTCCGGGATTCTGACCTTGGTCCGATCTGCCCCACGCTGTGTCTCATCATTGCCAACAGCCAGACGCAGCAGCCCATTTTCCGTTTTCAGTTCTGTACATTCTTGGCTCAGTCTGTTTAACTCGCCCTCAAGATAACAAAGCCGAGTCATGATGGTCAGAAACTGATCCCCATCAGTGGTTCCGACAAGTGCCTCCAATGCAGCAACTTTTTCCCTCAGTTCTGCGTTGCCACCAGCCATCCGTCACAAAATTCGATCCGTTGAACTTTGTGTTGTTGTCCCGAATCAACAGCGCTCTGATACCTGTTGTCACGGGGACGATTTAGGCCACTTAGATTCTGGCCGAGGTTTCGCCTCCGCGCGGCAGTCAAGTTCAAAACTTGGCTCAGCCTTCCCAACACTTAGTTTTATTTTAGGACGTTTCTGAGTTTGAATGAAAGTAGGCAGCGGAAATAAAGAAGACACACGAGATTACGGGAATCCCTATTCCCAACTTGTATTATTAGAGTGAATACAAGAACACTAAGATTTTCGGCCACACAATGACCAGGACAAAGACTCCCCGACTCCTTGCCCCAATTACAAGTTCACAAAGCCAACCCTATGGCCAAGACAAAAGAATTCCCTAACTCTCTGCCCGAAATGAACTTGGAAGGAAAACAAAGACTTCCTACCCGAAGGAAGCCAACTTAGACAGATTTGGCCCCTGCTCAAATACTATAGGCTAAGTACAATACGTTTCTCATGCCTTTCTTGGCTTAACATAGGCATATTTATAGGCTACATTCGGTTGACAAGCCCCAACCGCTGGGTTATCATGCCTAAAACGTGGGCACTCTTCATGGTCCATGATCAGCATTTTGCCCCATGATCAGCATGTCTGCCCCATGATCAGCATGATTGTTCCATGATCAGCACGTTTGTAGGAGAGTGGCAGCAACCGCCAACTGCTTCCATGTGCATTGCATGTGCGCCTTGGCCGAGCTGATCCGCGCCTAAGGCTGGCATTGCGCCCAGCCTTAGCCTATGACACTGCTCCCACTCTATGTCCCAGCTTAATGCCGCCGCCGCAGTTGTCCGTCATTGTCCAGTCCTTTCGCCCGAACAAGTCCGCCACTAGCCTACTGCCGAGTTTGACACCAAGTCATTGCCCACATTGCTTGTCATCGAATGCCTTGCCATGCCTTGTCTTACTATGTCTTGCCCCTGCTTGACATAGCTTTGCCGCACAAATGTGTTGTCCCGCCTTGTCCAAGTGAAATGCCCTTGAGTCCATCCAAGGCGCATTTGTCATGCCCCGCACTGTCCGTCATGCCGAGCTGCCGTCATGATGTTGCCCTAATTTTAAGGGTCGTGCAACAAGTTCATCATGCAAATCCTTGTCACAACCCACACCTGCCGAGGACCAAAGTTAGGGGTCTAACAAACCATTGTCACGGGGCTAATTTTCGCAAAATTAACACCGCGCGGCAGTAGCTCGCAGCTACTTCAGCCTTCCCTTTATCGCGCACAACACAGCCTTACTTAGCAACTTTCAGGCTTGAACCAAACGTAAGAACACACACAATTTACGGGTAAGAACCCAACCTTTATTAATCTCGCAGAATAATACAAGGACTCTCGTTTTTACTTGGCTCACAAAAGTGTTTGCTCTCAGCACACTCACTTTTCTGCCTAGCTTCACTGTTTTATGGCTATGCTTCACTATTTTGTGCCTGCCTTAGCCTTACACGAAATGCATATAAATAAAGGGAGCTGCCAATGGCAGTTACAAAGGGACAGCTACAAAGGGGGATCATGTCTTCAGCCCACTCGCCCATGATCTTTGATCATGCCTTCAGCCACTCGCTCATGATCTCGGCCATGACTTCAGCCACTTGCCCATGATCTCGACCATGTCTTCAGCCACTCGCCCATGATCTCGGCCATGCCTTGCCACTCGCCCATGATCTCGAACATGTCCATGATTCTCGGATGTGGCTGCTTTGCACACAGCTTCATCATGTGCCGCGCCCCAGCTTCGTCATGTGCCGCGCACACAGCTTCGTTACATGCCGCGCATGCTTGCATCCGGCCTGTCCGCACCTTGCCCCTTAGCCAACCTTTGTCTCGGACCTTGCCTTGCCCATAATTCCATAGCCACGCCTTGCTACGAATTAAGTCATCCCACCAGTCCGCACATGCCTTTGCCCCGCTTTAGCCTTGGACCTTGCCTCGCCCTTAACTTCATAGCCACGCCCTGCCATGAGTTAAGCCGTCCCACTGATCCGCGCATACTTTGCCCGACATTGCCTTGGACCTTGCCTCGCCCTTAGCTTCATAGCCATGCCCTGCCATAAGCTAAGTCGTCCCACTGATCCGCGCGCATGCCTTTGTCAAGTGCCATGCGTCTATTGCCTTAGCCGATGCCCACAATCTCAAGGCTGCCTAGCCGACACTCCAGCCGCCTTGTCTTTGCTGTCTTGCCTAAGCCCATCGTCACTTAGACACTCGCCCAGCGCCATACATTACTTCAAGAAGACATGTCAAGGGGCAATGTACAAGCCCTTGACACGCATTCTGCCCGACATCTCTCATGTCTCATTTTGGGGGTCTAACAAACACAAAGTTCAACGGATCAAATTTTGTGACGGATGGCTGGTGGCAACGCAGAACTGAGGGAAAAAGTTGCTGCATTGGAGGCACTTGTCGGAACCACTGATGGGGATCAGTTTCTGACCATCATGACTCGGCTTTCTTATCTTGAGGGCGAGTTAAACAGACTGAGCCAAGAATGTACAGAACTGAAAACGGAAAATGGGCTGCTGCGTCTGGCTGTTGGCAATGATAAGACTCAGCGTGGGGCAGATCGGACCAAGGTCAGAATCCCGGAGCCAAAAGAGTTCACTGGCACAAGGAGTGCCAAGCAACTCGAAAACTTCTTGTGGGACATGGAGCAGTACTTTCAGGCTGCCAAAGTTCGTGATGAGGAAAAGGTCACCATTACAACTATGTACTTGGTTGACGATGCAAAATTATGGTGGCGAACACGGGTGGCTGATGATGCAAGTGCTGGTAGGCCAAGGATCGACTCTTGGGAAAGGCTCAAGAAAGAGTTGAAGGATCAATTCTTTCCTAGCAATGCGGGCTGGATTGCTAGAGACCGTTTGAAGAAGCTGAAACAAACTGGATCAGTGAGGGAATACGTCAAAGACTTTAGTTCTTTGATGCTGGATATTAGCAACATGGCTGAGGAGGACAAGTTGCATAATTTCCTTTACGGGTTGCAATCGTGGGCGCAAATGGAACTTCGAAGGCAGAATGTGAAAGACCTTCCTAGTGCCATTGCGGCTGCGGATGCTTTGGGAGATTTCCGGTGGGGCCAGGAGGGTTCTGATTTCTCTACTAATCCCAAGTCCAAGAACGGAAACAAGGATAGGACAAAAGAGTGGAGGAAAGCTGGAAACGACAACGTTGTTGAGGGCAACGGCATTGAGAAGGAAAAGCATGGGGCTGGACCTTCTTACAAGGGACAAAGCAGCAAATTTAATGGCTGTTTTATTTGCAAGGGACCACACATGGCGAGAGACTGTCCTAGAATTGAAAAGCTTTCGGCATTGTTTGCGGAAGAACCAAAAGAGGAGGAGGATCAGGAGCAAGTACAAGCATATGTCAATCCTTTGAGGGTGTTCCATAAAACCGAAGCTAGTTCGTCGAGGGCGACGAATCTTTCTGGTGGGGGTGGTTTGTTAGACCCCTAACTTTGGTCCTCGGCAGGTGTGGGTTGTGACAAGGATTTGCATGATGAACTTGTTGCACGACCCTTAAAATTGGGGCAACATCATGACGGCAGCTCGGCATGACGGACAGTGGGCGGGGCATGACAAATGCGCCTTGGACGGACTCAAGGGCATTTCACTTGGACAAGGCGGGACAACACATTTGTGCGGCAAAGCTATGTCAAGCAGGGGCAAGACATAGTAAGACAAGGCATGGCAAGGCATTCGATGACAAGCAATGTGGGCAATGACTTGGTGTCAAACTCGGTAGTAGGCTAGTGGCGGACTTGTTCGGGCGAAAGGACTGGACAATGACGGACAACTGCGGCGGCGGCATTAAGCTGGGACATTGAGTGAGAGCAGTGTCATAGGCTAAGGCTGGGCGCAATGCCAGCCTTAGGCGCGGATCAGCTCGGCCAAGGCGCACATGCAATGCACATGGAAGCAGTTGGCGGTTGCTGCCACTCTCCTACAAACGTGCTGATCATGGGGCAGACATGCTGATCATGGGGCAGACATGCTGATCATGGGGCAAAATGCTGATCATGGACCATGAAGAGTGCCCACGTTTTAGGCATGATAACCCAGCGGTTGGGGCTTGTCAACCGAATGTAGCCTATAAGTATGCCTATGTTAAGCCAAGAAAGGCATGAGAAACGTATTGTACTTAGCCTATAGTATTTGAGCAGGGGCCAAATCTGTCTAAGTTGGCTTCCTTCGGGTAGGAAGTCTTTGTTTTCCTTCCAAGTTCATTTCGGGCAAAGAGTTAGGGAATTCTTTTGTCTTGGCCATAGGGTTGGCTTTGTGAACTTGTAATTGGGGCAAGGAGTCGGGGGAGTCTTTGTCCTGGTCATTGTGTGGCCGAAAATCTTAGTGTTCTTGTATTCACTCTAATAATACAAGTTGGGAATAGGGATTCCCGTAATCTCGTGTGTCTTTTTTATTTCCGCTGCCTACTTTCATTCAAACTCAGAAACGTCCTAAAATAAAACTAAGTGTTGGGAAGGCTGAGCCAAGTTTTGAACTTGACTGCCACGCGGAGGCGAAACCTCGGCCAGAATCTATGCAAGTGTTAAATGACGTTTTGTTGATGAATGTTGCTAACAACGAAGTGAACTCTCAGTCCACGTTAATGCACATTGAAATGAAGATTGGGGGCAAAAGCGTGATGGCCATGATAGATACTGGTGCCACTCACACTCTTGTGTGTGCCAGTTTAGTGCAAAGGTATGGACTGAAAGTGTCAAAAAGTTCCTCCTATGTGAAGGCGTTCAATTGCAAGTCACAAGCTACTGCGGGTGTGGCTTATGACGTTCCTTTATCAGTTGGGAACTGGAAAGGAAAAGTGAGTTTGTTGGTGATGCCAATAGAAGATTTTGAGGTGATTCTCGGAATCGACTTTATGAAGAAACATTGCTTCGTTCCAATGCCTCATTTGGACGGAGTAATGATTATGAATAATGCGGCTCCTGATTTTATAAAGGCTGTTTATCCTAATAGAAGGGAAGACAATCAACAGAAGGTTTCTATAAATTCTGCCACGGTGATTAAAATGGACGTGAAGCAGGAAGATGAGATTTTCCTTGCGGCTATGGTGGAAGTGAAGCCTAAAGTCTGGCTGGATGATATTGTTATTCCGAATTTGGATAAACATGGGTCACACTTGGAAGTGCTGTCTTGGGTAAATGAATGCAAGCAGTACGTGATGGAGAAGTGTGAAGCTGCCGGACAGGAGACCATATTTCTTGAACACCTGGTGAGACAGTATCGGGTGCGGGGGAAGTCGGCCAAAGTGCTTGCCTATGCGGAGAGGCAGGTGCCCAAGTTTGGGGAAGAGATGCGATCTTTTCTCTGGTCGGCAAATTTTTATCAGAAATTCATTGCGGAGTTTGAGTTGCTGGTTGAAGGGAATGAAGCAGGACAAGATGAGATCTGTGTTGCTGTTTATTCCGATGTGAGACTTGGGTTGAAATTCAAGTCAGCTGAGGTGAATGATTCATTGTATGTGAAGACAGTGAATCTTGCAAAGGAGAGTGCTGTGCGACAGTACTGCATTGAGGGCGACAAGGTGATGCTGTGTGGAACCTCTGTTACCAAAGATCAAATGGTGGACCACTTGAGTTCAGTCTCGACGAGGACGTCGAGCTTAACAAGTGGGGGTGGTTTGTTAGACCCCCAAAATGAGACATGAGAGATGTCGGGCAGAATGCGTGTCAAGGGCTTGTACATTGCCCCTTGACATGTCTTCTTGAAGCAATGTATGGCGCTGGGCGAGTGTCTAAGTGACGATGGGCTTAGGCAAGACAGCAAAGACAAGGCGGCTGGAGTGTCGGCAAGGCAGCCTTGAGATTGTGGGCATCGGCTAAGGCAATAGACGCATGGCACTTGACAAAGGCATGCGCGCGGATCAGTGGGACGACTTAGCTTATGGCAGGGCGTGGCTATGAAGCTAAGGGCGAGGCAAGGTCCAAGGCAATGTCGGGCAAAGTATGCGCGGATCAGTGGGACGGCTTAACTCATGGCAGGGCGTGGCTATGAAGTTAAGGGCGAGGCAAGGTCCAAGGCTAAAGCGGGGCAAAGGCATGTGCGGACTGGTGGGATGACTTAATTCGTAGCAAGGCGTGGCTATGGAATTATGGGCAAGGCAAGGTCCGAGACAAAGGTTGGCTAAGGGGCAAGGTGCGGACAGGCCGGATGCAAGCATGCGCGGCATGTGACGAAGCTGTGTGCGCGGCACATGACGAAGCTGGGGCGCGGCACATGATGAAGCTGTGTGCAAAGCAGCCACATCCGAGAATCATGGACATGTTCGAGATCATGGGCGAGTGGCAAGGCATGGCCGAGATCATGGGCGAGTGGCTGAAGACATGGTCGAGATCATGGGCAAGTGGCTGAAGTCATGGCCGAGATCATGGGCGAGTGGCTGAAGGCATGATCAAAGATCATGGGCGAGTGGGCTGAAGACATGATCCCCCTTTGTAGCTGTCCCTTTGTAACTGCCATTGGCAGCTCCCTTTATTTATATGCATTTCGTGTAAGGCTAAGGCAGGCACAAAATAGTGAAGCATAGCCATAAAACAGTGAAGCTAGGCAGAAAAGTGAGTGTGCTGAGAGCAAACACTTTTGTGAGCCAAGTAAAAACGAGAGTCCTTGTATTATTCTGCGAGATTAATAAAGGTTGGGTTCTTACCCGTAAATTGTGTGTGTTCTTACGTTTGGTTCAAGCCTGAAAGTTGCTAAGTAAGGCTGTGTTGTGCGCGATAAAGGGAAGGCTGAAGTAGCTGCGAGCTACTGCCGCGCGGTGTTAATTTTGCGAAAATTAGCCCCGTGACAAGTACTATAATATTTTATTTTTCTTTTTTGAAACTGAGTACTGTACTAGTTACCCATACTAACAGTGACTTCCTGTATAAATATCATGTAATTTCTTTTTCAATATACTAAGTCTTGATGGATAAAATAACTCCAACTTTATTGGGGAGAGTTAATATGTAAAAATAGCCAAAGTATGCATAAGTTGACCTGAAGACCGTACTTATCTTATCGTTTACTCGGGGCAAAGAAAAAAGGGTATGTCGATAGCTGATTTATCATCAATGCCTTGGTTTGTACGCGTTTCTGTCAAAGCAACGTCAACATAATCAATAATTTCAGTCCAAATACTCATACACCATTTATTTGTTAGTAGTAAAAAATTGTAAGACATCAGAAACAGGGGGAAGGAAAATATAGAAAAATAAAAAGTATACTGCGCTATCTTTAATTACAACACGTGACAAAGTTCTACGTGTTTGTTTTCTTTTTGTTATTTTTTTTATTGATTGTACTCTGTGAAACTACATATTGCTAAGGAAATATCTGCTAATGACAGAATTTTCATTTTTACCAATCAATATAATAGTGACTAACATATAATCTATATCTATATATTATTAAAAGAAAAAAAAAGTCCTCTCCTTAAGTCAAGTGGCAATGTAACAAAATGTCACATGGCATAATTAGTTATTTAATTTATAATTAGTTATTTATTATTATTTTTGAATATATATATATATATATATATATATATATGTATGCATATATATGTATGTATGTATATATATATATGTATGTATGTATGTATGTATATATATGTATGTATGTATGTATATATATATATATATATATATATATGTATGTATGTATATATTTATTGATTACTTTATTTAGATTAATCAATATAGATATCCTATAATTAACTGTAAAAAAAAAAAAAAAAAAATATATATATATATATATATAAATAATTACCGATTTAAATTGGGCGGGAGTAATTTCAAGTTGGAGTTTTAAATTATTTTAAAATAAAAGAAAAAAATACTATAAAAATGAAAATTAGAAGAAAACTACTCATTCAAATAGGGAAGTAGTTTCAAGTTGGAGTTTTAAAATACTTTTAAAATAAAAAAATAAAATTACAAAAATAATGAATTACCAATTTAAATTTGGGAGTAGTTTCAAATGGGAGTTTTAAAAAATATTTTAAAATAAAAAACGAAAATAAAGAAATTAAAAAAACTTTCAAAGAAAATATTAAATAAAGTAATATGCTAAGAAATATTGCTATTAGAAATGCAATAATATTAAATATTATATGATATAATATTTATCTATCTATATTTTATTAAAAGGAGAGTAGTTTGCAATGTAGTTAAGCCAAGTGGCAAGCTAAAATGAAGCCACTTGGCAATTTTAAGACAACATAAAAATTAGGATTATAAATGGAAAAATATTTAATGAAAGTAGTAGTCCAAGATTTTCTATAAATATCTTCAATTAAATTTGTGTATAATTTAGTAGTGGTATGTATCCTTTTTTGAGAAAGAATCAATCAAAATTTTGTTAAAAATCTTATACACTAATTTTAAGTTGATATAATAATTCTTTATTTTGTAAAAGTTTTGTCTCTAACCTTATTTGCGAACAATGTACGTTATTATTATACGTATATTACAAGAAAAATATATAATAATGGAAATAGATATAATATGAGGATATCAATACTTTAAACAAATATAAGAAACTAATTAAGTAATAACATTATGAGCAAAGCAAACAAAATTTTAAAACTAATTATGAGCAACAAACAAAATTTTAAAACTAATTTATCAGAAGTACGAAATATTCATACTATGCTAAAAGGAGTAGTGGATAATAATATTAAGCAAATTATGCTAATAAAATATTATATAATTAATAAAAGAATACTATATAATAAGTATTATGATAAAGCAATTAATAAAAAAAAGGTTATACGATGACAATTTATTTTTCTTTAATTTCATATAGGTGTTAATAAAATAATATATTAAGAAGTAGGATGAAAGTGGTTAAGCCAAGTGACAACTAAAATGAAGCCACTTGGTAATTTTAAGACAACATAAAAAATTTAGATTATAAATGGAAAAATATTTAAATAATATTATTTAAAAAATATTATAAATTTATTTTTAAAAAATATTTTAATATTAATAAAATGTGTATCTTATGTTATATTACCAAAGAAATTAGCAAACAAAAATATTAAACAAGTAATATGCTAATAGTTTTTATTAACAATATGATTATACTAAACATTGGATATTATAATGAACAAAAATACATAACAAAAAAGTTATTTGATAATTATATAAGTCCCTTTAATTTAATAGAGATTATTCATTAAAATTTAGACAATATCTACTCCTATTTATATAGAATATGAGAAGCAAATCATTGTGATTATTCCAAATGTAATATCAAAAAATTAACAAAGTGTCAAAATTTAGGACAAAAATCCAATAAATTTGGAGGTTCAAAAATTATGTACAAAAAAAATGATAAAAACAATAACATTAACTGCCTAAAATTAACTACTCAAATATGGGTAATCTATCTATCTATATATTATAAAAAGGAGAGGACAAAGCTCTCTCCTTAAGCCAAGTGCCATTCTAAAAACAGGACACATGGCATAATTAGTTATTAATTAGTTAATTAGTTATTAATTATTAATAATTAATAAAAAAATTAATTATCAAAATTAACTACTCAAACATGGGTGAGGGTTGGTTTAGGGTAGTTAATTCCTTTATTTTATTTTTAAAATCATTTTGCTTTTTATATATTTTAAATAAAAAGTGTATTTATTCATTAAAATTAAAACAATATTATTTAGAAAATATAATAAAATTTATTTTTAAAAAATAATTTCAAGAGTAATAAAAATGTGTATCTTCTGTTATATTACCAAAGAAATTAGCAGACAAAATATTAAACAAGTAATATGCTAATAATTTATATTAACAATATATTTATACTAAACATTGGATATTATAATAAACAAAAATACATAACAAAAAATTATTTGATAATTATATAAGTCCAACAAAAGACAAAACGAAATGGAAGAGAGAGAAGCTCTGCCTTCTCTCTAAATTTCTCATCATCTTCTTCCCGGTTTCATCACCTTCTTCTCCACTGCATCTGCTTAGGTAAGTAAATTTAAGCAGAGATTGTTATGGCAAGGAGGAGAGGTCGCCCAAGAAAAGAATTAGTCCCAATTTATGCGAGTGATGTAGTCCCAAAAGCTGTTACCACTCTACAGATGGTCGCTCCTACTGTTCCATCAAATCCTGCTGTGATTGCTGTTCCATTGCCTCAAGCAACAACAGATCCACAACCAACTGGAGTTCCGGTGATACCAAAAGCTGTTACCACTGTACCGATAGCAGGAACTACTGTTCCATTGAATTCTGCTGCGAGCACTGTTCCATTGCTTCAAGTAACACCAGATCCACAACCATCTGGAGTCTCAGTGATACCAGTAGCAAATGTTAAGAGTACAGAGCCTCCAATTAAGTCTGTAACTGGTCCGATGGAGCCTGAGAATGGAGTCCAGATCTGCATGCAACAAGCAACACCAGCTGATGATACAAAATCTGCTACAAAGGAAGGGTTAGATCCACCTAAACAGTGGACTAGTCTCTTCCAGAGTAACAGACTTGCCGCAAATGGTATGTCCTTAGAATATATTCCCCCTACACTTGTTAATGGCAAACCAGTTGGTCAACTGGTGAAGGAAGAAGTGGAGGAGGAAGAAGTGAAATGGAAATGTGCTCTTGTTGTACTTGTGTTAGGTAATAGCCCAGGGTATAATGGAATGAAGAGATTTATTAATCTTCACTGGTCACACGTCCCTGAGCCTGAACTGTTTTATCATGATGAGGGTTATTATATTGTTAAATTTAGTTGCATTGAAGATGCTAAGGAAATTCTGTGTGGAGGGCCTTATACTATTGCCAACAGACCTATGATTGTGAAGCAATGGTCTGTGGATTTTGATTTCAAGGCAGCTTTCCCTTCAGAAATTCCTCTATGGGTGAAGTTTCCTAACTTACCCATGTCTTGTTGGGGCAGCAAGTCTTTAAGTAGAATTGCCAGTGTCCTCGGTAAACCTATATTTGCGGATGAGTGTACTGCTAAACAATCCAGAATCTCTTATGCTCGTATGCTCATTGAGGTAAATGTGTCAAAAAAGTTACCTAGTGAAATAGAGATTCTAGATCCAAATGGAAAGAGTTTCATACAGGATGTGATCTATGAGTGGAAACCTTTGTACTGTGAGAAGTGTTTGGAGGTTGGACACAATTGTTTAACTAAAGCTGCTCAACCTACACAAAAAGGTAAGGTGACACAAGAATGGAGAGTGAAAGCACCAGTTGCAACAGTCCAAAACAACCAGATGCCTCACATCCAGTGTCAAGAGGTAATTAAGGAGACAAGCACTAAAGCTACAGCTGATGTTGGGGACAAACAGAAGCAAGTTGTTCAAGACTCTCCAGTCTTTAACATAACCAATTTCCCTCCCTTATCCCCTCTTGTTATGTCTAACAGATTTGAAGTTGGGACAGTTAGGTGGGCTGATCATCCCCTTCTTTTGGACTATCAGAGGTGTAAATAAAAGGTTTAAACAAAAAGAAGCTCAAAATTACTTTAGAAATAATAAGTTTGACCTGGTAGGACTAGTAGAGACTAAGGTTAAACAACACAATGCTAGTAGAATAGCTAGTTTTTTATTGCCTAACTGGAACATGATAACTAATTATAGTGGTGCATTAAATGGGAGAATTTGGATTCTGTGGGATCCTACAAAAGTAGTGGTTACAGGATATCTTGAGGAGGCTCAGATCATTCATTGTCAAGTTCAACATAACACTGCTGGTGTTATCTGCTGGCTCTCAGTAGTTTATGGATTTAATGATTGTGATCAGAGGAGGATGCTGTGGAATTCTATCTTGAACTTATCAGCTGGTATTACTGATCCTTGGATTATTGCAGGGGATTTCAATGCAATTCTATCCAGCAAAGAGAGACAATCCAGCCAACAAGTGAAGCAAAGGGATCTTGTTGATTTCAATAATTGCATTCAGCAATCAGGACTGGTTGAGCTACCTTGGGAGGGAAATTATTTTACATGGTCTAATCAACAAAGTGGTAATGACAGAGTATGTAGTAGACTGGATAGAGTGTTTGGTAATTTTGAATGGCAGATGAAGTGGAACCATGTGCATACTGTATATGGTCATCCTCTCATATCTGATCATAATCTTATGGTACTAACTCTTACAACTGATACAGCCACAAGGAAAACACCATTCAGATTCTTTAATGTTTGGATCCAGCATAAGGAATTTCATGTTATTCTTTCAAAGTACTGGAATGGCAAGGAGCAGAATACTCTTCAAGGAGTATGGAATAATCTGAAGTCACTCAAACCTCACTTAAAATCTCTTAATGTTAGAGATTTTAAGAATATTTCTCAGAAGATTGAAAGCAGCAGGAAAGAACTGGAAGAAGTGCAGCATCAAATGGCTATCTCTTATTCAGACACACTTCAGCAAAGAGCAAAATCTATGGTACAGCAGCTAGAGAAATGGTCATTAATTGAAGAGTCAGCTTTGCAGCAAAAGTCAAGAGCTAAATGGATCAAACTAGGGGATTCCAACAATAAATACTTTTCAGCAGTCATGAAGGAGAGGAGCCAACATAAGAAGATTATTGAACTCTCCATAGAAGGAGGCTTGAAGATAAATGATCCTGCAGATTTGAAGAAGGAGATTAGGGATTTCTATCAAGCTCTAATGTGAACTTCAGCCAACTCACTTCCAGCAGTGAATAAGATATATATGAGGAATGGACCAAAATTATCTCAAGTACAAAGGATGGATCTTGTAGCTGATATAACTGATATAGAGATAATTGACAGCTTGAAGGGTATTGGAAATGATAAAGCTCCAGGGATTGATGGTTTTAATGCCATGTTCTTCAAACAATCTTGGCATATCATTGGTAATCAGGTTATCCAAGCTGTCAGAAATTTCTTTCATACCTCCACAATGTACAGACCTGCTAATTGTGCAACTCTCACTTTGCTACCTAAAGTACCTAATCCTCAAACAGTGAAAGAGTTTAGGCCTATAGCTTGTTGCTCAGTCTTGTATAAGATTATTTCCAAGCTGTTGGCTAATAGACTCCAAAAAGTTATTAGTAGTATTATATGCAACTCACAGGCTGGATTTATACCAGGAAGAAGAGTAGCAGACAATGTGATATTAGCTCATGAGCTAATAAAACAGTATCCCAGATCACATATCTCTCCCAGATGTATGATCAAGATTGATCTCCAAAAAGCCTATGATTCAGTGGAATGGTGCAGTTTACATCAGATTATGGAAGAACTGGATTTCCCTAACAGATTTATTAGATGGATCATGGTATGTGTTCAAACTGTTAGCTATACTGTTGTGGTTAATGGTGAAACAACAAAGCCTTTTCAAGCTGCCAAAGGATTGAGACAAGGAGATCCAATATCTCCATTTCTGTTTGCTATTATTATGGAATATCTTAGTAGATCTTTGACAGAATTGAAACATACTAAAAGCTTCACATATCATCCAGGCTGTAAGAAGTTGGGAATCACTCATTTGAGTTTTGCAGATGACTTGTTATTATTTGTCAAAGGGGAGCCTCAATCAGTAAGTTCCATGTTCTTATTCTTTTCTCAATTCCTTGCTGCTACTGGTCTTAAGGCTAATTTACACAAAAGTGCTGTGTATTTTGGTGGGGTGTCAATTGAGATTCAACAACAAATTCTTGATCTTCTTGGTTATGTTAAAGGGGACCTTCCTTTCAAATATTTGGGAGTCCCTTTAACTACCAAAAAGTTATCAGTTGCTCAATGGCAACCTCTGGTTGATAAGATTGCTGCAAGAATTACTTCCTGGACAGCAAGATACTTGTCATATGCAGGCAGATGTCAGTTAGTTCAGTCAGTTATTTTTGGAGTTCAAGCTTATTGGGCTCAATTGTTTATCATACCAGCAAAAGTTGTTAAACTGCTGGAGACTATATGCAGAACCTATATTTGGTCAGGGTCTGTGAATGTCACAAAGAAAGCATATGTGGCTTGGGAGAAAGTTTGTATGCCTAAATCTGTTGGAGGTCTGAATTTACAAATATCTCAATGTGGAATAGAGTTGCAATAGCTAAACTAGGTTGGGACTTAGCTCATAAAAAAGATTTGCTGTGGGCGAAGTGGATTCACACTGTGTATGTCAAACAGCATCAGTTAGAGAACCTTAACATCCCAGCTAATGCTAGCTGGATGGTAAGGAAAATTGTGAAAGGTGTTAAACTGCTACAACAACATCAACTGTTGGAGGATAGTGACTGCACTATAAGGAAAGTATATTTGCAGCTACTTGGAGAATCAACTAGAGTTACATGGAAGAATCTGGTAATGCAAAATGCAGCTAGACCTAAAGCTATTTTCAGCTTATGGTTATTACTGCAGGATCGACTTCCCACCAAAAACAGACTATTACAATAGAATTTGAACATATCAGGTGTCTGTGTTATGTGTCAACAAGAATTGGAGACTAGAGATCACTTATTTTTGCATTGCTCCTTTGCTTCCCAGTTGAGATATCAAACAATGCAATGGCTGAGAACTGATGACTTTACTGGACAAGATTGGATACAATTCTGTCAATGGATCATTATGCAGTCCAAAGGGAAATCTGTCCGAGCTCTCTCCTTCAAGATGGCTATTACAGAAATGCTGCATAGTGTATGGTTAGAAAGAAATGCGAGAATTTTTGAAAACATCTATTGTAATTGTGATAAACTCCTAAGTAGTATAGCCTATATCTGTAATGTTCGAGCTTCCCCTAGGCTTAGTTCATATATTCAGCATTTCATGGTATAAATGCTGAAATTAGAGTAGCATAGATACATCATGTTCCAGTTTTTGATAGGCAGTTGAGATTAAACTGTCCTATGATTTTGTAAGGCATCCTTTTAGTGATTAATAAAAATTTTAATTACCAAAAAAAATAATTATATAAGTCCCTTTAATTTAATAGAGATTATTCATTAAAATTCAAACAATATCTACTCCTATTTATATAGAATATGAGAAGCAAATTATTGTGATGACTCCAAATATAACATCAAAAAATTATCAAAATGTCAAAATTTAGGACAAAACTCCAACAAATTTGGAGATTCATAAATTATGTACAAAAAAATTATAAAAACAACAAAACTAGCTGCATAAAATTAACTACTCAAATATTGGGCAATATAATAAAGATAAATACATAACAAAAAATTTATTCGATGATATAATAAAGAAAAATACATAAAAAAAATTATTCATTGTTGTATAAGTTCCTTTAGCTTAATAGACATTCTATTCATTAAAATTTAAATAATATTATTGAGAACAACAGAATAAAATTTAACGTAACAACTATTTCAATAGTAATAAATTATATATCTTCTCTTATGTTACCAAAAAAAAAGGCGAGCAGATGAAAATATTAAACAAAGTAATATATTAATAAAATTTCTATTAACAATGTAATAATACTAAACATTGGATAATATAATGAAGAAAAATATATAACAAAAAAGTTATTTACAGACTATATAAGTACCTTTAATTTATTAAAAATTTTATTATTGGGTATATCCTATCGACAAATAAGATGACAATTTAAATTTATTAAAACGATAAGATCTAATACGATCAAACAAGCCCGATCACAATTTAATTTAGCTAATATTTTTTTCAAAATGCACCGCGCATCGCTCGGGCAACTACTAGTATATTATTAAAAGGAGAGGAAAAAGCCATCTCCTTAAGCCAAGTGGCAAATCTAACAAAATGCCACATGGCATAATTAATTATTTAGTTTATAATTAGTTATTGATTATTATATTAGAATTTAAATAAATAAATAAAAAGTCACGACCTGGATGTTTCCACCATCGGGAGTCGTGATGGCGCCTACTGTCGAAGCTAGTTAAGCTAACTCTTTTTAATCATTTTCACAAAAACCTTAATACAAAACAATTTAAATATTGAAACAATTAAATAAAACCACGCGGAAGATTTTTACCAACAATAGCAATGATAAAATACGAAAATTAGTAACATGCCTCTACCTAGTATCCGGTGTCACTACTCACGGACTACTAACAGAGTTCTACAAATATCAATCTAAAAGAAATGTATAACCAGTCTGTTTTGATACAATAAAACAAACAGAAAAGATAGATGAGACTCAGGGCCCGCGAATGCCAGCGAACTACCTCGGAGTCTCTAGACTGAAGGATCGTTCCCTAACTACTGTTGCGGTCCGTAAGCTGTATCCTGACCTGTGCACAAAAGGGTATAGAAGTGTAGTATCAGCACAACCGACCCCATGTGCTGGTAAGTGCCCGGCCTAACCCCGGCGAGGTAGTGACGAGGCTAAATCGGATCTACCACAATCAACCTGTACAGATATATGTGCAATAACGGAAAGATAACAAAAATTTAAACAGATAATGGGGAGGGGACATGCTGGGGGTGTAACAGTTTAATTATAAATCCAACAAACAAGAAATGGAACTGAATATATAACTTTAAATAGAGAAAGCCAGTGAATCAACAACTGCACGGCACCACCCTACGTGCTTTTACTCTCATTTCTCACCAGAACTGTCAAATATAATGCGCGGCATCACCCTTCATGCTTTTACTAAAAAAACACAGTGCAAGGCATCACCCTTCGTGCTTTTACTCTCAATACATAGTGCACGACATCTTCGTGCTTTCCTCACATAACTCTCACATCAAGGCACGGAATGACCCTTCGTGCTCAAATAACCAAGAAACATGGCACGGAAAGACCCTCCGTGCATAATCTCTCTCTTCCAAACCCAATCAATGGTCACAAACAAACGGGAAAGGAATATATAACAAGATAAAATATCCCGCCAAGGGAAAATAACTCAACAATAAATCCCGGAAAGTGAATTCAGCTCAACAATAGGTCCCGGCAAGGGAAAAAATACCAAAATTCCTTCTTTCGTTCATTTGCTTCTCAACTATCACTTCATAGTTCATTTAACAAGAGATTACCACAATTTTCTGCTTCCTTCAAAATTTTAATAGCAAATATGACTCACGGTCATGCTAGACTCGAGCGCATAGGTAACCGTCACTATACATATACACCGACTCCACATAGCACATAGCAAATATTATCCTAATCCTATTCTCTCAAGCCAAAGTTAGATCAAACACTTACCTCGAAAACTTCAAAACTCAACTCACGCCTCTAGGATAGCTTTACCCCTCGAATTTGCCTCAAAACCGACCGAATCTATTCACAATTCACTCAAATGTATCAACAATTGCTAATTAAATCAATTTGAATGCATAAGAATGAAATTTCCAAAGTTTTACCAATAAATTCTCAAAATGCCCCAGGTCCCACGTGGTTAAAACTCGAGATTTGAACCAAAACCGGGTTACCCATCCCCCCACGAGTTCATATATGCAATTTGTTTTGAAATCGAACCCCAAATTGAGATCCAAATCCCCAATTTTAAGAAAATCGAGGTTCTACCCTAAATCCCCATTTTTACCCATTGAAAGCTTTGATTTTAAGATGAAATCATGATAAAAGTTGTTAAGGATTGAAGAAATTGAGTAAAAGTTGACTTACAATTTATTTAGGAGAGAAGGAGTCGAGAGAAAATCGCCAATGGAGGTTTGGGGTTTTGAAAATATGAAAAACGATGTTTGAAATTGTCTAAGTATAGGTTGCACAGTAGCAAATGTCGCAATTGCAAAGTTTTGTTCGCAATTGCGAAGAATGCAGAAAAAGTAGTGGATGTCGCGATTGCGAGAAATGGTTCGCAATTGCGAAGAGGGCAGGTTTGAACGGGGTTCGCATTTGCGAGAATGTCTTTGCATTTGTGAAGACTGGGCTGTAAAGGGGGGATCGCATTTGCGAAGATTTCTTCACATTTGCGGAGTCTGGCTATGAAAAGGGGGGATCGCATTTGCGAGTCATTCCTCACATTTACGATATGGTTGGCCATTGGGGAAGGCTCGCATTTGCGAAGATTGCTTCTCAAATGCGAAGACTGCAGATACCAGCTGCTACAATGCTAGAAAATGAGCCTAACACCTATCCGAAACTCATCCGAGCTCTCAGAACTCCAACCCAAACATGCACCCAACCTAAAAAACATCCTGAGGACTTACTCGTGCGATCAAATCTCCAAAATAACATCAAAATCAAAGAATAAACCTCCAAAGCTCATGATTTTTGTTTCAAAGTTCAAAACTTTCAAATTTTCCATTTTTAGTCCGAAACACGTAAAACGACGTTCGTTTTCAACCAAACTTTACAGATAGCGCTTAACGCTCATTTAAGACTTGTACCGGGCGTCGAACCAAAATACGAGCCCGATACCATTACTTTTGATCAAATCTCATTTTCACTTTTCCATAACCAATTTCAGAAAACAATTTCACAGAAAAATTCCGTACTCGGGCCTGGGACCTCGGATTTCGATTCCGGGAATACGAACGGGTCCCAAATTTTCCTACGGACCCTCCGGGACCGTCACATCACGGGTACGGGTCCATTTACCCAAAATATTGACCAAAGTCAACTATAGCAATATTATTATCAAAATTCATAATTTTTAACAAAGATTTCAAATATTTCCACATAAAAATTTTCAAGCTTCGCGGCCGGACTGTGCACGCAAATCGAGGCAATCAAATAAGAGGTTTTCAAGGTCTCAGAAGCACAAAGAGAGGGAGAATTACGGTGATGACCCCTTTGGGTCGTCACATCCTCCACCTCTAAAACAATTGTTCATCCTCGAACGGACAAAAGAAAAGAGTACCTGAGTCGGGGAATAGATGGGGATAATGGCTCTACATATCAGAGTCGGACTCCTAGGTCGATGCCTCAGGAGGCTGACCTCTCTAGTGAACATGCACTGAAGGAAAACTCCGCGACCTCAACTGTCGAACCTGCCGGTCTAAAATAGCCACCGGCTCCTCCTTATATGACAGATCATTTTCCAATTGGACAGTGCTGAAATCTAACATGTGGGCGGGATCGCCGTGATATTTTTGAAGCATGGATACATGAAAAACCGGATGCACGGCTGACAAGCAAGGCGGAAATGCAAGTCTATAAGCCACTTTCCCCACACGTTCAAGAATCTCAAATGGGCCAATAAACCTAGGGCTAAGCTTGCCCTTATTCCCGAATCTCATCACGCCCTTCATGGGCGATACACGGAGCAATACTCATTCACAAACCATGAAAGCAACATCCTTGACCTTACGATCTGCATAACTCTTCTGCCTAAACTGAGCTGACCGAAGTCTGTCCTGAATGGTCTTTACCTTATCCAAGGCCTCCTGTACTAAATCTGTACCCAATAACCGAGCCTCTCCCGGCTCAAGCCATCCGACTAGGGACCGACACCGCCTACCATACAACGCCTCATACAGAGCCATCTGAATATTGGACTGGTAGCTGTTATTGTAGGCAAACTACACTAAAGGCATGAAATGGTCCCACGAGCCTCCAAAATCAATAACAAAGGCTCGGAGCATATCCTCCAGAATCTGCATAGTCCTCTCGGACTGACCGTCCGTCTGGGGGTGAAATGATGTACTCAACTGGACCTGGATTCCCAACTCATGGTGTTCCGCTCTGCAGAAATGCAAGGTAAACTCCGGACCCCGGCCCGAAATAATAGATATGGGCACCCTATGAAGGCGAACGATCTCTCTGATATAAATTTCAGCATATCTCTCGGATGAATAGGTGGTGGCAACTGGGAAAAAATGCGCTGACTTGGTCAGCCTATCAAAAATAACCCATATAGCATCAAACTTCTTCCGAGTCATCGGAAGGCCAGTAAAAAAATCCATGGTGATTCTCTCCCACTTCCATTCGAAAAGCTCAATTCTCTGAAATAACCCACCGGGCCTCTGATGCTCGCACTTAACCTGCTAACAATTCAGACAACAAGCCACATATGCAACAATATCTTTCTTCATTCTGCGCCACCAATAATGCTATCTCAAATCTTTATACATATTCACGGCGTCAAGTGAATAGAATACCGAGAACTGTGGGCCTCCGCTAAGATCGACTCTCGAACACTATCAATATCGGGCACACAAACTCGCCCCTGCAACCTTAATACGCCATCATCTCCCAAAGTCATCTCCCTAGCACCTCCCCCCTGCACCGTGTCTCTCAGGATACACAAATGGGGATCATCAAACTGTCGCTCCGGGATACGCTCCATCAACGACGAACGAGCAGCCGTGAAAGCTAACACCCTGCTGGGCTCAGAAATATCCAATCTCACAAATCTATTGGCCAAGGCCTGAACATCCAAGGCAAGCGGTCTCTGGCTGACCGGAATATAGGCAAGACTACCCATGCTGGCGGACTTTCTACTCAATGCATCAGCCACCACATTGGCCTTCCCCGGGTGGTATAAGATAGAAACATCATAGTCCTTCAACAACTCCAACCACCTCCGCTGTCTCAAATTCAACTCTTCCTGCTTGAACAAGTACTGAAGGCTCTTGTGATCCGTGTACACCTCGCACGTCACACCATACAGATAATGCCTCCAGATCTTCAAGGCATGAACAATGGCTACCAACTCTAGGTCATGAATTGGATAGTTATTCTCGTGGATCATCAACTGCCTCGAAGCGTATGCTATGACCTTGCCATTCTACATCAACACTGCTCCAAGCTCGATACGGGAAGCATCACAATAAACAGTATAAGGCCCAGATCCCGTGGGCAAAACCAATACCGGTGTTGTAGTCAGAGCTGTCTTGAGCTTTTGGAAGCTCGCCTCGCACTCATCTGACCACCTGAACTGGGCACCTTTCTGGGTCAATCTAGTCATCGGGGCTGCAATGGATGAAAACCCCTCCACGAAACGTCTGTAATAACTAGCTAACCCCAAGAAGCTCCAAATCTCTGTAGATGAACCTGGTCGAGGCTAGTTCTTGACTGCCACTATCTTCTTCGGGTCCACCTGAATACCCTCTACTGATACAACATGACCCAGAAATGCGACTGAACTCAACCAAAAATCGCACTTTAAGAACTTGGCGTACAACTATCTATCCTTCAGAGTCTAAAGAACCGCTCTGAGGTGCTGCTCATGCTCCTCCTGGCTGCGGGAGTATACCAAGATGTTGTCAATGAATACAATCACAAATAGATCCAAATAAGGCCTGAACACTCGGTTCATCAACTCCTTGAATGTTGCCGGGGCATTGGTCAACCCAAACGACATGACCAAAAACTTTTAATGCCCATACCGAGTACGAAATGTTGTCTTAGAGACATCAGATGCCCTAATCCTCAGCTGATGATAACCAGACCTCAAATCTATCTTCGAGAAAACCGTAGCACCCTGAAGCTGGTCAAACAAATCAACAATCCTCGACAGGTGAATACTTGTTCTTTATCGTCACCTTGTTCAACTGGCGGTAATCAATGCATATCCTCATTGACCCGTCCTTTTTCTTTACAAACAACACGGGTGCACCCCAAGGTGATACACTAGGTCTAACGAAACCCTTATCAAGCAAGTCCCGAATCTGCTCCTTCAGCTCTTTCAACTCTGGTTGGGCCATGCGATACGACATAATGGAAATAGGCTGAGTGCCAGGAGCCAGATCAATACAGAAATCAATATCCCTGTCGGGCGCCATACCCGGCAGGTCTGAAGGGAAAACCTTGGGAAACTCTCGAACAATAGGAACATAGTCGATAGATGGAACCTTTGCGCTAGAGTCACGAACATACGCCAAATATGCTAGACACCCCTTCTCAACCATACGTTGAGCCTTGACATACGAAATAACGCTACGGGTGGCATGACCTGGGGTCCCCCTCCACTCAAGTAGGGGTAAATCTACCAAGGCCAAAGTCACGGTCTTGGCGTGACAATCCAAGATGGCATGATACGGGGACAACCAGTCCATCCACAATATAACATCAAAGTCCACCATGTCTAAAAGTAATAAATCGACATGGGTCTCAAGACTCTCAAATACCACCACACAAGAATGAGGCACTCGGTCGACCACTATAGAATCATCAACCGGTGTTGACACATATACAGGAATACGCAAAGCCTCACTAGGCATGATCAAATAGGGTGCAAAATAGGACGACACATAAGAATAAGTAGATCTCGAATCAAATAATATTGAAGCACCTCTATCACAGACTAGTATAGTACCTGTAATCACTGTTGGAAACACGTTCTCAAGGCATTATACTAAACGTGTGTTCATATTTGTAGGTTTTGATGAATGACAAACTATGCGCAAATTGACACATGACGAGATCCAAGCATAAGTGCAAAATTGATATATAACGAGATTCAAGCACAAGACAAAGATCGAGATTAAGTTTTATATGAGTCGGTATTTAATTGTGATCTTGATCCGACAACTTAAACTCAAGACTTGGCTTCTCTCGTAAAAATATTTTTAAATCATGCATATTTAATTTAGAGCAAAATAATTTTAAATAATGCATATTTACCTTACTCAAAATGATTTTTAAATATGCCTCTAAAATCTGGTCTAAGATAATCGATTATGTACTTATGATAATCGATTATGTTTAAGTCAGCTGCTTGACAATCGATTGTGTTAAGGCAGTGAGCATCAGATTTTTCAAGTCTGCATGACAATCGATTGTGAACCTTATGACAATCGATTGTGATGAGGCAGTGTCCATCAGATTTTTCAAAGTCACAAAATAATCGATTGTGAACTTATGACAATCGATTGTGTTGAGACAGTGTCTTCCAGACTTTTTCAAAGTTATTAAATAATCGATTGTGAACCTATAATAATAGATTGTCAAGAGGCAGTGTCTAAATTGATTTTTCAAGACTGATATATAATCGATTGTTAACTTAGTATAATCGATTGTATAACTGACCGTTGCCAAAATGTTTTCAAATACCGTCAAGTAATCGATTATTGATTTCTTATAATCGATTGTGTTAATTAAAATCTGGAAAGGATTTTTGAACGTTGCTGAGTAATCGATTATTGATTTCTTATAATCGATTGTTTTAATTAAAATCTGGAAAGGATTTTTTGAACGTTGCTGAGTAATCGATTGTAGATTTCTGACAATCGATTGTTTTACGTAAAATCTGGAAATGATTTTTTGAACGTTGCCAGTAATCGATTATTGATCTTTGATAATCGATTATTAAGCGTAAAATCTTGGATTGATTTGTGGAAGAACTGGCAAACAATCGATTGTGGCATTTTGACAATCGTTCTTGATTGGCAATTAGGCAACGGTAATACAAAGTTTTTCAACTATAAATACAGCTTCAATTCAGTCTTTTGAGTACAACAACACACAACAACTGATCATACAATTGATAAAGCTTGCATATTTTATTGCTTATCATTTTATATTCATTACATAAGCTTTTGAGAGCCAAATTCTTGTCGAAAGTTGTTGCGATCTTGAGCATATTCTTTTTACTCATATCTACTCTTAAAGGAGTGTCTTGTTTGAGTGCTAAGTGTTTTTTTACACTTGAAGGGAAGTGTTAGTCCCTTGTGTTGTAAGAAGGAACTTGTGTTTCCTTGGTTGAAGTCTTGGAGTGTTGTATCTCCGAGCAAAGGTTGTTGAGGCTTGTGTCCTCAAGTTGTAGCGGTTTGTTGAGCACCCGTAAGCTTAACAAGTTAGTGGAAATCTCGAGAGAGTCTCTCGGGGACTGGACTAGCCACGGGTTGTGGTGAACCAGGATATATCGGTGCGTTTGTTCTAATTTATTTACTTATCGCACTTATTTATTTCCTGCAATTTTTAAATTCCGCAAGTTTACGCTAATTTTTATTATAACGCTATTCCCCCCCCCCCCCCCCCTCTAGCGTTAAGTGTATTATCTAACAATTGGTATCAGAGCCCAACTCTCTGAAGACTTAACCGTTTGAGAGAAATATCCATGGCTTCTACTCGTGATTCTTTTGCAGGAATAGGTGAAGGACAATGCTCCACCCGACCACCACTATTCGATGGTACAAATTATACATACTGGAAGGAGAGGATGAGAATATTTGTACAATCAAATAGTTTTCATCTTTGGAAGGTCATAATGAATGGAGAACAAATTCCAACCAAGAAGGTTGAAAATGAATGGGTCCCAAAGTCCGAAGATGAATACGATGCGGATGATATCCGAAAGGTGCAAAATAATGCTAAAGCTATTAATTTATTATATTGTGCTGTAAATGCTGATGATTATAGGAAGATATCTTGTTGCACAACGGCGAAGCAAAAGTGGGACAAGCTGGAAATTACGTACGAAGGTACGGACCAGGTAAGGGAAGCCAAAATTGATTTCCTAACCCATGCATATGAATTTTTTCACATGAAGGAAGGTGAAAAGGTCGATGAGATGTTTGAATGATTTTCAAAAATCGTAAATGATTTACATGCTCTTAAGAAGACCTTCACAGATAAGGAACTTGTCCGAAAAATTCTCCGAAGTCTCACTCCGGAATGGCGATCCAAGGCCGACGCGATTCAAGAATCCATTGGCATTTCAAATGTCACCATCGACGCATTAAGAGGTAATCTTAAAACTTATGAATCTACTATACTTAACCCTCTTGTTGATGATCAAAGGAAGCAAAGAATCGCTCTCAAGGCAAGCACAAGCCAACCTCAAAATGATGAGGACGGAGACAACGAGTTCGGACTCGTTATCAAGAGATTCCAAAAGTTCATGCGAAAAGAGTATGAACGAAAGGGCAAAAAGCAAGGAGATCAAATAAAGTGCTATGAGTGCGGAGAAACCGGGCACATTAAATCAAATTGCCCAAATGCTAAAAAGGAGAAGAAACCCTTCAAGAAGCAACGAGCATACATATCTTGGGGAGGCGACTCCGGTGACGAGTCAAGTGAGGAAGAAGAAGACGAAGCCGCAAATCTTTGTCTTATGGCACAAGAAGACAACAAAGAAGAGGTATGTCAAATTTCTTCCAAAAATTTCTTTTCCCTTGAAGAAATGCAAAATGCTTTTGATGAGTTGTATAGCGAATTTATTAAAGCTTCAAAAACTGTTCAGAGTATAAAAGAAAATTCTTCTTTAAAAGAAAAAGATTTTCAAAAACAACTCTCTTTCAAGGAAAAGGAATTGGAAAAACTGATTTTAGAAAATGAGAAGTTGAAAGAGGAAAACAAATTTTTTGGCAAGAGAAGCGCCGACAAGCCCGAGAGTTCTAGAAATTGTACTTCTTGCATGCATCTCAAAAATGAAGTAGAAAGGCTTAAGGGCACCTTAGATAAGTTTAACTCTTCTCATAAAAATTTGAATGAAGTGCTTGTTAATTTGAAGTCGACCAAGCATGGCATAGGTTTTAGAAACGAGCCTAAAGAGAAAGTTGAAGCCAACCCCCAACCACCTAAGGCTCAACCTAGGATAAATAAAACAAATGCTCATCCTAGATACAACAAACCTAGAAATGGTTTTCATCAATCGCAACCTAGAAATAATCATGCTAGAAATAATGCACATTCTAGGCCAAACACTAGAAGGAATGTTGAACCTTTTAGGACACCTAGAAATGACTTCCAACCTAGAAACAACTATTCTAGAAATGATGCATATCCTAGAACAAGTGGTAGGAGAAATGATTCTCATGATTTGCGCAATAGTTATAGTGTCAAGAATAGAGTAAATGAATTTCGTCCGTCCAATTACTATCAACCTAGAAGGATGCATAATCCTAACGTGACTTGTCATTATTGTAGACGAATTGGACATATTGCTCCTGCTTGTTTACACGACATAGACATAACACTCAATCACATCACTATGATTTGCCTAACCCCCAAGGACCCAAAATGGCATGGGTACCTAAAACTCATTAATCTGTTTTGTAGGTATGTTTGAAGGGATCAAGTGTACTATGGTACCTTGATAGTGGATGCTCCAAGCACATGACGGGAGACGAATCCAAATTCCTTCAACTAGAACACAACGAAGGGGGAAGTGTTATTTTTGGTGATAACAACAAAGGAAAGATTATCGGCATCGGATCGGTCGGTAAGGATGAAATTTCTTCCATTAAGCATATATTACTTGTGAAAGGTTTAAAACATAATCTCTTGAGCATAAGTCAATTATGTGACAAGGGAAATCTTGTTTTATTTGATTCGGATGAATGCTTAGTTTTTAGACGTAGTGATTTTAAAATTATCCTTCGTGGTTTTAGAATGGATAACATTTATATGGTTGATCTTGCAAATTCTTCACCCGAATATGTGAATTGTTTAATGAGCAAAGAGGATGATTCTTGGTTATGGCATCGTAGAATAGCTCACATCAACATGCATCTTTTGAACAAATTGGTTTCACAAAATTTAGTTGTTGGTCTTCCAAATTTGAAATTTGAAAATGACTCTATTTGTGATTCTTGTCAAAAGGGGAAGCAAACAAAAGCATCTTTTAAATCGAAAAATATTATTTCAACTACTAGACCATTGCAATTGCTTCACATGGATTTATTTGGACCATCTCGCATTGAAAGTCTTGGTAGAAATCGTTATGCTTTTGTTATTGTTGCTGATTATTCCAGATTTACTTGGACTTTATTTCTTGCCCATAAAAGTGATGCTTTTCAGAATTTTAAATATTTTCTTAAACGTGTTCAAAACAAAAAGGAAACAACCGTCACTTCAATTAGAAGTAATCATGGGGGAGAGTTTGATCACAATCTCTTTGCGGACTTTTGTGACGAACTCGGTATCGAGCATACCTTTTCCGCTCCACGAACACCACAACAAAATGGGGTGGTGGAAAGGAAAAATAGGTGTCTCGAAGAGATGGCTAGAACCATGCTCGAAGAGGCTAAGATTCCCAAACATTTTTGCGAGGATGCCGTGTGTACCGCATGCTACGTTTTGAATAGAGTAGTCATAAGGCCAATACTCATGAAAACCCCTTATGAACTATACAAGGGAAGGAAACCAAATATCTCCGATTTTAGAGTATTCGGTTGTAAAGTTTTTATTCATAACAATGGAAAAGATCAATTGGAAAAATTTGATGCCAAATCCGATGAGGGAATTTTTATTGGGTATTCTTCACGTAGCAAAGCATATAGGGTATTTAATAATAAAACCCAAACTGTGGAGGAATCCCCTCATATTGTGTTCTCCGAAAATAATGCTCGCTTGGCGAGAAAGGATTCTTGTTCTGATCTTGCAGGTATTTTAAATAGTTTAAAAGACAAAGTACAAGAGGAAACTCCTAAGGAAATTCAAGATAAAATCTTGGAACAATCAACGGAGGAAACGCCACAATTGGAGAAAGAAACGGAAATGCCTAACGAGTGGAGGACAATCAAAGATCACCCTCTCGAACAGGTAATTGGCGACGTCGGAGAAAAGGTAAGTACCCGAAACTCTCTTAAGAACACCTTAGGACACACTTCATAAGAGATCACGTTCTCATTGCATTATTTCGTTACAAATTACTAACTTGAGCGTCAGAGACGTCTAATTCTCTTTTGCAGGTATCGCCCTAAAGGCAGGGGGAATTATAAAGAAATGGCATAGAACAATCGATTGTTACAACAAATAATCGATTATTTTACTGTGCGGACAATCAATTAGCAAGTATCACTAATCGATTATTTATGTTTGATGCTTATTATGCATTTGTGTTTAATAATCGATTTTTTGACTGTATAATCGATTACCGTCTCAGCCATTCAGTACTGCTTTCCTAAAACAATCGATTGTTTCATAAATATAATCGATTATTTTCCGAGTCTGAAAATCACCGTGCGCACTGTATCACAACAATCGATTATCATAATTCAACAATCGATTATTTTTTGTCAGAAATTCAAATATTTGTTATCGTTTGGGCCCTGCAATCGATTTTGTGTCAGTTCAAGTCAAAATCTGCTCAACAATCGATTATTTCGTTTCAACAATCGATTGTCTAACGGTCAGTAAAATTTATTTTTACCGTTTCTGACTGTTTTGGCTCATAAAGTTTTGCAGATTTTCATCATAAATGAAATGCCATTCTTCCCATTATAAATAGGCATCATAAGTCTTCAATTTTATTCACTCAAGCATCAATCTTTGCTCCCAAACCTTTAAAAATCTTCCAAGTTTCATACAAAGTTCATTACTACTTTTTGAAAATGTCGGGCAGACACTCTAAACGTTCCCGTTCAGGTAGACAAGGTGCATCTTCTTCTGCTCCTCCACCCCCAAATTTCCCTTATCAAGATGGGTCTATTTTACACTTCAATACTGAAACCGAACTTACTAGATTTTTGACAAAATTCGAAAAGCGTGACATTCTTCCTCCTCGCTTTTCAACAAGCAAGTATCTTGAATCATATGCCCCCGCTGCAAACATGCTTAAGGAATGTCAACTTCTTGACTTCTTATATCTTACCTATCCTTATATTAATCCTCCATTGATTCAAGCGTTTTACTCAAACCTTCATGAGGATGACGACGGTGAGCTTGTGTCAAATATTAATGGTGTTCAAATTTTTTTGTCCAATAAAAACTTGCATTCCATTGCCCATCTTCCTCGAAATGGCGAAAACATCACTCGCTACATTAGAGAGGCAGGCGCCTTATTTTATGAGAAAATTCTTCTAGACCAAATAGGTCTTACATCTTATGATCCTAATCTATCCACTCGGCGTCCTACTATCACGGGAATGCTCCCCGAATATTGTTTGATTTTCTATTTCATCACCCGAGTCCTCAAGCCTCGGAAGCATAATCATACCACTCTTTCCCAAGAGGACGCTAAGCTCATGCATGCCATTATAACCGGAGCTCACATCAATTGGTGTAAGTTCGTCAAAATTCACATGCTTGATGCCATCGGAGATGATAGACCTCTTCCCTATGCCCTCCTTATTATGAATTTGCTTGAAGCTTCCGGGTTCAACACTTCCATCGGTCCTCTCAAAAAGAGCACCAAGAAGTGGGAAATTTCAGAATCCTCCTTTCTCCATGACGGCGATCATGTAGCTCCTGCTCCTCCTCGAACTCGTCGATCGCGTCAGCCTCAAGAACCTACTCTTCAATCCATTTCCGACCAAATTGCTTCATTGACCACCTCTGTCGGTCAATTGACACATGAGATCCATGGATATTTTGACCATGTTCATTATCCATATGCCGGTCTTGTTCCCTATGAAGCAGTGCCGGATGATGAGGCGGGAAATGATGATGAATAATTTCTTTATTTGTTTTATTGTTCTATGTTTTTACTGTTCCCGTTATGTAACCGTTTTTTAATAAATAAACAAGTTTTTTATTATTCTATATGTTTTTATTTTTTTTGCTAATGGCAAAAGGGGGAAGATAACGGGTATGCACTCTCAATAGCATAAATTGAGGGGGAATTCATATATTGAGGGGGAACAAATTGCATATCTATATACTTGTTGCATATCTTTACTTGCCTTGAATCGTCATTATGAATTGCCTAATATGCATATCCCGCTTAAAGTTTGCCATTATCAAAAAGGGGAAAATTGTTGGAAACACGTTCTCAAGGCATTATACTAAACGTGTGTTCATATTTGTAGGTTTTGATGAATGACAAACTATGCGCAAATTGACACATGACGAGATCCAAGCACAAGTGCAAAATTGATATATAACGAGATTCAAGCACAAGACAAAGATCGAGATTAAGTTTTATATGAGTCGGTATTTAATTGTGATCTTGATCCGACAACTTAAACTCAAGACTTGGCTGCTCTCGTAAAAATATTTTTAAATCATGCATATTTAATTTAGAGCAAAATGATTTTAAATAATGCATATTTACCTTAGTCAAAATGATTTTTAAACATGCCTCTAAAATCTGGACTAAGATAATCGATTATGTACTTATGATAATCGATTATGTTTAAGTCAGCTGCTTGACAATCGATTGTGAACTTATGACAATCGATTGTGTTAAGGCAGTGAGCATCAGATTTTTCAAATCTGCATGACAATCGATTGTGAACCTTATGACAATCGATTGTGATGAGGCAGTGTCCATCAGATTTTTCAAAGTCACAAAATAATCGATTGTGAACTTATGACAATCGATTGTGTTGAGACAGTGTCTTCCAGACTTTTTCAAAGTTATTAAATAATCGATTGTGAACCTATAACAATCGATTGTCAAGAGGCAGTGTCTAAATTGATTTTTCAAGACTGATATATAATCGATTGTTAACTTAGTATAATCGATTGCATAACTGACCATTGCCAAAATGTTTTCAAATACCATCAGGTAATCGATTATTGATTTCTTATAATCGATTGTGTTAATTAAAATCTGGAAAGGATTTTTTAAACGTTGCTGAGTAATCGCGTATTGATTTCTTATAATCGATTGTTTTAATTAAAATCTGGAAAGGATTTTTTGAACGTTGTTGAGTAATCGATTGTAGATTTCTGACAATCGATTGTATTACGTAAAATCTGGAAATGATTTTTTGAACGTTGCCAGTAATCGATTATTGATCTTTGATAATCGATTGTTAAGCGTAAAATCTGGGATTGATTTTTGGAAGAACTGGCAAACAATCGATTGTGGCATTTTGACAATCGATTGTCACTGAGTAAAATCGGCAATTCTTGATTGGCAATTAGGCAACGGTAATACAAAGTTTTTCAACTATAAATACAGCTTCAATTCAGTCTTTTGAGTACAACAACACACAACAACTGATCATACAATTGCTAAAGCTTGCATATTTTATTGCTTATCATTTTATATTCATTACATAAGCTTTTGAGAGCAAAATTCTTGTCGAAAGTTGTTGCGATCTTGAGCGTATTCTTTTTACTCATATCTACTCTTAAAGGAGTGTCTTGTTTGAGTGCTAAGTGTTTTTGTACACTTGAAGGGAAGTGTTAGTCCCTTGTGTTATAAGAAGGAACTTGTGTTTCCTTGGTTGAAGTCTTGGAGTGTTGTATCTCCGAGCAAAGGTTGTTGAGGCTTGTGTCCTCAAGTTGTAACGGTTTGTTGAGCACCCGTAAGCTTAACAAGTTAGTGGAAATCTCGAGAGAGTCTCTCGGGGACTGGACTAGCCACGGGTTGTGGTGAACCAGGATATATCGGTGCGTTTGTTCTAATTTATTTACTTATCGCACTTATTTATTTCCTGCAATTTTTAAATTCCGCAAGTTTACGCTAATTTTTATTATAACGCTATTCACCCCCCCCCCCCTTTAGCGTTAAGCGTATTATCTAACAATCACATCATCAGATAACTCGGCCTCCGGCCTGGCTGGCAATGCATAACAACGGGGCTGGCCCCCACCTCCCCGAACTGTATCTCTGGGATGATCTGTTGTGGGTTGACCCCTGCCTCTGGCTGTCCGAGATCCACCTCTATGCTATTTTCCTCCACCTCTATGATCCATACCCCTGCCTCTAGCTGGCTGGGCGGCCTGTGGATCACCTGCTGCCTGAATCGTAGGGCGAGGACCCTGCTACTGAGAACTACTCGAGGCTCGAGGCAAAACCTAACAATATGACCTGGGTCACCACAACCATAACATGCCCTCGGCGGCTGAGACTGTTGGCCCTGTCGACCGATATGTCCTCCCCTGAAGCTCTGAAGTGGCAGTGCACAGATACGGGATGGTGGTGCGTTGAATGACTGCTGGTCCAAGTAATACTACTGATGACCACCACCGCTTGGGGTACCATGAGAAACCTGAAGTACCGACTGGAAAGGCCTCAGAGGATGGCCTCAGTCATAGGAATCCCACCTCCAGATGAGGTACCACTAAATCTGCCAGAATGTCGAGTCCTCTTGTCTGAACCCTAACTACCTCCTCGAACCAGTTCCATCTCTACCCGGCGGGCCGCATTGGCCGCCTCTTGAAAGGTAATATCATTGCCAACTCCCATATCCATCTGAAGGCAAATCGGCTGAATCAATCCATCAATGAACCTCCGGACCCTCTCTCGCTCCGTGGGGAGTATCACAACTGCATGGCGTGCAAAGTCAATAAATCAGGTCTCATACTGTGTAACGGTCATGGAGCCCTGCTGGAGGCGCTCAAACTGTATGCGAAGTGCCTCCCGCTGAGTGGCGGGGAGAAACTTCTCCAAAAATAACTCCGCGAGCTGATCCCATGTCAAAGATGGAGACCATATTGCTCTAGATAGACAATAATCCCTCCACCAAGTCTTGGCGGATCATGCAAGCTTGAAAGTGCAAAAATCGACCCCATTGGTCTCCACTATCCCCATAGTCCTGAGGATCTCATGACAACTGAATAGGAAATATGGGGGATCCTCCGATGAAGCACCATTGAAAGTGGTGGTGAAAAGCTTGGAGAACCGATCAAGTCTCCACAAAACATCTGAAGACATGGTCGTCCCATCTCCGGCCTGAGCTGTAATGCCTGTCTGAGCTGCCACTGCGGGCTGAACCAATGGAACCTGAGTCTGGGGAGCTACCTGCTTCGGAGTGCATGTAGCGGGAGTCTTAACCCCTCCTCCAGCCTGAGAAGTGGCTGGTGCTATTGGCAGGAATCCCGCTCTAGCGACACTGTCCATAAAGCCTGCTATGCGGACGAGACATCCTAGAGATCCGGGGAAAACATCACCCCTCCTGGGACCTGAGCTGGGCCACTAAAGCTGGTGGGGCTGAAACCTCCTCATCAAAGTCAATATAAGGCTCCACCTCTGGAACTGTTTCCTGGGGCTGAGATCTGCCCGTGCTCCTCGTGGGAGCTGTTGCTGGGGGCTCGGGATGCTGCGCGGAAGAAGAAGAAGACGCACGTGTTCTGCACATCTGCGAAAGAACAGAGTAGAATGACAATCAATATTTGAGACAAAATCGCACGCCAAGAATGAACAAGATGAAATTTTTCCTAACTCTGTAGCCTCTGGGGGGTAAATACAGACATCTCCATACCGATCCCTCAGACTCTACCGAGCTTGTCCGTTAGTTGAGAGACCCAAGTAACCTAGTGCTTTGATACCAACTTGTCACGACCCGGATTTTTCCACCATCGGGAGTCGTGATGGCGCCTACTGTCGAAACTAGGCAAGCCAACCCTTTTAAATTATTTTCACAAAAACCTTAATCTAAAACAACATGAATACAGAAATAATTAAATAAAACCACGCGAAAGATTTTTAGCAATAATAGCCATGATAAAGTACGGAAATTTGTAACATGACTCTACCTAGTATCTTGTGTCACTACTCACGGACTACGAATAGAGTTCTACAAATATCAGTCTGAAAGAAATGTATAACCAGTCTGTTTTGATACAATAAAACAAACAAAAATGATAGATGAGACTCAGGTCTTGCAAACGCCAGCGAAATACCTCGGAGTCTCTGGACTAAAGGATCGCTCCCTAACTACTGTTATGGTCCGTAAGCTGTATCCTGACCTGTGCACAAAAGGGCACAGAAGTGTAGTATCAGCACAACCGATCCCATATGCTGGTAAGTTCCCGGTCTAACCCCGACGAGGTAGTGACGAGGCTAAACCGGACCTACCACAATCAACCTGTACAGATATATGTGCAATAGCGGAAAGATAACGATTATTTAAACACATAATGGGTAGGGGACATGCTGGGGGTGTAAAAGTTCAATTATAAATCCAACAAACAAGAAATGGAACTGAATATATAACATTAAAATAGAGAAAGTCAGTGAATCAACAACTGCACGGCACCACCCTTCGTGCGTTTACTCTCATTTCTCACCAGAACTGTCAAATATAATGCACGACATCACCCTTCGTGCTTTTACTCTCAATACATAGTGCACAACATCATCATTCGTGCTTTCCTCACATAACTCTCACATTAAGGCACAGAATGAACCTTCGTGCTCAAATAATCAAGAAACATGGCACGGAAAGACCCTTCGTGCATAATCTCTCTCTTCCTCACCCAATCAATGGTCGCAACCAAACGGGAAAGGAATATATAACAAGATAAGATATCCTGGCAAGGGAGAATAACTCAACAATAAGTCCCGGCAAGGGAATACAGCTCAACAATAGGTCCCGGCAAGGGAAAAATACCAAAATTCTTTCTTCAGTTCATTTGCTTCTCAACTATCACTTCATAGTTCATTTAACAAGTAATTATCACAATTGTCCACTTACTTCGAAATTTAATAGCAAATATGACTCACGGTCATGCTAGACTCAGGCGCATAGGTAACCGTCACCATACCTAAACACCGACTCCACATAGCACATAGCAAATATTATCCTATTCCTATTCCCTCAAGCCAAAGTTAGATCAAGCACTTACCTCGAAAACTTCCAAACTCAACTCACGCCTCTAGGATAGATTTACCCCTCCAATTCGCTTCAGAACCGGTCCAATCTATTCACAATTTACTCAAATGTATCAATAATTGCTAATTAAATCAATTTGAATGCATAAGAATGAAATTTCCAAAGTTTTACCCAAAATTCCCAAAATGTCCCCAGGACCACGTGGTCAAAACTCGAGGTTCGAACCAAAACCGGTTTACCCACCCCCCCCACGATTTTACATATGCAATTTGTTTTGAAATCGGACCCCAAATTTAGTTCCAAATCCCCAATTTTAAGAAAACCTAGGTTCAACCCCAAATCCCCATTTTTACCCATTGAAAGCTTTGATTTTACGATGAAATCATGATAAAAGTTATTAAAGATTGAAAAAATTGAGTAAAAGTTGACTTAAAATTGATTTGGGAGAGAAGGAGTCGAGAGAAAATCGCCAATGGAGGTTTGGGGTTTTGAAAATATGAGAAATGATGTTTGAAATCGTCTAAGTATAGGTTGCACAGTCGCAGATGTCGTAATGCGGAAATTTTGTTCCCAATTGCGAAGAATGCAGAACGAGTAGCGGATGTCACAATTGCGAGAAATGGTACGCAATTGTAAAGATGGTATGTTTGAACGGGGTTCGCATTTGCGAGAACGTCTTCGCATTTGCGATGAGTGGGCTGTAAAGGGGGGATCGCGTTTGCGAAGATTGCTTCGCATTTGCGGAGTCTGGCTATGAAAAGGGGGGACCGCATTTGCGAGTCATTCATTGCATTTGCAATATGGTAGGCCATAGGGGAAGGCTCGCATTTGCGAAGATTGCTTCGCAAATGCGAAGACTGCAGATACCAACTGCTACAATGCTACAAGATGAGCCTAACACCTATCCGAAACTCACCCGACCTCTCGACGCTCCAACCCAAACATGCACCCAAACTCAAAACATCCTACGGACTTGCTTGTGCGATCAAATCCCCAAAATAACATCAAAATCAAAGAATCAACCTCCAAAATTCATGATTTTCATTTCAAAGTTCAAAACATTCAAAATTTTCATTTTTAGTCCGAAACACGTCAAACGACGTTCGTTTTCAACCAAACTTTACAGATAGTGCTTAACGCTCATTTAAGACTTATACCGGGCGTTAGAACCAAAATACGAGCCTGATACCATTATTTTGATCGAATCTCATTTTCATTTTTCCTTAACCAATTTCAGAAAATAATTTCACAGAAAAATTTCGTACTCGAGCCTGGGACCTTGGATTTCTATTCCGGGAATACGCCTGTGTCCCAAATTTTCCTACGGACCCTCCGGGACCGTCACATCACGGGTCCGGGTCCATTTACCCAAAATATTGACCAAAGTCAACTATAGCAATATTATTATCATAATTCATAAATTTTAACAAAGAATTCAAATATTTCCACATAAAAATCTTCCGGCTTCACGCTTGGACAGTTCACGCAAATCGAGATAATCAAATTTGATATTTTCAAGGCCTCAGAAGCACAAAGAGAGGGAGAACTACATTGATGACCCCTTTAGGTCGTCATATATATATATATATATATATATATATATATATATATATACATATATATATATATATATATATATATATATATATATATATATTTGTATGTATGTATGTATGTATGTATTGATTACTTTAAACAAATTAATAAATATAGATACCTTATATAAATAAATATAAATCTGTATCTATCTATATATATTATTAAAAGAAGAGGAAAAAGTCCTCTCCATAAGCCAAGTGGTAACCTAACAAAATGACACATGGCATAATTAGTTATTTAGTTTATAATAGTTATTAGTTATTATTTTTAAATTTAAATATATATATATATATATATATATATATATATATATATATAAACAAAAATATTAAAATAAAATAAAAAATTACCATATATATATGTATATATTTATTATTTACTTTATTTATATTATTAATTATCGATATCTTATAATTAAATATAATATATATATATATATATATATATATATATATATATATATATATATATATATATATATATATATATATATATATATATATATATATATATATATATATATATATATATATATATATATATATATATATATATATATATATATATATATATATATAACTACCCATTCAAATCGGGAAGTAGTTTCAAGTTGGAGTTTTAAAATAATTTTTAAAGAAAAAATAAAATTACAAAAATGATGAATTACCAATTCAAATTTAGGAATAGTTTCAAGTTGGAGTTTTAAAAATCTATTTCTATATATTATTAAAAGGAGAGGAAAAAATCATCTCCTTAAGCCAAGTGGCAGCCTAAAAAAACCACGTGGCATAATTAGTTATTTAGTTAATAATTAGTTATTGGTTATTTAAATTTAAATATATATAAAAAATAAAAAAATCTATTATATATATATATATATATATATATATATATATATACACACACATACATATACATTAATTGGTTACTTTATTTGAATTAATAAATATAGATATCTTATAATCTATCTATATAGAATAACAAAGGCAAAATAATTTGGGAGTGATAAGTGAAATTCCCCAATGCTAACACATGTTAAAAGATTGGACAACTCTCCAATATAGTTGGAGCTTCAAAGTCCCATACGTTCACATATATTCTCAAATTTCCTAATGCCTTTAAAGTTCCATGCGCATAGGTAATTCAAATCTCCTTCAATTTATGGAATCCATTACTCCCTCAATTTATGGGATCCATTACTGCCACATTCATATGTAATTCCCATGTTTTGCACTGCTGCTAATGCCCCAAAAATGTCGCGTATGTAATGCAATTTCGAAAAACTGCCTTATTCGTGCTGCTCCAAAAACCTCGCAATTATCCCATCATTGATTTACCTCCCAAACGCGGGCTTCCAATTTAAAAAAATTATATTTTATCTGCACATCTATATATATTGAATTTATGTGCTTTACATTTTCAAAACCTTTTTAACTTCATATTTTATCTGCTCAATATACCATTCCGATTAATTTACTTTGCAAATATGGCTACACAAATTCATGATATCAAACAAATTTCAGGCAACTCAATCCAATGGAATCTCAAAGTTAGAGTCGTTCGAATGTGGGTAATGCCGGATGACTTTAAACCAAAAATACCATATTAAATTGAATTGGTTTTACAGGATTCTAAGGTAACATATCAAACTTTGTCATACATCCAAACTTATTAATGTACGCATTCTATATAAGGAGGAATTGGGAAACTACATCAATCGCATATAAATCACATTAATACAACATTATGAGAAAGTTGATGAAGTTGATGTTCCTAGGTTCATCTGTTTTATGGCAGCCTCTTAAGTGTCGACTATTTTTTCATATTTATGCATATTTATTGTAGCATTTTGGTTCTTATTGATTGTTCATAAAACTTATAGTTATCACTGATGTAGCTATCTAAAATAGGATGTGCAAATTCAAGAATTATAGCTGTTAGATTAATAGCATTACTAGCCATTTCCATTCTGATTTTGTAAACCTGGGGACTTTTACTTCTCAGTATCCTTCATAAACATCGTAATATAACATAAAGATTCGTATATATAAAACTTATACGCGACTGATTGTTGATAAAACTTAAAATAACTATTGTACCATTCTGCTTCTTATACATTGTTCAGCATATCTTCACTCCTAAAACTTATATGCGACTTTTGTTGTCTATATACTTCTACGTTCAAGTTGGACAGAATGTAGTTTTTCTGTATATGGTATACAACTTCTCTATATAGCATGTTGCCTTTTAATATAAAATCTTTAGGATCACTTAAGTTGCATAAATTCTCTACATAGCATTCTGCTTTTTCATATGAAATAGGTAGGATGATTGTAGGCAGCAATCTCCGCTATATACGAGCTTATAATTGCTCGCTAATAATTAATCTAATTTTGTAGGATGATCATATATATGCTTCAATCGGAAAGTATGTTCTCAAGTTTTTTAGGACAAATTACATAAACTTCGCTTATATCGTATGAACTACTTTGTCGTTGGACCAAATAATCTGAAGTTGAGGACTACGACACACAACCTGAGGCTAACATTTACTCAAAAGACATTTGTCGAAGGAGCTTCCTGGGGTACGTAAAAGGAGCTTTTATGCACAGTTATTGTCTAATGCACATGCTTTTATAACTGATTTTGTTTATGAACTTGTATTTTTTTGTTGTTTGCAAAAACTTATGGTTGTTACTGTAAAAGGAGAAGATGTTACTAACTACCTGAATGAGGAAACCAACTAAAACAAAATCTACTGATAAGATACATGCTGTGGAGATTATTGAAATTAGTCTGAGAGAAGAGTCATACACAAGGGAAGGTTCGTCGTATTCATTTGAATCGAGGGATGAATAAAACTTGATGATGATTCTAATTCCCGTAGGTATTCCGTGTTCATGGTATAATGAGTTATCCACTAAGGTCCTTAATTTGTATACTTTCTGGATCTGGTAGAAAGTGTCTCATAATCCGGAAAGACAGACCATTTTTTTTTGTTTGGAACTGTCAGCTGGGTGCTATTTGATTGGCACTTTCCTTTAGTAATTTTATATTTTGTTTATAGTTTAAAAAAACTGTATGAGAATTCTATTTCTTTTGTTAACCTTAATATACAACTATTATATTACTGGATCCACCCATAATAAAAGGGATAGACAGTCTCTGATGTGAAACTGATTGTCCATTTTGCTTCAAACCATTTATCTTATTAACTGGTTATTTATACTGTCGTGTTTGATTCTAATTGCTTAATCTGCTTCTTATCCTGCTGAAGGATTTACCAATGAGATTCCTATTTATGTATCTAATATGGAAGCTTACATTGATAGGGGTATTTTGGCGATATACTAAAAGCTTGATGCCGTGGAACACCTGTAGCTGTTAAATGCATCCTCCCAAACATTTCAGTGAACAAACAAATAAGTAAGCATGAGAGCATTTAGAGCTAGCATGTGTTTTAATTTCAGAAACTTTCTTCTTCTTAGTTTTTTGTACCAAAATTTGTTTTAAGTAGTACTATTTATTTTAGAGACCAACACATATAATTAACGGAAAATGGTCAAAACTATCCCTAGACAATTGGAGTTTGTACAATACATGCCCTCCGTCCACCTATTTTGAAAAAATTGCCTTCACTGTTATCTTTTTGGCTCAAGAATGCCCTTACGACTAACGGCCATGTTAGATAAAAAAATTAATTAATTTTCATGTGCCATTACGAAAAAAGGTCAAAACTGCTCCTAGACTATTGGAGTTGGTATAATAATACTCCCATCTCAAAAAATCTCTCCCTTCCCCCTTCCCCCCTCTCCCCCTAGCGTGTGGGTTCATAATCCTCTTATTTTTCTCATCCTTTTTTTGACCTTGCACTCTATTTGAATAATCACTACAAATATCATTAAAAGTTTTATTTTCAGACAACTAAAATTTTTTGTTACCAATACTTTACGTCATACAACTTTCAAAAACCCTGTTAAGCAAAAAAACGTAATTAATTTTCATGTATCATCGTCCCATTGATTGGTTGTCTGAAAATAACGGCGGAAAACGGTCTTAAAATGTGGTTGAGTTTATTTTAATTAGGTGAGTCTTAAGTTACAATGGGACGATGATACATGGAAATTAATTACGTTTTTTTTTGCTTACCAGGGTTTTTGAATGTTGTATAACGTAAAGTATTGGTGACAAAAAAATTTGGTTATCTGAAAATAAAACTTTAATGATATTTGTAGTGATTATTCAAATAGAGTGCAAGGTCAAAAAAAGGATGATAAAAACAAGAGGAATATGACTCACAAGCTGGAGAGGAAGGGGGAAGGGAGAGATTTTTTGAGATGGAGGTATTATTGTACCAACTCCAATAGTCTAGGGGTAGTTTTGACCTTTTTTCGTTATGGCACATGGAAATTAATTAATTTTTTTTATCTAACATGACCGTTAGTCGTAAGGGCATTCTTGAGCAAAAAAGATAACGGTGAGGGCAATTTTTTCAAAATAGGTGGACGGACGGCATTATTGTACCAACTCCAATTGTCAAGGGTTAGTTTTGACCCTTTTTAAAACTATAGTCGATTTCCAGCGATATTAGAATGCCAGCTTCACTTTTTTCAGTCATATATAGAATAACTTAGTCATTTTAACTAATTGAGTTTTTTTGTAGGAACTTTATTCACGCAAGTATTGGCAGGTCTTTTATCCAAAGGTTCAAACAAGAAATTAAGGAAATGAGTTTGTACATCATGAAGAATTTCGTGGTTTGTCCAAATAACTTTCGCCTATAAATTAGCTTTGGTGGATGACATCAATTCTTCTAAATTGCCTGACATTTCTTCTACAACCCAATGAGGCAGTCGGGTAGGGTCGCTTGCATTGAAAGGTTAAATATTACATTTCAACAACTATCTTATGATTGAAATATTGACATAAAAGTTAGTTACTTTGTATTTTGTATCTATCACTTTTGTAATCATTAGATAGAAGAACAATATTACCTATATTACTTAGCTAGATTTAGTTAAATGACTATTGCTTTATACAAAGATTGTGCACAAAACTTTCATAACTACTTATGTCAACTAAATTTTCTTTTCTTCTCAATATAAAATGATTTACCATGAGTTCATTTTTGGCAATTTTTGTTTAAAGAGAATGCCATGAGCAGTGCAAAAATAAAGTTGAACGTACGTATACCAGTTATAAGATATTGTGGAAGTTACTATTCCTTTTTAAAACGTAAAAATAAATTAATACTGTAAGTGAAAATGGAAGGAGAACTTTAAGCAAAGATTGATGTACTCAGAAAAGAATTTAAAACAAAAACGATTACTAGTTATTTTCATTTTTCAATTTAATTAGGAAATAAATAAAGAAGAGGGAAAAAGTAAACAATTAAATTTGAAACATCATATCTAATCAAGAAAAGTTCCGGCACCAGTTAACAGGTAGTGTGAGTAGCATTTCAAAATTCTCTCAAATTAGGTCACTGCCGGCGCCAAACGGCATCTCCTCCGCCGACATTTTTAACAATTGACACTCCGATCTAAACATCTACAGCACAACAGTGAAGCATGAGCGGTGCGCGATTATGCGCATTGCTTGGGGAATTGGGTTACGAAGGTCACGAATCACTTGATCCTGATAGTTTCGAGTGGCCATTTCAGTACGACGACGGTCGACCAGTCCTCGATTGGCTTTGCTCTAGCCTTCGCCCTTCTAATGTCCTTTCCCCATCCGAAGTTACACAGTAAGTCGCTCCTTTTTTTGGCTATCAGCCTGCATTCTACAAAATTGCTTTGGTTTTGTGTATATCATGTCATCTGCGCGTCCAAATTTGATATAAAAATGTAATTTAGAGCTTAATTTGTTTTTGGATCGGAAGCTGTACTATGTATCAAGCTAGTATCTAAATATGTTGTTTCCTACATCTGATTATTGTGTAATTTTTCCCCCTACTTTTCAAAGTCACTAAGCAATTTCATTTTAGCTACATGACTGCTTTAGTTGTGTGAATAATTTCGTGGAAGTGTGAAAATTGAACGTCTCAAGAGATTATGGAATTATACACTTCTATATGTTAGTAGACGGAATCTGTACCAAGTATCTATTTTCTTGTTAAATTTGTTGTTTATTCATCAGTTTAATGTGTTCTCTAATTTGCAAAGTTACTAAGCAGTGCCATTTTAGTTGTGTCATGTATGTATAATTTTATCTGAGTGTTTAAATTGTTCAAAGTTACTAAGCAATGTCATTTCGAAGTCTTATTTATACTTAATGGGAAACAACAACAACAACAACAACTCAGTATAATCCCACTTAGTGGAGTCTGGGTAGGGTAGTGTGTACGCAGACCTTACCCCTACCCAGGGGTAGAGGGGCTGTTTCCAAATACACCCCCGACATCCTTCACTCCAAGAACTTCCCACCTTGCTCTTGGGGAGACTCGAACTCACAACCTCTCGGTTGGAAGTGGGGATTGCTTACCATCAGAGCAACCCCTCTTGTCCTATAATTGTGATTACTTTACTTTTGGGTTTTATCCTGAACGAATAGTAGAATATTTGCAAGACTTTGGGTAGTGGATTTTCCTTCTCCTTTTTTTTAAAAAAAAAAAATTGGCTTGGACGTTGGCTATAGAAGTTTTAGAATAATTGATTATATGTAATTGTTGAGTTTATAGTTTCAAGGAGAATGCATGATGGTAATCTTGAGTTTTCTACTGAGAAGTATTTTCAACTTTCATTATCTCATGAGCTTGCCTAGGATTGAGGCGTAATAGTAGTAGCTGTTGATTATCTCTTGAACTTTCCCCTAGGAATTGCTGTGTATGTATTTTGTTTGCGACTTGGTTTATGCGTTTATTAGTTACTAATATCTTTTTTAATTTAGATCTCGCGGTCATGATCACTATAGGCCTATGGTTGTTTTTCACTTATTTTTCCCTTTCTTGATAAGAAATAATCATATGAAAAAGAGAAAAGGAGTATATACTGGTCGATATGACTCTATCCCCGTTCTCAATCAATCAGAATCCGAAGCGTTTTAGTTCCTTGAAATGACATCTCTTGGCAACAAATTACTTAAAGAATTCATCTTGTTTTTACAATTTTAGACTGTCTATCCTATTCTTCTAGCCAATTTATTTTCTTGGATTCATCAGAATTCTCTACTTCAATACATGGAGCACGTTATTCATCCTTGCAAATATTTTCCTCTCTTGTAAACTAGGTATGAGCAGCTTTTACAGGAAGAGAAGCTGTTGGAGGTACGATTTCATACCTTTTCACATCCTCACTCAACCTCCCCCCCCCCCCCCCCCCCCCAAAAAAAAAAAAAAAAACATAAATTTTTTGAGGGAAACTACCATTTCATATTAAAATAAAATTTAGTGCAGTCTAGTTGAAACTCAAGAATTTGGTGGTATAGTTAAAGATTCCTTAGTGCCTTCTATGGTATATCTCACAGACGCCGATGTATATTAGTTAGGGGATTTGGATAATGCTTACTCCTTATCTCAGTTGTTAGAAAGCACATACCTATTTGTCAAGTTTTTTCAAAGTTCACTTCGGGTGCTTTCAGAAGAGAGGAAAAAGTTTGCGGAGGTTCACAGTTGCAAGATGAGTATCTTAATCTTGAAACTGCATTCTCAGTTGATGGCAAACAAATTACTATTGATAATAACTTGTCATTTGTCAACCTTTAGATTCTTTCGTCTCATTGTATCTTTTCACTCTATTTGTTATTTTGGGGGGGGGGGGGGGGGGGGGAGTTTTTTATTTCAAAAGGGAATATGAAGATTTTTCTATCATTTCTTCCTTTATTCATTCTTGCCACTATGTGTACATAAACACCGTTATTTGTGCCGTGACGTCTCAGGGAGAAGATCTAGACTTTGCTTATGACAGCATTTCGGCCTTCTCAACAAGGAGAGAAAACCAAGAGGCAGTTTTTGGAAGTGAAGAAGGATTGAAGGATATACGGTGATGGCTATTGTCTCTTAGATCTGTTCTTCTTTATTGCTAAATGTTTACTGTTTTATCCTCTAAGTTTGAGTGTGTATAAATGATCAAATTACATTGTCGAGTTAATTCTAGTTTCTGGACGAGTCACATTCACATTGTGGTGTACCTATACTCTCAACTTTTTCACCGTTCCAGCATTTTATTTACTCCTGGTGTAACATAAGTTCCTTTAGCTAAGAAAATTAGTCAAACAGTTACCTATGAGTTAACACCTCCGATATTATGTTGTGTTTCTGGAAATATTATGGAATGCATGATGCAATTTCTGGAAGTGAAGAAGGATTGAAGGATATACGGTGATGGCTATTGTCTCTTAGATCTGTTCTTTTTTATTTCTAAATGCTCACTGTTTTATCGTCGAAGTTTGAGTGTGTATAAATGATCATATTACGTTGTTGAGTTAGTTCTAGTTTCTGAACGAGTCACATTCCTATTATGGTGTACCTATACTCTCAACTTTTTCACCGTTCCAGCATTTTATTTACTCCCGATGTAACATAAGTTCCTTTAGCTAAGAAAATTAGTCAAACAGTTATCTGTGAGCGCACACCTCAGATATTAAGTTGTGTTTCTGGAAATATTATGGAATGCATGATGCGACTGGGACCTGATCAGAGATATGTGAAGGATACATTATTGTACTCGCCTCAAGTGCAATCCCCCCCCCCCCACCAACCAATCAATCTTCACTTCTGGATAATCTTTATTCCACAATTAGAAACTGCGCATGAAGAGGCAGCTTAGATACCAGAGAATTGTTAAAAGCAGTTTAGTGTGTACAAGATGTTATATCTCTCTCTCAATTCTTTTTTTGGGTAAATAGTTTCTGCTTATGCTTCATCTTTGCTCCTTTCTATGTTAAAATGAATTGGTTTCAGCAGATTTGTTTTTTCATTTGCTCTGTTTTTCTCTGATATTGATGGTTTGCTTAATCTCAGAGATGCAACTTTAGCATTAAAAGCTGAGGAATTGGAGTTGCAGAAACAGCTGAGACGACTGCAGTCTCAATATGATATGCTCACAGGCCAGGCTTCTGCATTGATTCAGGGAAGAAGAGCTCGAGTTGCAGCAACTTCTATTCTCAATGGACAGCAGGCTACCACAGATGATAGCCTTTCAGCAAGGAATTTAGAGGTACGACAGTTAAATGCAAGTTAGTTTATCTTATTTGCATAGTTGACAATGACATGCAGTCTATACAAAAAATATCATCTCCTATTATGGGTGCACATGTAAGGTTGCTATTGATGATACAGTTGAGGCGAGATATTTTAAAGACAGTGTGGCCTGGCGATTATGTAGGCAGGTTCGCAGTAAACTCTTCCTTTGCTTTACCTGCAACTCAACGAAGCAAAGCTCAAAATGCCATTTTGATAGCTGACAACTTGAGAAGAGGATGAGAAAAATAGTAGTTCTTGGCTTGTTTAAGTGGCAGATTGAAGTTGTTAATCTGACAACTGAACATTTATCTACTTTCACTGGGAAATGTACATATAATGATACTATATTTTTATATGGTTCCTAAAATGCTTCACTGCACACAGATGAATGCAGTTCTTGGAAGGATGGCTTCTACTGCGCAGGAGTTGGCACACTATCATTCAGGGGATGGTACTTGAATTTTTTTCATATGACTGTTCAGAAAATTTCTCTTACATTAAAGGGTTTTTGTGGCGTATATATTAGTTAGAATATTTCCTAACGCTTTGGTTTTGAATGTCGCTCTCCTGTAGATCTTTTGTAGGTTCTAATGCTTAAACTGTAACGACAACTTAGATTCTCCAATAATGATGGGATTATGCTTTTACAAGAAGAGTGCTGCTGGTTACTGCTTTGTTTTTAAAAATGATGTGTTTGTGCACATATCTTATGTACACTCTATAAATATGCTGCATATCTTAATCAGACTAGCTGTAAAGGTCTATTGCTTCTCACTTGGATGTCAAGATTCCAACTTGATTAAGATTAGCAAGTCAAATGAGAGTTTGAATTGAGCAAATTCTGCTTCCCTTTCCGTGTTATATTCTATAAACTATGATTCATCTTTTGCTTAGAAAGTAATTGTTGGAGTGGCCCAAGTCCGTAAAGATTCTTATAGAGTTCCTTACACAATCCACGTGGGACAATTAGTGTATTAAAATGAGGGAGTTAAGAATCTAATTTGAATTCTTCATCCAGTTTTTACTACTGTGACTATTCTTTGATATTCCAAATTCTTTTTTATTGTAGAAGATGGAATATACCTTTCTTACTCGGACTTCCATGCATATCTGTTGGTGGATGCATCTTGTGTAAAGGAGTTAAATCAATGGTTTACCAAGCATCTAGATACAGTACGTTTGGATTATTATTTTCTTATTTCTTTCCATTTTGAGCATTTTTATCTTCTTCACCCTGATACACCATGGTATCATACTATATTACAAGATGTTTAACAAAGTGTTTCTAGCTCCAAAGCAAATAATCTCACGCATATTTGGGAACTCATCAAACCGTAGACATAGAATTTGGGTTATGTCACCAACATACAAGGTAAAGCTTGCAAACGATATTGACATAATGCATAACTGGGAACTGATTTTGCTTTAGTGTCTCCCTGTTACTTTTTTACCCGTTGTTGATCCATAAATTCTTTTAGGTCTGACTTCCATAATGCCAAGAAGGTCGTAATCTTAACATTCAAATATTCACCTTTAATGTATCACTTCCTTCTTTGGAACTTCTCTTATTTTAGAGATAGAATTCGTAAAACGAGCCAATACATGGTCTTATTCTGAGTTATATCATTAATGTTGAGTTTATTCTCTCAGCTCTACCAATATGGGAAGGCTTACTTTGGGACTTGTGTTTCTTGCTGTATAGTACATAATATGCGATCTTACTTTTAGATGTTGAACTTTATAGTATGCAGTACCGTCAATGAATTGGGCTTAGGATGACCAGCTGTACTTTTCCTGCCAATTTTCAGAATGTCCCTTTGCCTGGCCAAAGCCCTGACCCATTTCTTCTAATCCGCTCTTTCCAGATTCTCTAGGATCTCAATTACTCAAATTTTTGTGCTCTTATGGTACACCTTTGATTTAAGGGTCCAGCTAATTGTTTGTTGAGAATGCTAGGTCGGGTTTTTACCTAAATGCCATATTCAATAGTTTATGTTGAGTCTTCAAATTTGTGCACACGTAGTTGTCATCCCATTTGGTGGATTGACCTTAGATGGCCTGGCCCGTGTCATCCATCCAACCATTATAATATTCGTTTGTATAGCTGAAAATCTTGGCCTTTCCTTTTAATCTGCTCTTTCCAGATCTATTTTATAGGATTTCAGTGACTTGACGTTGCTATTATTGGTTCATTGTGGTTTAGGGTCCTTACAGATTAGTTGCAGAGGAGGGAAAGTCAAAATGTTCATGGGTTAGCCTCAATGACATATCAAACGTTTTACTACGAGGTATTTACATTCTTATACCTCCTTTCGCATTAGTTTTTTCTGCAAGTCGAGCATATATTTGTGTGTGGATTTACTTGTATACTTACTGATAGATAGGCTTCTTGTCCTAAGAATTAGCTTCAGCTATTCTGTGTGGTTGTGTGCCTGATTTGAAATATGTTTCATTGTGACATGGCAGATCTGGAAAAGTCACACCACCAGCGTGTTTCTGAATTGCAACGCCTTCGCTCCATGTATGCACCATTTCTTTTGGTTTAATCTAAGTGAAGTATGTCTTAGACTAGAAGTGTAAAGACGCCATTCATAGTCAATATAGGAGTTCTCTTTCAGTCTTTCTGTTTAAAATGTTTCTCAACTTTTTATATTACCTCTTTCCTATTGAATGTTTTGGCTTTTATTGGGATGTATCCTAATATTATGCGACATTCCTGAAACAGGATGCTTAGCCATCTATATAATTGTCATATAAAGTCAGAAGTTGAAGAATTTTATTTTGGTGGTTCCTATTGTATGCAAATATAGAAATTTAGCATCAGTTTTAACTACTTTGAAGTACTTCCCTGAATTTCCACTGTGAAGCATCTTTGAGTCCTTCAAGAAAAAGATTGTCTACCCAACTTCATGGTTGCCTTTTTTGTGACAGATTTGGTCCAAGTGAGAGGCAATGGATAGAAGCTCAAGTTGAGAATGCTAAGCAACAAGCTATTCTTACTGCGCTTAAGGGTCAAGTGACATCAGATGAGGCTCACATTCATTTGGACCTTCATTCTCTTCGGTAGATGTCATTTACACTCTTCTGCTTCTAGAACTGATATTCTTTCTTGTTGTTCGTGTTCATGGTATTGTTCAAAGTTGGATTATTGTACTATGCTCTCAGTGACGTATGGCCATTCAATGAGGCCATGAAGGGTTTTGTATATTTTACTCTTAGGGGTAACAGTATGACATCACATCTTAGTAATCTCCATTTTGTTCTGCAGATCTTGGTTGCTTAATTTATTTACTTTTTTATGTTGCATGCTTAACTATTTACTTATTTTACGTTGCTTGCACAATCCCAAATAATTTTGAGGTCTGTTCTGTCATGCCGTGGCATTTTGTTTTTCTATACATTAGCTATCACGTTCCCACTGTAGAATACTAGCTTCTACCTGCAGGGAGAGAGTGGGAGACCTCTTACAGTGATAATTCAATGAACCAAAGAAAATCATAATAACGAGCTATGTTGCTTGGACTCTCCGAAAATGTTGCCGGGTGTGTGTCAGATCCTCCAAAAGTAGTGCATTTTAGGAGGATCCGGCACAGGTACGGCCGCTTTTTGGTTAATGAGGAAAAGGAAATCATAATAACGAGGAATAGATTAACAGAAAGAACTGCAATGTTGAAAATCTGCGTTGAAAGCTAACTCCTTTTCATTTTGTGACATCCCCAAATAGTTTTATTTATCTACGACCTGTTGGCAAACTTTGCAGTTGTTGGTCTCTATCTTTATTCAATGATTCTCTGCCTTTTAGTAAACATATTAGTTCTGAAAATGGACGTCCTAATTTTCCTTTTACTGAATGTTATATCCTTAATTGCGGGCTACCTTTTCATAGAATTCTTTATCTCTGTGCAGGAGAAAACATGCTGAACTGGTTGGAGAAATTTCAATTTTATATCGCAAAGAAGAGAAGTTATTATCAGAGGTTTGTCTAGCACCAATGGATTATCTTGTCTGGTCATAGTTCAGCTATGTATTACATAGTTTATATAGTCATGAAACAATAGAAGTTGTCAGATAGCGTTATCAAATTGTTGATTAGATGATTGCTTCAATATCAACTCGAGTGATCGATATATGATGAACAAACATATTCTAAATTTCATCACAACCTCTTCAAGAATCTCCTGATGTCTTTAGCTTTTGATGTATAGTTGGGCATATTACCTACTGCAATTCTTCTTTTAGACTATTCCTGATCTTTGTTGGGAGCTGGCTCAACTACAAGACACGTACATCTTGGAAGGTAATAATATTGTCGTCTGACATTGTGATCTTAAATATTTATTAGCATATATTTTTCTGATGGATGCTATATTTTTTGGAATGTATAGGGGATTATGATCTAAAGGTCATGCGCCAAGAATTCTACATTAATCGGCAAAAAGCGGTATGTGTAAGACAGAGTGATGTGTTTCTATACCGTTATTTTCTTTATTTCTTCAACTAACAACCATCATAAGGAGCAAATATTAATGGCTCACTTTTGCTATTTTGTCATGCAACATTTCTAATATCATTTTATTCTGGGTTCCAATTTTTTACCTCTGGGTATCTAATTTAGTACTTTGATGCTTAGAAATTCTTGTACTTCTTACTTAATCATGGTTTCTTTGCAGTTCATAAATCATCTGATTAATCATGTTGCAAGGCATCAATTCCTGAAAGTAGCATGTCAGTTGGAAAAGAAGACCATGCTTGGGGCATTTTCATTGCTTAAAGTTATTGAGTCTGAGCTGCATGGATACCTGTCAGCAACAAAAGGCAGAGTGGTATGTATGTGTGGAATGAGTCATGTCACAAGACTTGAATTGAACCTGAAGAACCTTCACCAGTTTGATTTTGTTCTTCCCTTCTCCCATATTTTAAGCCTTATTCAACTTTCATTACTTAACATCCCTAAGCCAGCCAAACGAATTTTGACTTTCATAATTTTTCTTTGATTATTTTAAATTGAAGGATAAAAGGATAAAGCTGGAACATTGAATATAAAATTCTCTTTACAACAAAAATGCCATGCTTGCATGGAACTTAAGATCTGAATTTTATGAAGCACATAAAATGTAGCTGAATAGAATTGGGTGGATACAACAGATTCATATAGATGAATCCAATTAATTTGGGATCGAGGGTAAGAAACTAGAATTTGGGAGGTGGTGTTATTGGTTGATGCATATTTAAGAGGAGCGAGGGCAATGTAGGGAGTACCATATTCATGTTTGATTTCATTGTTGTCCACTCATGCAACTTTTTTATTTTAGGGTCGATGCATGGCACTGATTCAAGCTGCATCTGATGTTCAAGAACAAGGAGCAGTGGATGATCGTGATACGTTTCTTCATGGCATCAGAGACCTATTAAGTTTATATTCAAGTAACGGATCTGGACTTTGAAATATTACTTGTCTTTTTGGTTGTTCATACTAATTGATTTTTTCCAGATATTCAAGCTGGTCCATCAACATATGTATCGGCACCTGGCATTGTTCAACAGATATCAAGCCTTCGTTCAGATCTGATGTCTTTACAATATGACCTTGAACACACCCTTCCTCAGGATAGAGATACATGTATAAACAAACTGTAAGTTCTCAATTCTGTCGAGTTATACCAGTCTCTGTTGCTTCTCTTCTGTTATTTTGACAATATTAATTATATTGGGGACAGCTTTGAAACATTAGAATTAGATTTAGTGCACAATATGCTCTTACATGGCCCAATGTCAACACATTGTTATCCGCTTTATTCTTGTTTTTATCCTAAGCCAACACCAAATTATCAACCATGTGTAATCCTGATAAATCAATGCTGTCAGGGAAAAATAAATCAGTCTAATACTATTTCTGTATGCCTATCAATCTGTTTCTAGCTCATTATAATTGTATAAGTATTTGCGCACACACTTGCAAAATTGTCAAGTTATGTAGCGTCTCTTTCTGATTTTTTGACCAGTCGTCAGGCACGTCTTCATTTACAAGTGATGACTTGCTGGAGTTACAAGGACATGCAATTAGGATCTAGTCAACATATTTGATTTTCTTAGCATACTGGTTGTGAATGTTTGGAAAGATCCGTGAGGTTGTGCTTGCAGTGATTGTTCACGGAAGATGGGAGTTTTGGACCAATAATGTTTAAGAAGTCTGTTGAAATGTTTTGTGTTGGTTGTCTACTCGAATCTCTTAAGAATTGCTTTAAGGTCACCATGTAGTAAGGGTGGCCAAGAATCATTTCGTTTTGCATAAACCATATTTCTTTCACCTTTATAGTGTTCTATTGATGCTTGAACCTGCAACTCATGATCTATTTTTGTGGTTTGACGTCTTCCTGTCTAATTAATATTTCAAAGAAGTTTGTTATCTGAATTTTCCTTAGCTTTTACGTTCAGCAAGGAGTTCTGCACCTTCGTAATGACATTTCAGTAATCTAATTGATATGAATGGTGATTTGATACATAAACATGTCATAGTGTCAAAGCATCTTATATCCTTCTTATACGTCATATATTAGGTGCACTCTTCTTCAAAGTTTGCAGCAGCTATTGTTTGCTTCATCAACAACTGCTCAACCAATTTTAACTCCTCAGGTAGATTTTTTGCCGTTATGCCTTTGCTGTGTGTAAATATGATCTCCCCCCCCCCCTTTTTCTGTTTGCTCAAAGGCTTCGAGATATTATTTCCTTCCTTCTGACTGCTTAACTAATCACTATATCCAAAAGTGGGCTTTTAAATTCTTCAACTTGGACTAATACATGGAGAACAATATATCTTGCTATTGAATAGGAGTATCTTTTATTTAATGGAGTTTTTTCACTCTGCTCTCCATAATTTATGTGTCATTATTGAGCACTCTTTTTCTTTTTGTGGGCTCTGATATACCACTATCTTTTGCTTCTTGAAAAGAAATATGTTCTTGATTGCATAGCTTACCTTACTCTTTTAAGTCATATGAATAGTCATATAAGATGGACCTCCACTTATATCTAAGTTAGGAGGTTCTGAAATTAGACTTATAAATTTTTATTATTATTATTTATTTATTTGAGCATAATATTGAATGGTTACTTGCTGAGTACGTCAGTTCCTTTTTCTGTTCAACTCTGAAGATTTTTACTCTTCTCATTTATGCCCTTCCCTCTATAGACACTAATGAAGCAGCTAGCAACATTGGAAGATTACAATAAAAATCTTTCTCGTGCCATTGAAGATGTGACCAGTGAACATCTGAAGAAGAATGAGGTAAGCTTTTTGCTTGAGTCTTCTTATTTCTGTCTCTAAATAGACACCATCGCTAACTTCTGGTGCTGTTTTATTTATCAGATGGTTCCTGTGTAAAAAAAGCATGTGATCACTCTTTTTTAAGCTCTATATTTCTTGAAGATGAAAACTAATAAATGATAATCTGTAAAACAGATTTACAGACATCAAAAAGCAGAGAAGACAATCGAGAGGCGAGTTTTTGTTGATTTCTTTTGCTACCCTGAGCGATTAAGAAACAAGGTCATGGAATTTGCTGCAAGTGTTGGGGCTTTGCAATCGTCATAGTTGCTCTTCCTTGTATATTGTGCTTTCTACGTAGCCGGTTCTTCATTTTTCATGTATTTGTGCATGTATGTAGCCCTTTTTCTTCTTTCCTGCTTTCAGTCCACCATTTTTCAGCATTGTGATGGGACTTTTAGCCTCATGATTCATATGATACAACTACTAAATACGTAACCTGCACTAATTATCTTGTATGACTACACAAGGAATATTACTATATTAAATTATCAGTAAACGTAGTATGAAAGATAAGAAGATATAAGGTCACACGCTAACCATCGCCCTTAGTCCTTGAAGTGAAATCTCCGTTTTCATGTTACATCATACATGGTGTAGAAATTGTTAAGTAGTTTATGTGGATGCATTACCCACAGTTTGCAACAATTTTCTTAAATAAATCTTGGAAGTCATGCTAGTTACCTCCTTAATGCCGTCTATATTAGCAGTAACTGATAAACACGAGATAGGCATAAAACATAAGATCCTTCGCAAAATTTAGGTGTTTAACTAGTAGCTTTATATCTTTTTCTGGATGAAATGTTCGTTGCATTGAGAAAGAGAGGCATTATTTGGGTATTGTCTGACGAGATGGGATATTCTTAGACCATTTGTCGCTTTACTAGTGTGAAATAGTCCCTTTGATTTATATCTTTACTTCCTCTTTAGTCAACTAAAGTTGTTTTTGTTGCTTCTTTTGATGAATAACTCATTACAGCCTTTTAATCAACCTTTTGTTTCAGTGTTAATCCATTTAGACGGGCAAAAGCAAAAAGTAGTGGAGTTATTGATCCGTTCTTACAATGTAGGTTAGTCTTCCTATTATGATCAAAAGAAAGAAAAAGAGAAAAGCCTCCATGGGGAAAGGCAGGGCAAGTATAAAGATGTTTCCAATAAGACCATAAATCCACTTTTAGTTTAGACGTTGATGATTAGTCTGAATCGAAGTTTTAGGTTTTTATTTATGGATTTAAGTTATAAATACCCAATCAGTGTAACATTTTCTTTTCTTCGGAACATAGACGGGAAATATTTTCTTTAAGCATTAACAAATGAATGTTAGATACCTCCAAAATTTGGTTCACTTAGCTAATTGACACTTTAATTGATAATTAATAAAACGCCAGAGTAAAACGACCTTACAAAGGAAGATCGAAAACTGAAATGCAGAGGGGACACCATAAATAAAGACACGAGGGAGAGATTTCTCATACATTAATATATCCTTGTAATGCCAATTTCCCACACAGTAATATATCCTTGGATTTTTTAAATTATAAAATCCAACACTAGTATAGTACTAAAGGGTTCCCCAATGCACAAAAAATTGTGTGTTTATACATAATTCAAGGAAGGGCCATATTCCAAGAGTCTCATGCACTCAAATCCATAATCTATAAATAACAGGATCTACCGTTGCTCCAAGGTTCCCCTTAAACACTATATAGTACTAGGACATCAAAATACTTCCAAGGAGAAACATACGTTTAGCAATGTAGAGAAGAAAGGAGAAGGAGAAGATTCTTTCTTCTTTTTTTTTTGGGGGCCATTTTTTACTGGTTTAAACCCAACAAAAGACTCCAAACATAACTATAAATATAGACAAAATCACCATGCAGACAAACTACTAGTTCTATACTTTCTGGGATTTCTCTTCTTTTGCTTGCACCATGTTCAACAAGCACAAGCAGGCCGCAGACAGCTCGAGATGATAGCCCGAACGCCCTTCTGAAAAGAATTTAAATAAATCAAAGGAAAAAGTTTAGCACAAGGAAAAAGTATTGACACTTCAATAATTTTTTTTTTAACCCCTCCCAAATTTTTCAATAAGGTTGCATATTGTAATCTCAGGAAAAGGAGTTTTCAAAAAATCTTTTTTCTATATAAATGAGATTGTCTTGTTAATTAAACTTTAACATGTTGTGCAATAAAAATTAAATAAACCAAAAAGTAATCAACTTTTATAGTACCATTTTCGTTAGAACTCATCAATCACTCCTCTTTGCTTTTTCTGTCAAAAAGATTACCACTTTAAGCACTGTCATTTCAGAACTATTCATCACATGGTTTGACACCACATAAGAAGGGCTACCCCTTTCAGTTTTTGGCCCACCAAAAGTCCCTTCACTTCTGGTAACATGAATGGGAGGAAGAACTAGGATCATAACTAACGACACATATTATGAATATACATGTAGAAATCTTCATATTGGAACCCATAATTTAACAGTAAAATATTTCAACGCTAAAATTTTAAAAGTTAAGCCCATTAAATTTAAATCTTAAATCACTGTAGAAGAGAGTGGAAGGTAGAGGCAACTACTAGTTTTTATTTTGCAAGAAATATAGGCGGATGAGTTGTGACAAATTTTTGTTCAACACGTTTACAACTCATCAACTATCACTACTAGCGGCCTCGACCAAGGTCTAGGTCGCAGATAGTAGTGATTATGGTAAGGATAGAAGCAGGATCGGAGCCACAATAAAAGTTACGAGTTCAATAGAAGTCACTAACTAAGTTACAACGAATTCGGCAAAACACACCTAGCTTATTATATTAAAATCCTAAATTCGCCAAAAGATAGAAGAAGTTAGAAGGACCTACCCTTGTAGGCTTAGCAAAGAGCAACGCAGGGGAAATCTTGTAGAGATCTTCATCAATAGGCTTTTTGGGTACACTTTTAGTAGTTGGAGGAGATATAGGAAGAGGGCTGGGTGGTTCTTTCTCAAAATCACACATCACCCATGCTTCTTTTCTTGCTTCTTTGTAACTTGCTTTTTTCTGCCAATCACACTTTTACAATTAACTTCTGCACTTCATATACTATAAATAAAGGAGAAAATCACATCCAATAGTAACCTAAGCTTATTGGTATTATCACATTTAGTCCGCATCAAAAAATATTTATATTTAGCATTCAAAACAGTATATAAAATTAATATTATTTTAAGAACGAATATACAATATTATTTTTCCTTTTTATTCTTCAATGGATATAACAAGTGGCGCATACAGGAATTTCACACGAAGGATTGAAGCAACCACATAAAAGCCAAGCGATCAGTGAGAAGTGAGATTTTTTAGGGTGTCAACGTATTTTAAAAAAATACACATATAATTAATATGATTCAACACATATATATATATATATATATATATATAATTTTTATTTTTAAAAAAATTACCTAGCTATGCAATATAATTTTCGGGGTTAGGTGGCTCTACCTTTGCTCAGTGGAGGAGCCACATGCACCCAAGACGTGTCAACCGACTATATACTTTATATTGACATATCTTGACTTTTTGGTGAGTTTATTTCTTTATATTTTGATTCCCCTTAACGAGAAACCTAGCTCCGCTGCTGCCTCTGCTTATATATATATATAGATCCAACAACAACAAAATTATCTAGATACACATAATTTTCTGATAAAGAGGCTAATGTTCAAAATTGAAGTGCCACCTTTTTCAATAAATACTTCTTTTATCAAAAAATAATACTATATAGCTAGGTAAAAAAAATATTACCTTAACAACAATCATGGTAGGTGTAACAATATCATTCTGGTAAAGATCAACAGTGACATACAAATCAGAGTCATGAGAATAGCTGTAGTGAAATAAACCAGCTTCCCTTGCTGATTCAAAACACTCTGTATAAGGAATTGGAATTTCATTATTACTGCTACAATCCCAGCTACCAAATGCTGGAGCATGGCTTCTCTTAAAGTAATAGTTACTCTCCTGTTTTGAACCAAAAATAAAAAATATCAAGAACATTGATAAACTCTTGTTCAAAAATATCAAGAAAATGGATATTTGGCCTAACTAAAGCTGAAAAGTTAGGTGATAAATTGGACTATGTATTGCAAATATTGCCCAAGAATGAATCCAATAGCTGTCCACACAACCACTTAGTCAACATCTCATTTCTTGGAATAATCTAATAAATAAACAAAAGGGAAACTAAAGAAGAGATTACGATTTACGTACATCCATCTATAGCAAAGAAATCAGTAGAATATATGATATTAATCAAAGTTGACTCATTTTATAAATATGAAGAGGGAATGGGAGGATTTTTTATAAGAAGCCTGAAGTGAGTTTTCCTTATGTTGTTGATGGTTTTTTAAAGGTAAAAGAAAAACAGTGAGAAAATGAAAATTCAAAGAGATACTTTACTGTAGAAAAAAGGTGAGAAACAGAGAAAGAGGACAAAAAGAATGTGAGAAGCAGACAAGAGGGACAGAGAGAGAGTAAATTCAGCTTTTACTCTTTTTGCTTTATGGATTGAGAGAATTTATTTACATTATATTTTTTCTCCAATTTGTTTGGTCTTTGTTGAGACACTGTATATACTGAGGTATCATTTACAGTGTAATATACTACTGTTGTTGTCTGCCAATGAAAATTCCAATCAATATTCTCGCCGGTTCATTATCGAAAATCGTGATAACGCCTACTGTCGAAACTATACAAAACTATACAAGCCAAATCATATAACATTTCTACTGTTTTCTTTTAAACAATTAAAGTGGATCCGGAGAGTAAATGAAATCGTGATAACGCCTACTGTCAAAACTATACAAGCCAAATCATATAACATTTCTACTGTTTTCTTTTAAACAATTAAAGTGGATCCGGAGAGTAAATGGCACCAATTTAAGGTAAAGTTTCAAAGTTGAGATAGACTTTTTAACCTCATAACAAAAATCATATTTTATACTCCTATATAAAATAATAGTACATAAATTTTCGTCTGCACAGGCTATTCAAAATTCTGATGCGGAAGCTATTTTCTTAAAACTATTTTTAATAAAGGTAAAAAATTTAAACGGTACCATTAAATAACCCTATTTTTGCAAATCTCCCCTTATTACAACACTCTTGGGTGGTATTTTTTTTTAGCTTAATGTGCATTTTGTCACCTTCTTTATCTGTAACACAAAATTGTACAAAAAAATAGTTATGTGAAAACTAGACTTTATGAATATAGAGGAATGAGAGAATCTTTTACGGGACCCTGAAATGGATTGGCTTTTACATATTGAGTCTTTGTTGTTGGGGGGTTTTTTAAAAGAAGATAATATAGATAGTGAGACTCAAAATTCAAAGAGATTTTGACCCCAAAAAAAGAAATAAAAATTCAAAGAGATGCTATTAAGGTATAGTGTACTCCCTTCGTTTCCGTTTAGTTGTTGCATTTAGGGAAAAATTAAAAAATAATCAGATTTATATTTGATAATTGTAAAATAACTACAGTTCTGTATGAGATAAAATTCGACTTGCCCCATTCCCGTCTAATCGGAAACGTCCACCATGACAAAGCCATCCTCGCATCGTGTCGACACAGGCAAGGACGGTCCGAGCAAGGACGTCCTAATCAACAAGGTGGAGGAACGATGTCATTTAAGGCTCGACTTCCTTCGTACGAGAAAACTACCAACTTTTGTACTTTTCTTTTGATTATTTCGAGAAAGGTCTTCTAATATATAAAGGAGACATTTACCTTTGTAAGAGGATATGTGCATTATTCTGAGTAATACTATCATTCTACTTTTTCTCTCTACTGCTAGCAAGCAAGTTTCTCTCTATCTCTTTTTGATACTTAAGCTTTCCATAACCTTTTATATTTTCAGATCTATCACGATCTTAGCTAAATCATCTCTTCTAGGGCTTATTATACTTGATTACGATTTACCCGTATACTTTTTTGATTGCTTTTAAGCTTTCAAAGTGTGTATATCTTTTGAGCCAAACAATTTGGCGTCGTCTGTGGGGATTTCGAGAAACAAAGTTATAGTTTGTGCCTAGAAAATCACTAACAACCATCCCCTACATCGCACGAACAAGCATGACTGACAACTACGCAAAAAAGAAAGCGATAAACGAGGTTGGGGTCAACCTCATGGATTCACTCAACGAAGCAGGTGAAGATAACATCTTGAACGCAACCCCAGCACCACGATAAGTGGATGGACCCCACTACCCAGAGATCTGACGGATCCACGAGAAAGGGGAGCTTCCATATCTACATCTAAGGAAGCACCCCCAGAAGTCAAGGAGTTACTGAAAGAGTAGCTCAAAAACACTCTAAGCGACTTGGTCGAAAAGTCACCACTACACGCTGTAAGACACACGCCAGTAATGGACCTCACTGCAGCCGAAGATGAACCCGTGATCACGCGAGCAAACAATGTGCTCACCGACACTCGAACCAACAGCGATGCGCTCACAGCCATCCTCAGAAAAATGGAGGAAATGGAACACGAAAATAAGTCGCTCCGTGACCAAATGAAGGAACATCAAGAAAGGGTAGACAAGATTCCGGGTGCTCCTAAACTGCTGCGAAAGCGCGACGTAGGCAGGTTTGTGGAACAACCTTACACGAAGAAGGCCGCACCATACTCTATCCCAAAGACCTGCAAGGTGCCTCCCTATTTGAGGGTATACGACGGGAGTACGGACCCCGAGGCTCATCTAATCTATTACGTCACACTTGTGAAAGGTAACGATTTGGCAAAAGGATAGGTACCATTCGCGCTTTTGAAGAAGTTCGGTGAAATATTGACAGGTGGAGATTTGACGTGGTACTCCCAGCTACCGGCTAAGGGCATCTCCTTGTTCAAGGAAATGGTGGACAAGTTCGTCACAGCACATGCAGGAGCAAAGAAAGCGGAGGAAAGAGTCAATGACATCTTTGCTATTCGGCAAACCATGGGAGAAAGGCTCAGGGACTTCCTAGCCAGATTCAACAGGGTGAGAACGAGCCTACCAAATGTATCGGAAGGTATAGCAGTCGCCGCTTTCCAGAATCGGCTAAGCAGGGATGGCTCGAGGGCGACCAAGAAACTGCTAAGTCACCTCATGAAGTACTCTCCCACCACTTGGGAAGAAATCCATAACGCCTACGTGAATATGAAGACGACTTCAACGGTCCTACCCGGAGGCTAACGATGATGCTCCCAGAGATCAGGAGAGACCGGTATAATGAAGGGCGACGTGAACAAATCCCGCTTCCCAATAAGGAAAGACATCAAACATACATCAAATCATCTCATCCGCCGCTACTAAGGCACGCAGACGCACTACAACAACATGTCTCCCCACTACGAAACGAGCGAGGTATGCCCCCTTTATTATCTGCACATAACTTTTTTGTTTCTCCTTCAGAGGTAGTGTACGCGCTAGAGAAGCTGGGCAACAAGGTACAATGGCCAGCAAAGATGAAGTCAGACCCTACCACCCGAAAGTCAAACACCCTATGCGAGTTCCACCAGGAGCGAGGGCAAAAAACCGAAGACTGCATAGGTCTACGGCAGGAGGTGGTCAGGATGTTGAACCAAGGGTTCCTAAGAGAACTACTCAGCGATAAAGGAAAACTTAACTTTGCACGAGGACAGGAACAACCCAACGGGCCCCCAAGGCCGCCTCACCGACACGCACAATCAACATGATCATCGGGGACGACAATGACTCGATGATCAATCACGTCAAGTTCACCACCACTCACAAGTTAAAGCGAAACATCGCCCACGAACGGTATGACGACTTCGAAGATAGTATCACCTTCGATAAGTCTGATACCGACGGTTTGTCTTTTCCTTATTACAACGCTTTAGTCATTACTTTATGCATTATAGATACAGATGCTAGGAGAATTATGGTTGACGATGTAGCGGTGCCTGTATTATCCACCCAAGGGTTGCACTTACGGGACTCGAGGATAAGATAATACCGTGATGCATAACGCTAACTGGTTTTAAAAATACAGTGGAAAGGACCTCCGGAGAAGCAACACCACCTGTCTTGGCGGGGAGAGTCACGCTGGAAACCACTTTCCATGTGATGAACCAAGAAACGACATACAACGCCATCATTGGACGTCCGTGGATACATGCCATGAGAGTAGTCCCCTCCAGCTTTGATCAAGTGATTAGATTCCCTACCCCATGGGAGGTGTTTAGCATTCGGGGAGAACCCCACACCGCCCAGGAATGCTACAAAATAACTCAAGACTACACCCATACCAAACAACTCTAAGGGGCGAGCGCAGAAGTATAGAAATCAGCCCTATCGGGGACTAAGGTCCATCCGACAGAGGACGCCATCAAAGATCTCGATATCATAGAGCCCAGCAAAGCCACGGTCGAGAACCTTGACCCCGTTCAACTAGATGACAACGACCTCACGGAGAAGGCCTACATTGGCCATGACCTTTCAAACTCAAGTAAGTATCATTAATTTTTATCTAGCCGTGCAGACTTGTTCGCTTTTTCCCATTCAAATATGCCAGGGATTCTGCGGGAAATCGCCATCCACAAACTGACATTGATCCACTACACCCGCTCGTGCGGCAAAATGAGGAGAAAATTCAGCACCGCCATCAACAAAGTGGTGAGTGAAGAAGTAGACAAACTACTGGAAATGGTTCCATCAGGTAATCCAAGCACCCTGAATGGGTCTCCAATGTTGTTATGGTCAAGAAGAAAAATGGGAAGCGGCGAATGTGCGTGGACTTCACCGACCTGAGCAATGCATGCCCAAAAGATTCATTCCCACTGCCCCATATCGACCAACTAGTAGACGCAACGGCCAGACACAGACTATTGAGCTTCCTGGATGCATATTCCGGCTACAATCAAATCATGGTAGCCGAAGAAGATCAGGAGAAGATGACCTTCATCACTCACTGAGGAACATACTGCTTCAAAGTAATGCCCTTCGGACTCAAAAACGCGGGAGCCACGTACCAAAGGTTGGTGAGCGAGATGTTTAAGGAGCAACTTGGCAAAATAATGGAAGTATATATCGACGACATGCTAGTAAAGTCGTCAAGAAAGGAAGACCACCTTGACCATATGAAGAAAGTCTTCGAAATATTGAGAAGATAAGGGATGAAACTAAACCCCGAGAAATGTGCCTTCGGTGTGGCCTCAGGAAAGTTCTTGGGATTTCTCGTATCGCAGAGGGGCATCGAGGTCAATCTAGATCATATCAAAGCAATAGACGCAATCCCGGAAGTGCTAAGCAGCAAAAAACAAGTACAGAAGCTAACAGGTCGGATAGTTGCCTTCTCCAGGTTCATCTCACGATCCTCCGACAGGTGCCATAAACTCTTTAATATGTTAAAGAAAGATCAAGGGCTACAATGTACGAGGAGTGCGTCGAGGCCCTGAAGAATTTGAAGGCGTACCTATCCTCGCCGCCCCTGCTAGTCAAAGCAAGCCCAGGTGAACCACTTCTGATGTATCTTGCCGTGTCTGAGTTTGTCTTCAGCGCCGTCCTGGTGCGCAAAAACATAGGTACGCAGTCTCCCATCTATTACATTAGCAAAACACTAGTGGACGCCTAAACTCGATACCCATACTTTGAGAAATTGGTACTAGCACTGGTAGTAGCTTCACGGAAGCTACGACCTTATTTTCTGTGCCATCCCATAAAAGTGGTAACGACCTTCCCACTGAGGAGCGTCTTACACAAGCCTGAACTATTAGGCCAGCTCGCAAGATGGGCCATCGAGCTCAGCGAGCATGAAATCTCATATCTTCCAAGAAACGCCATCAAGTCTCAAGTCATAGCTGACTTCATAGCCGACTTCAGCGCGGAGATCCTACCGAAGGTAGAACTCGATACCGACACACCTCCCCAGTAACGACCTATGAGTCCTCCACACCGATGGCTCCACCAATGCATTGGAATTGAGACTAGGACTCGTCCTCGAGGTACCTACGGGTGAAACAATATTATGCCCTGAAATGACTAACAATAAGGTCGAGTATGTGGCCGTTATTGCAGGTATGAAATTAGCCATCAAATATGGAGCTCGACAGATCCTCCTCTATTGCGATTCTCAACTCGTGGTAAACCAGATCACTGGGACTTACCAGATCAGAGAACAAAGGCTACAAAAATACGAGACAGAAATTTGCAGGCTAATGGCTGCGTTCGATGAATGTCGCTTATAACAAATCCCGAGGGCACGGAATATCGAAGCGGACGACGTGGCAAAATTGGCCGTAGCTACTAAAAACATCAACAAGAAAAGCGTGGTTACCCTCCTCCATTCAGCCATCGACCACACTGAGGTATTTTCTTTAAATCTAACCTGAGACTGGCGCAACCAGTTCGTCTCCTACCTACAGGACGGAACACTGCCGCACGACAAGAAAGAGGTGAATAAAATCCGCGTGCAAGCCGTCCGATACTATCTGATCAAAATTGACCTCTACAAGAGGACGTTTGGCTGACCCCTGGCTAAATTTCTAGTCCCGCACCAAACAAGGCCAGTACTCGAAGAGGTACATGAGGGTCACTGTTGCTCCCATATAGGTAATTGCGTCCTTTTACGCTGCGTCACACGTGCCGGCTACTACTGGCCTATCATGAAGAAAAAAGCGGCAGAATACGTCCGTCGATGTGAGCAATGCAGAAATATGCCCCAATGATACACCAACCAGGAGAACCCCTACACTCAGTCATCTCTCCTTGGCCCTTTATCAAATGGGGAATGGACATAGTCGGCCCCCTACCCGCAGGATGGGGAAAGGTACGATTTTTACTTGTTTTAACTGACTATTTCTCCAAGTGGGTGGAAGCAGGTGCGTACGCACAAATACACGAACAGGAGGTCATCGCCTTCATATGGAAGAACATTATATGCCACTTTGGTATTCCCAAAGAGATTAGCTGTGACAACGGACGACAGTTCATCAGTAAAAAAATGACCGAATTCTTCGAAAAATGATGCATCAAGAGGATACTCTCCACACCATACCACCCCGCCGCTAACAGCCGAGCAGAGTCTTCCAATAAAACAATACTGAACGTACTGAAGAAGAAGAAGATTGAAGACGCCAAAGGGCTATGGCCCGAACTGCTACCCGAAGTGTTGTGGGCTCACAAGACTACACCCAAGTCCAACACAGGGGAAATGCCATACCCATTGGTTTATGGAACCGATGCGGTCATACCCGTCGAAGTAGGCGAACCAAGCCTGAGGTATTCACACACCAGTGGAACGAAAAATGATGCAAATAGGCTCCAAGACCTTGATGAAGCCGAGGAAAAAAGGGAAATGGCCCACAATAAGAATGGTGGCCCAAAATCAGCAAGTCGAAAGGTACTATGACAAAAGGGCAAAAATAAAGCCGCTCAAAGTAGGAGACTACATCCTCGAAGCCAAGACATTGGCCTCCAAATACCCAAGCGAAGAAAAATTGGGCACAAACTGGGAATGGCCCTACAAAATCACAAAAAGAGCCAGCAAATGGGCATTTCAGTTGGAAACAACGGAAGGAAAAACACTCAAGAACAATTGGAACATCGCCCACCTCAAATATTTCCATTTCTAAAAAGCATCCCCCAAGTCGCACTATTTTTCCCTCGCCCGAGTTTTGTCCCAAATGGGTTTTCTCGGGAAGGTTTTAAACGAGACGACGAAGGGAACACCTGGAGATATTTGCGGAACAAGTGTATCACGCCAGCCTCTCCAAATTCTCTCCAGCCTGACCTGATACAGAGAATGGACCAGACACATCTCCAATGTGTAAAAGGATACGACCATCTTCATTTCCATTGTGTAAAAGGCTACGACCATCTCCATCTCCAATGAATAGAATGGCTACATCCATCTCCATTCATCTCTAGATGTAAAATGCTACGGCCATCTCCATCTACAATGAATGAAAAGGCTACCCAATGTCGACTACAATAGAACGAAAGAATCGACGACAGTCGAAGTCAATTACATGGATAAGTCCATTAACATCATCATGGCTAAGGCCATTGATTCAATATGGCTAAGGCCATCACCATTAACAGTCGACCCAATGTCGACTAGGGTAGAACGAGAGACTCAACGACTGTCGAAGTCAATTATATAGATAAGGCCATTAACATCATCATGGCTAGGCCATTGATTCAACATGGCTAAGGCCTTCTCCATTAATAGTTGAACCAATGTCGACTACGACAGAATGAAAATCTATAGTCGAAGTCAATTACATGGCTAGGGCCATTAGCATCATCATGGCTAAGGCTATTGATTCAACATGGCTAAGGCCATCGCCGTTAACAGTCGACCCAATGTCGACTACGACATAACGAAAGACTCAACAAGAATCGAAGTCAATTACATGGCTATGGCCATTAACATCATCATGGGTAAGGCCATTGATTCAACATGGCTAAGGCCATCGCTGCTAATAGTCGACCCAATGTCGACTACGGCAGAACGAAAGACTCGACGATAGTCGAAGTCAATTACATGGCTAAGGCCATTAACAACATCATCGCTAAGGCCATTGGTTCAACATGGCTAAGGCCGTTGGCGTTAACAGTCGACCCAATGTCGACTACGGCAGAACAAAAGAATTGAAGACAGTCGAAGTCAATTACATGGATAAGACCATCAGCATCATCATGGCTAAGGCCATTGATTCAACATGGCTAAGGCCATTGCCGTTAAAAGTCGACCCAATATCGACTACGGCAGAACGAAAGACTCAACGACAGTCGAAGTCAATTACATGGCTAAGGCCATCAGCATCATCATGGCTAAGGCCATTGATTCAACATGGCTAAGGCCATCACCGCTAATAGTCGACCCAATGTCGGCTACGGTAGAACGAAAGACTCGACGACAGTCAGGCTAAGCTCAAACTACAATTGCAAACAAGACAGAAGTTCCATGGAACAAAAAAATAATAACAACAGGAAAAAGGCATGTACTATTATCTCCAAAAGAATATACACATGTACGACCTCAGAAAAAGGTCCCATTTACAACAAAAAGGGTACAAATACAAAACCCTAAGGACCCCCATCTCCCTGGATGGCACAACCGGCACTTGGACCATAACCACCCCCTGGCAGGTAGTCCCTAGAAATCCAGCAAGCAGAATCTAGGCGGTTGACATCCTTTGGGTTATATCCCTCTCTAACGGGCGAGTTAGAGAGGTAGCCGGCCGCCTCACAAGCAACACGGGCTAGACACCATTGCCTATCTACTTCCGCTTTGGAGACCCGACCAGCTGCCAAAAGCTCTTCAAACATGACCAACCCACATAACATGCGCATGATGGCGCTTAGCATCCTGTGGGGCGGTCCGAGTAAGCGCCTCAATCTCAGCCTCCTTAGCTCTAAGCTCATTGGTTAAAGCCGCAATCCGGGCCCGAAGTTCAGCAGCCTCCGCCGCCACCGCACAGCCGATCTCCAACTCATCATCCTTCGCCCAAAGGAGAACCTTGAGCTCAGTGTTTCGTGCAACCCGGCCACGAGCTGCTCATCGGCCCTCTCCAATTCAGCCAATCACTTTTGTAATCTCTCTTCCGTTTTCGTAAGGCCCTCATAGAACAACCTGAATTTAGGGTCCTGTTTGTACACATCAGCCCACGTCTGATGTGCCTCACAGACCCGATTGTACCTCCATAATAGTTTTTTGTGGGCGTTCTCCCTCTTCTCCAAGCACCGATTCCTCTCTACTTCCAATATAAGAACCTAAGAAACATTAAAGGATGAGTCAATACGTGGGCGGACCACCTCTATAACAACAATGGGAAAGAGATTCAAATTTACCTGTAAGGCCGTGCATGCCACCCTTTGGGACAAGCCCTTATCAGTGACCTCTACCAACGCCTCACCCTCGGCACCCGCACAAAAAAGGGTCATATCCAGAGCTGCCTCATCGCAGTTCTCCAAAAGATTATTGCTGCTGGGAATCACGATGCGGCGAGTAGACCTACCGGTCATCGTCTCAACGTGAGCCGGGGAACTCTTTCCTCTGTCCGCCCTCTCCGCGGGCGCACTTGTCCCCACTGCTGCGGTCGACGAGCCGTCCTCCCAAGCAGAAGGCGGGCTAGCCTCGACATCAGCCCTCCCCCAAAAAGCAGTCCTCCACGAGCGGATTGCATCAGCCATAAAACACGGGCCCCCACTCGCGACGAGGTAATTGTACCCTCTCCTCCTCGGTAGTTATCCCATTGCCGGTGACCAGTCGGTGCCTCTTACTTTCAAGAGGCTCCTAATCTTCAAAAGAACCCTCTTGTGGCTGCGAAGGCGACCCTGAAGGAAGCACCTCATTGACGGACGCGACCTTGATCCCCCTCGCTGGTGCAACCTCTGGTGCCACCGCCAGAACCTCCTCCGATGCCACATTTGTCATCATTTCAGCCGCCGCCCAGGACATCGCTCCCGACGTAACTTTCTGCTGAGAGGCCGAGAGGGTGCTATTCTCGGGTGAACCCCCCACGGGCATATCCTCATCTTCAGAGCTTGGTACCCTAGACGGGTCGACATCAATTCTCCTCCTCTTGGACCTCTTAGAAGTGCCCCCACCTACCGAGGGAAAGCTATGTCAAACAAAGGAACCCTTGAATCAGGACGAGGAAAAAGGAAGGATCAAGGGAAGACCGTTACCAGTCGGGCCGTACATACTGCAGAATTGAGCCTACGTACCGCACTCCTCTACATGTGGTATCATCCTCTACACCCACGACCTGATGTCATCCCACAAGAAAGGGACGAAGAATCTACAGGCATCCGAGCCGCCACTACAAATAGTAGACAAAAGATACGTAAGAGCTTAAGCCGTCATAATGAAAAGCACTGAAGAGAGCACAAATGGATACTTACACTCCGGGTTCCACACCTCCAGAAACCCTTCGGGGTTGACCACCAGATTCTCCGTTCGGACATAGAAGAATCTCTTCCAATAGCCGCGATTGGCATTGTCATTGGATTATACCACGAAGCTCTTCTTGCCGCGGCGCGTCAAATGCAACATTTAACCTCTCAGGTAACTTGCATTGAACATTTGCAAAAGGTGGTATATCGTGACCGCACACCGGGCCTTTTCTGCGTGTGTGGTAAGTACCCTAAACACCTTCAATATGCATGGGGTGAGTTGAGCCTGGCACGCTCTAAAGAAGCGGCAAAGCTCCTCCGCTAGGGGGTTGAGCAGGAAACTGTATCCGATTCGGAATGCATACTCGTAGAACATACAAAACCCGAGCATGTGCACATTAGCGTAGTCCCCTCCAACAGGAACTATCTCAACATGATCCTGAAACCCGTACACCACCCTAAGGGCATCCAAGTGAGATGGAGTCAATTCGTTGTGTCCTTAGGGTGGAGGTGAGCTTTTGTGACTAAAGTCATTCCCTTTGCTCTTGTTTTACGGAAGAACGTTAGCCATAGACAGAGGAACGATGGCCTCTCCAACCTCCTCCGCCTCACCATCAGAGGAAGGTGAAACCCTAGAAGGGTGTTATCTTTGGACCTTTTGCTGCCTTAATGACGTTTCACCATGATATAGTTTGCAGAAAAGAGTGTTTTAGTAATACAAGGTTTGATCCCTAGAAATAGTAGTTCTCAAGTAAAGTAGTGGTTTGCTGGAAAACGGGATGAAGGAAAGGGAGAAATGTCCTTTAAAGGTTCGAATGGTGAATCATTTAAAACCGCTCCGTTGTTTATAAGGGCGAGTTACACGAAAATCGAAGCGGCATCATTCAAAAGCTGGCGCGGGAAACCCAAACGTCATGTCAGGCTCTGAACCATCTCGGGAGCAAAAATAATGATGATGCACGTGATCAGTGACGTCACTCTAAAAAGGAGCTGAATGTCAACGGCTTTATATCGTCACATAAGCATACATATCCGTCCATTGAAGACGTCCATCGAGCACGCCTGCAACGGACGGAGGAAGCCACCAACTTTTGTACTTTTCTTTTGATTATTTTGAGAAAGGTTTCCTAATATATAAAGGAGACCTTTACCTTTGTAAGGGGATTCTGTTAGAAACTACGCTTAACGCTAGAGGGGGGGGGGGGGTGAATAGCGTTTTAATGAAATTTAGCGTTTTCTTGCGGAATTTAAATTTTACAGGAAGTAAATAAGTGCAATAAAAATAACTTACACAAGGATATATCCTGGTTGGCCACAGCAGTGGTTAGTCCAGTCCCCGAGAGACTCTCTCGAGATTTTCTACTAACTTGTTAAGCTTACGGGTGCTTAACAAACCTTTACAGTTGCTCGGAGATACAATCTCAAAGACTTCACTTGCTCGGAGGTTCCTCACCTCAAAGACTTCACTTGCTCGGGGATACAATCCCAAAGACTTCACTTGCTCGGGGATACAATCCCAAAGACTTCAACAGAGGAAGCACAAGTTCCTCAACACAAGAGAATCAAAATTCTCTTACAAGTATTTGAAATACTTGAACACTCACTTAACAAAGGTACTCCTTGATGAGTAGATATGAGTAAAATAATACGCTCAAGATCACAACAACTTTGAACAATAATATGGCTCTCAAAAGCTTTATGAAATGAGTAGAAAATGATGAACAATTGAATGAAAGCTTAAAGCAATGTAATGATCAGTTAATGTATGTTGTTGTATTTAAAACACTGAGTTGAAGCTGTATATATAGGTGCAAAACTTGGTCTTACCGTTGTCTAATTGCCAATTAAGAATTGCTGAATTTACTCAGTGACAATCGATTGTCATGACCGAACAATCGATTATCTGCCAGTCAGATCAAAAATCAATCCCAGATTTTACGCTTCATAATCGATTACTTACAATCCATAATCGATTATTGGCAAAATTCAAAAACAGATAATCGATTATACCAAATCCATAATCGATTATATTGGCAACGTTCTAAAAATCATTTCCGGATTTTAAGCACAACATCGATTATATAAAATCTATAATCGATTACCTCAGCAATGTTCAAAAAATCATTTCCAGATTTTAAGCAAAACATCGATTATATGAAAACCAATAATCGATTACTTTGAGGTATTTGAAAATCATTTGACAACGGTCAGCTTCAACAATCGATTGTCCTTTGCAACAATCGATTACTTGTCATTTTCTGAAAATCATAAAACTTACTGTCTCAGTGATAATCGATTAGCTAAAGACATAATCGATTACTTAATTAAATTTAAAATCACTGGAAGACATTGTCTCAACATAATCGATCACCATTAGTTCATAATCGATTATTTTGAGTATTGAAAAACTTTACCTCAACAACAATCGATTGGCGTTTGATCACAATCGATTATCATGCAGATTTGGAAAAACCTGATGTTCACTGTCTTACTCACAATCGATTACCATTAATTCATAATCGATTGTCATGCAGTCTTGGCTCAGAAACAATCGATTATCATAAGTTCATAATCGATTATTTTAGCCCAGATTTTTGAGGCATGTTTAGAAAACATTTTGTCTAATGTAAATGTGCATCATTTGAAATTATTTGATACAGAAATAAGGATCCATGATTTTGGAAAATAGTTTTATGAGAGAAGCCATGTTATGGAGTCAAGTTATAGGATCAAGATCACATTTAAGAATGACTCAATAATAACAATTAAAAACAACGTCTTGAGCTTCAATCTCAACATTTGTGCTCTTGTACTTGAACTCCGTCATATATCAATTTGTGCTTTGTTTGTCATTCATCAAAACCTACAAAAGAATACACGTTTAGTATATCGCATTGAGAACGTGTTTCCAACAATTTCCCCCTTTTTGATAATGGCAAACATTAAGCGGGATATGCAATTTTGACAAATAATATTGACGATTCAAGACAAGTAACAAGTATGCATATTTGTTCTTGTTCCCCCTCAATTTAAGAATTCCCCCTCAATTTAAGCTTATAAGCAATTAAGCAATTTAGAGGTGGTGCAATTTAGCAATGTAGAGGTAGTGCATACCCGTTATCCCGTTATCTTCCCCCTTTTGCCATTAGCAAAAAAATAGTAAGGAAAGATAAACAAAGACGAAATAAAACAAAGTTTATTTATTGAAAATTAGAAAGGTGACATTCGATTATTGATACGGGATAATCGATTATATGTCCGATGATTTGCGGTTTGCCCAAATAAAATTTTCTTTTTCTGTAGGGCGATACCTGCAAAAAGAAGTCAGACGCCTCCGACGCTCAAGTTAGAAATGTGTAGGAGAAGAAATGCAATGCATGACTTAGATCAATGTGGAGTCAAGGATCCCGAGTTCATTGCGAATTCGGAAGAAGGACTCTTTATCCAAAGGCTTTGTAAAGATGTCTGCCAATTGGCTTTTAGTTTCAACAAATTCAATTTCGACATCGCCTTTGAGAACGTGATCTCTAATAAAATGATGTCTAACTTCAATGTGTTTAGTTCGCGAATGAAGAACGGGGTTCTTCGTCAAGCATATGGCACTAGTGTTATCACATCTAAGAGGAATGTGATCAAGTCTTAGGCCATAGTCCAAGAGTTGTTGTTTCATCCATAGGATTTGAGCGCAACAACTCCCCGCGGCTACATATTCAGCCTCGGTTGTGGACAACGCAACACTTACTTGTTTCTTGCTAAACCAAGAAACGAGAGAGCTACCGAGCAAATGGCAAGTGCCACTAGTGCTCTTGCGGTCCAATTTGCATCCAGCAAAATCAGAATCGGAATAGCCAATGAGTTGGCATGAAGAGCCTTTGGGGTACCATAGACCCACATTTGAGGTACCAACAAGATACCGTAAAATTCGTTTTACCGCCGAAAGGTGAGACTCCTTCGGACATGATTGATAACGAGCGCATAAGCACACGCTAAACATGATGTCCGGAGGACTAGCAGTAAGATAAAGTAGAGAGCCAATCATACCTCGATACTTTTTGGTGTCGACTTCCTTACCTTTTTCATCTTTGTCTAGATGATCGGATGTGCTCATGGGAGTTGCCATTTCTTTTGCATTGTTCATATCAAAGCGTTTAAGCAATTCTTTGCAATATTTGGCTTGGCAAATGAATGTACCTTCCTTCATTTGTTTTACTTGTAGTCCCAAAAAGAAGGTTAATTCGCCCATCATAGACATCTCAAATTCGCTAGTCATTAGATTTGAAAATTCCTTGCATAAAGCATTGTTAGTGGCACCAAATATAATCTCATCTACATATATTTGAACTAATAAAATATCATTGTTTTTGTGTTTGACAAAGAGAGTTGTGTCAACTTTTCCCCTAATGAAATCATTTTTCAAAAGAAATTTACTCAACCTATCATACCAAGCTCGGGGAGCTTGTTTTAAACCATAGAGAGCCTTTTTGAGTTTGAAAACATGATCGGGATATTTAAAGTTTTCAAAACCAGGGGGTTGTTTGACATAAACTTCTTCTTCAATAAAACCATTTAAAAACGCACTTTTCACATCCATTTGATATAAGACAAAATTCATAGAGGAAGCGAAAGCAAGCAATAAGCGAATAGCTTCTAATCTAGCTACTGGAGCATAGGTCTCCTCATAATCAATACCTTCTTCTTGATTGTAGCCTTGAGCCACAAGCCTAGCTTTGTTTCTAGTGATTATACCATTTTCATCTAGTTTGTTGCGAAAAACCCATTTCGTACCAACTATGGTATGATCTTCGGGTCTTGGCACCAAATCCCAAACGTCATTTCGTTCGAATTGGTTAAGCTCCTCTTGCATTGCCAAGGTCCAAAATTCATCCCCAATTGCTTCAGAGATGGTTTTGGGTTCAATTTGAGAAACAAAAGCAGTAAGTTCTAAGGTGTTTTAAGGGAGTTTCGAGTACTTACCTTTCCTCCAACATCGCTGATTACTTGATCAAGAGGGTGATCTTTGATCGTCCTCCATTCCTTTTGTTCTTTTGTTTCACTTTCCAATTGTGGAGCTTCTTCCGTTGATTGTTCTATAATTTCATCATTGTTTTCCTTTGGCGGTTCTTCATGTATTTTGTTTTTCAAATTACTCAAGATATCTGCAAGATCAAAACCACAATCCTTTCTCGCCAAGCGAGCATTATCTTCGGAAAACACAACATGTGGGGATTCCTCCACAATTTGGGTTCTTTTGTTAAAGACCCTATATGCTTTATTACGTGAGGAATAACCAATGAAAATAGCTTCATCCGATTTTGCATCAAATTTACCTAATTGGTCTTTGCCGTTATTATGAACAAAACATTTACAACCAAAAACACGTAAGTAGGAAATATTGGGTTTTCTACCCTTATACAGTTCATATGGGGTTTTCAAGAGTATCGGCCGAATTGCTACTCTATTTAAAACATAGCAAGCGGTACTCACGGCGTCCGCCCAAAAATGTTTGGGAATCTTAGCTTCGTCGAGCATGGTTCTTGCCATCTCTTCGAGACACCTATTTTTCCTTTCCACCACCCCATTTTGTTGTGGTGTACGTGGAGCGGAAAAGGTATGCTCGATTCCGAGTTCGTCACAAAAATCCGCAAAGAGATTGTGATCAAACTCTCCCCCATGATCACTTCTAATTGAAGTGACGGTAGATTCCTTTTCGTTTTGAACACGTTTAAGAAAATACTTGAAATTTTGAAAAGCATCGCTTTTATTTGCAAGAAATAACGTCCATGTAAATCTAGAAAAGTCATCAACAATTACAAAAGCATATTTATTTCTACCTAGACTTTCAATACGAGAAGGTCCAAATAAATCCATATGAAGTAATTGTAAAGGTCTAGAAGTTGAAACAATATTTTTGGATTTAAAAGATGCTTTGGTTTGCTTCCCTTTTTGACAAGAATCACACATAGAATCATTTTCAAACTTTAAATTGGGAAGACCAACTACTAAGTTTTGAGAAAGCAATTTATTTAAAAGATGCATGTTCATGTGTGCTAATCTACGATGCCACAACCAAGTATTATCCTCTTTGCTCATTAGGCAATCAACATATTCGGGAGAGGAGTTTGCAAGATCAACCATATAGATATTATCAATTCTAAAACCACGCAGTATGATCTTGAATACGTCTAAACACAAGACATTCATCCGAATCAAATAGAGCAAGATTTCCCTTGTCACATAATTGGCTTATGCTCAAGAGATTATGCTTCAATCCTTTCACAAGCAATATATGTTTAATAGAGGAGTTTTCGTCCTTACCAACCGATCCGATGCCGATTATTTTTCCTTTATTGTTGTCGCCGAAAATGACGTTTCCTCCTTCTTTGTGCTCTAGTTGAAGGAATTTGGATTCATCTCCCGTCATATGTTTGGAGCATCCACTATCAAGGTACCATAGTACACTTGATCCCTTCAAGCACACCTACAAAACAATTTAATATTCTTTAGGTACCCATGCCATCTTGGGTCCTTGGGGGTTAGACAAATAATGATTATAGTCATACGAGAAGTCTCTATGCTTTGCGAAACACATCGGTGCAATGTGACCTATACGATTGCAGTAATGACATGTTGCGTTCGGATTGTGCCTGTGTCTAGGTGGAGCAAAATACGTTCTGGGTGATCTATAGTCAATCCTCGATGCGTTGAAATTTCTAGAATCATTTCTAGGTTGTCTAGGGTGATTTATCCTAGATTTGTTAACAATCATCCTAGAATTCTTTCTAAGTGATCTAATGTGGTTAATTCTAGACTCATTGTACCAATTTCTAGAATTGTATCTAGGTGTTCTAGAATTATTAACCCTAGACTTGTTTTCATACATCCTAGCGTAGTGTCTAGGTGGTCTAAAGGAATTTGTCCTAGACTCGTTTACAGCCCTAGAGTTATTTCTAGGTGGAGCAGTAGGATTTCTATTGTAATTTCTGTTTTTATGCCATTGATTACTCTTAGACGTTTCCTTTTCTTCAATAACCTTAGGAACGTCTACACTATGTGATTCTAAGGTTTTCCTAAGTTCTGCGTTTTCTAACTTCAAAGAGTCGCAGGAAGTACAAGTAGAGCATTTATCAATATAAGAAGCTTCATGCATAGTCTTAATGACTTGTCTAAGCTCTACACTATCATTTTGAAAAAATTGATTTTCTTTTACAAGATTCTCGTTATCACGAGACAGATTTTCAAAATCCTTTTGTTTTAAAGAGAATTGATTTTCGAAGTCTTTTTCTTTCAATAAAAAGCGTTCTTCAAAATCCTTTTCTTTTAAAGAGAGATTTTTCTGGAAATCTATTTCTTGCTGGGAAAGTGATTTCTTCAAATCTCTAATCATTTTAACAGCATTTTCATATTTACCAAACATATCTTCATAGGCATTTTGAAGTTCTTCAAACGAGAGAGAGTTAGAAGTGCTTACCTCTTTTTCTTTGTCGTCGGCCATCAGGCACCTGATATTTGATTCATCATTTGAGCATTTTTCCACTTGAGATGTTCTTTCATGAATTTCTTCAAGCTTATCCCACATTTCCTTAGCAGTTTTGTAGTGGGAGATTTTTCGCCAGATTTCCTGGTTCAAGGATTTATACAACATATTTATCGCATTAGTGTTGTATTCACTTACCTTGGCTTTTCCAACTTTTGTCGTCATTTGATTTCCATGCTTGATGATTTGCCATAGATAGAGGTCGTTTGCTAGCGTAAAAACTCTCATTCGTTCTTTCCAAACTGAGTAGTTGTTTTCACCCAATTTTGGAGGCGACGTGTCGCATTCACCTTCACCTATTCCTGCAAAAAAGTCCCGAGTAGAAGCCATGGATGGTTCTCTCAAACTGTTAAAGTTTTCAGAGAGTTGGGCTCTGATACCAATTGTTAGAAACTACGCTTAACGCTAGAGGGGGGGGGGGGTGAATAGCGTTTTAATGAAATTTAGCGTTTTCTTGCGGAATTTAAATTTTACATGAAGTAAATAAGTGCAATAAAAATAACTTACACAAGGATATATCCTGGTTGGCCACAACAGTGGTTAGTCCAGTCCCCGAGAGACTCTCTCGAGATTTTCTACTAACTTGTTAAGCTTACGGGTGCTTAACAAACCTTTACAGTTGCTCGGAGATACAATCTCAAAGACTTCACTTGCTCGGAGGTTCCTCACCTCAAAGACTTCACTTGCTCGGGGATACAATCCCAAAGACTTCACTTGCTCGGGGATACAATCCCAAAGACTTCAACAGAGGAAGCACAAGTTCCTTAACACAAGAGAATCAAAATTCTCTTACAAGTATTTGAAATACTTGAACACTCACTTAACAAAGGTACTCCTTGATGAGTAGATATGAGTAAAATAATACGCTCAAGATCACAACAACTTTGAACAATAATATGGCTCTCAAAAGCTTTATGAAATGAGTAGAAAATGATGAACAATTGAATGAAAGCTTAAAGCAATGTAATGATCAGTTAATGTATGTTGTTGTATTTAAAACACTGAGTTGAAGCTGTATTTATAGGTGCAAAACTTGGTCTTACCGTTGTCTAATTGCCAATTAAGAATTGCTGAATTTACTCAGTGACAATCGATTGTCATGACCGAACAATCGATTATCTGCCAGTCAGATCAAAAATCAATCCCAGATTTTACGCTTCATAATCGATTACTTACAATCCATAATCGATTACTGGCAAAATTCAAAAACAGATAATCGATTATACCAAATCCATACTCGATTATATTGGCAACGTTCTAAAAATCATTTCCGGATTTTAAGCACAACATCGATTATATAAAATCTATAATCGATTACCTCAGCAACGTTCAAAAAATCATTTCCAGATTTTAAGCAAAACATCGATTATATGAAAACCAATAATCGATTACTTTGAGGTATTTGAAAATCATTTGACAACGGTCAGCTTCAACAATCGATTGTCCTTTGCAACAATCGATTACTTGTCATTTTCTGAAAATCATAAAACTTACTGTCTCAGTGATAATCGATTAGCTAAAGACATAATCGATTACTTAATTAAATTTAAAATCACTGGAAGACATTGTCTCAACATAATCGATCACCATTAGTTCATAATCGATTATTTTGAGTATTGAAAAGCTTTACCTCAACAACAATCGATTGGCGTTTGATCACAATCGATTATCATGCAGATTTGGAAAAACCTGATGTTCACTGTCTTACTCACAATCGATTACCATTAATTCATAATCGATTGTCATGCAGTCTTGGCTCAGAAACAATCGATTATCTTAAGTTCATAATCGATTATTTTAGCCCAGATTTTTGAGGCATGTTTAGAAAACATTTTGTCTAATGTAAATGTGCATCATTTGAAATTATTTGATACAGAGATAAGTATGCATGATTTTGGAAAATAGTTTTATGAGAGAAGCCATGTTATGGAGTCAAGTTATAGGATCAAGATCACATTTAAGAATGACTCAATAATAACAATTAAAAACAACGTCTTGAGCTTCAATCTCAACATTTGTGCTCTTGTACTTGAACTCCGTCATATATCAATTTGTGCTTTGTTTGTCATTCATCAAAACCTACAAAAGAATGCACGTTTAGTATATCGCATTGAGAACGTGTTTCCAACAGATTCTACTTTCTCTCTCTACTACTAGCAAACAAGCTTCTCTCTATCTCTCTTTGATACTTAAACTTTCCGTAACCTTTTATATTTTCAGATCTATGATGATATTAGCTAAATAATCTCTACTATGGCTTATTATACTTAATTACGATTTACCCGTATACTTTTTTGATTGTTTTTAAGCTTACAGAGTGTGTATATCTTTTGAGACAAACAAGTTCCAAAAGTAAAATATTGTTCAAAATCCAGAAATATTCCAGCATATATGTTGGATTTCGAATTTTTTACATGTGAACTTCTAGCATAACATGTTGGAGATTCTAATGTGCTAGAGATCCAACGTAATATGTTGGAAGTCCATACACATGTGCTCCCAGTATATTATGCTGGAACTTTCCGTGTACTGGGGTTCCGACATAATATGCAGGATGTTCATACACATATGCTCCAATCTCCAGTATATTATGCTGGATCTTTTCGTGTATTGGAGTTCCGGTATAATATGCTGAAAGTTCATACACAAGTTCTTTAATCTCGAGTATATTAAGTTGAAACTTTTTGTGTTGCAGTAAAATAGTGGCTCTTTTTCAACGATTTTACAAACGTTGGCTATTTTTTCAATTACCAGTCCGAAAACTGATTAGCCCATGCTATTTTATCTTGCATTTCACTTCTCGAGAATCAAACTATATTAAACTTTTAATAGCAATTTAATATCTATTTTTTTGTCATATTAATATGTGAAGAATTGGAAATTATAGTAATTGAACATCCAAATTTAATTTAAAATATTAAACAATTTAATCCAATTTAAAAAGATAAATCAAATTGATTTTCGAAAAATCATGACAAGTGAATAGAAACAAGTGAGTAGAGAAAAGCTGCGAAACAGAGAAAGAAGCCAAAACCCAGATATAAAAAATGTGAATAGCAGACAAGAGGGACAGAGAGGAGGTAAGGGAGTAAATTCAGCTTTACTCTTTTTTGCTTTATGGAATGGGAGAATTTATATACTTTTTTTCTCCAATTTGTTTGGTCTTTACTGAGACAGTGTATATCCCGATGGATCATAGTATAATATAGAAAGTTATTACTTTTTGAGAATTAAAATGCAAAAACATGAATTAAATAAAGTTTCAAAATATACTTTTTAACCCCACACGCGTCACGCGTCAAATGAAAAGCTTTTGTGTTTCGTGCATATTCATTAACAATTCTTTAACTTTTCTGATGGTTTGATGTATTAAAAATAATATTTATGCATAAAATTCTTAAAAATTATTTGTTTCCAAAAATATTCTCCACATTGTTATTCATGTATTATTTGAAAAGACAGTGTTATATTTATACAAGCTTATCTATGTTTAAAAATTACAAATTCTAAATAGCATAATTTATTATGTATAAGAATAGTATTAAGTATATCGTAATAATGCCAAAGCTAATATAGTATATATTATTTTTATTACTTTAAAAGTCTGACCAAATTTTTTAACTATCGAGAAAGTAATACTTTTAGCAAAAAATAAGCACCATCAAACAAGCTAGAAGGAATGTAAATTGGACATGTCCATCCAATGATGGCTATGGGTGAAATTAAATTAAAGTGAAAAAGAGGGAATGCTAGGTTTGGACTGTTGCAACGGCGCCGAGGAGCAGTTACTGCAAAGTCTATTCGGTGAGAGTCGAAAACCTAATTGTGGTTTTAATGGACTCAAGCGATCAAAATAGGTAGAAAAAAAAACATTGGATACCATCTTCTATATAGCGTGATTATATATCGCATTATATTTTAGCAATATATTTTTTACTACGATATATATAAAAGTTGGCTCCACTAATAATTTATCTGTACTTAACCGACACAACAATAATTCATAGGGATATAACGCTCATATATAGGGCACAGTACATTAAATAATTGTACCCCCAGGACTATTATTTTCCTTATTTAAGGAGTTTCTGGATTTTGTAAAAATCCATTTAGGATCCTTCAAGTATTCCAATATTTGTTCGTTAAGTTATTTCGCATTATGTCATAATGTCCAAAGAACGAAAAATAAAGGTTTAATTATATTTGACGGGGGTTGAGGCTGTGGTAGAGAATAACTCGGTACATTATAGTTTTTTTCACGATGTCATGTTAAGTTGCCACTTATAATGGATTACGACACATTGATATCGTTCTTATGTAGAAAAATGAGTGTGAGCAAATGTTTGGTGAATATTAAAATAATCATATATATATATATATATATATATATATATATATATATATATATATGTGTGTGTGTGTGTGTGTGTGTGTGTGTGTGTGTGTGTGTGTGTGTGTGTGTGTATGTTGTTACTCCGCAAGGGATTGCTTGTTATGATGAGTTTAATACCAAATACTAAACTCTGACATAATTTTTAAGACTCCGGATGAACATCGGAAACTTCTTGTGATAAAAATATTGGAAATATTTGTCAAAGCTGAAGATGTTCGCAATAATGAGGTTCCGCAAAGTAAGGATATTCCTCAATCATCCGGTGGTTATTTTGGAGCAGTTTTAGCTGAAGAGGTTTGAGTAAAAGAGTTTGGCCTAATCTAAATTTATTTCCACGGGCGAATGAGGAGCGAGAAAATAGTTTTCCCCCAAGTTTACATAATCCACAAGTGGGGAGGTAAACATCAATTTTCCTTTATCTTATGATGGTTATTGTATTGAATTTGTGTTAACGCTCATATATTCCCCGAGGTACCGGCCGGATATGAATTTTACAAGTTATGAACCAACGGCCAGTTGAAATATGCTGGTTTTGGTGTGTTGGATCATGGTGGTCCATAGGGGAGTCATCATCAACAGGATAATGTGCATCATGGGATATCAACACATTATTATTTGTAAGTGAAGTGATAAAGTTTATATATAAAGTTTGGATGAATTTGAGAAACTCATAATTTTATTGATTGTGAAGTGAAAACGAGCAACTTGAAGGTCCTGCCCTTACTCCATTGGCCGAAGATGACATATTTAATCGGGGTGTAGTAGATGCTCTGAGTCAGAAAGATAATATTGATTATGACAATAATGCTGATGAGTTTAGAGATGACACGCCTTTCCCTCATGAAGGTGATGATGATGAGGACGTGAATGTTGAACATGATTTTACGAGGGAGCATGCTCCACCCCCATTATACCAAGAGTGTACGAGTCCCATGTGTCGTTTAATTCAAGGGAGATTCCCTACCTTGATCAGATGCCAAGTATGTCGGATGTGGATGCCTTCACTAGAGAAATTGATGAAATTTGGACATCAATGTGAGATGAATCGATGCTGTCAAAGGGCATGCTTTTTGCTGATAAAGCGCGCCTAAGCAGGGCGGTGCGAATGTACATCATAAAAGAGTATTGTTAGATCGTGGTTCATGAGTCATGCCTCGAAGTATATAAGGTTATCTACCGTAGATGGTTTACATGTTTTAATCAGATGATGCGTATGAGGAAGCTGGAAACAAATATGTGGGTTGTGGGTAAATACATTAGCACCCAAAATTGTGAAATGAACACATTCAGTGATAATCATTTTTAACTTAAGTGTTTGACTTGATTTCTCTTGTCTTGATTCCACACATTGAAGCTTCCACAAGGTAAAATATCAAAAAGTATGTAACATCTGTCCACCAGGTATATAGATGTATCATTACCAAAAGAAAGATATTTCTCGGACGTTAGCGTATGTTTGAAATTCTATATGGTAATTGGGATAAGTCCTTTGCCTTTTACTCAGGTACATGGCAACATTGCAACACTCTAACCCCAGGACTGTTGTTGAATGGAAGATTGAGCAGAGTCCAGGAATACTAGAATACATATTTAGATACGTGTTATGGGCATTTAAACTAGCTATTGATAGTTTTATGCATTGTCGATCGGTAATATCCATCTCACTCATGTCTACTGCAAATATGATATTAAGTTGTTGATCGTCGTTGCAGTAGATGCTAATGGAAGTATATTTCCCCTAGCATTTGCTATTTGTGCCGATAAAGCCAAGAGATGTGGACATTATTTGTAACCACTTGAAGGAGCACATTATCAGACAACATTCAGGTATTTGTCTAATATCTAATTGGCATGACGGTATTTTAAGTTCTGTACAGAATTTGTGTGCATGGAAAAAACAGTATGCCTACCACCGTTACTGTGTTAGGCACTTGAAGGACAACTTTCAGAGGGCTTACATATAAAAGAACTTGCATGATTTAATGTGGATGACTGCAACAGATCACCAAGAGTGTAAGTTCAAGAGGCGAATGGAATTGACCAGACAGGAAGACCAAAGATTCTATAGTTGGGTGATGCGCATGAGCTTGACAAGTGGACTTTACATGCATATGGAGGTAGAAGATGGGAAATTCTGACTATAAATGTGTCAGAGTCTTCCAATAGGTTATTGAAGTCTGCATGTGGATTGCCTATTAGTGCCATGGTACGGATGCCATTCAAGCAGATGGTTGAGAGGTTTGTTGAAAGATCGAGAGGTGAATCGTCATTGATGGAAAAGGGTACTAATTTATGGCAATACCAGTTAAAAGATTTGAGAAATACAGGAAGCGAGCACAATGACATTCATTTTTGCAGTATTGCAACGAGCGAAATATTTTTGAAGTTCACACTGCTATTCATCATAATGAGAATGTGTCACCTTGATATGGGGTTCAGGAACTCCTAGATATGGGGTCCATTCGGCCTAGTGTGTCACCTCGGGATGCGGCGTTCTGTTTGTAAAGAAAAAGCATGGCACAAAGGCAATTGAACAAGGTAACAATTAAGAACAAGTATTCTTTGCCTCGCATTGATGATTTATTTGACAGATTCAGGGAGCGAGAGTGTTCTCCAAGATCGATCTCCATTCGGTTTATCACCAGTTGAAGATTGGGGATTTAGATATTCTCAAGACGACTTTTAGGACCCGATATGGTCACCATGAGTTCTTGGTGATGTCTTTTTGGCTGACCAATGCCCAGCAACATTCATGAATTTGATGAACAACGTGTTCCGGCCTTATCTTGATTTATTTGTCATAGTCTTCATTGATGATATTATGGTGTATTCCATAGTCAGGAGGAGCACGCGGAGCATTTAAGAGTTGTGTTGCATAGATTGAGGGAGGAGAAGCTTTATGCATAATTCTCCAAGTGTGAGTTTTGGCTCAGTTTAGTGGCTTTCTTGGGACACATGATGACTAGCGAGATTATGCAACTTTCTTGAGTTGGCCTAGACTTTCCTCATCCACAGAGATTATGCAACTTTCTTGATTTGGCTGGCTATTATCGCCGGTTTGTTCAGGAATTCTCATCTGTCACATCGCCCTTGACCAAGTTGACTCAGAAGGGTGCTCCATTTGTGTGGTCGGACGAGTGTGAGGAGAGCTTTCAAAAGCTCAAGACAGCTTTAACCACAACTCCAGTATTGGTTTTACCATCAGATTCAGGTTCATATACCGTGTATTGTGATGCTTCTAGAGTTGGGATTGGTTATGTATTGATGAAGTAGGGTAGAGTTATTGCTTATGCTTCTCTTCAGTTGAAGCCTCATGATAAGAACTACCCCTCCATGATTTGGAGTTGGCTGCCATACTTCACGCATTGAAGATTTGAAGGCATTACTTGTATGGCATATCTTGTGAGGTGTTCACTGATCATCACAGTCTTCATCATTTGTTGAAGCAAAAGGATCTTAATTTGAGACATCGAAGATGGTTGGAGTTTTTTAAGGATTATGATTTACTAAACTGTACCATCCGGGAAAGACCAGTATGGCGGCCGTTGCTTTGAGGCGAAAGGCAGTGAGTATGGGAAGTTTGGCATATAATCCTATTGGGAAGAGATCTCCTGCAGTTGATGTTCAGGCCTTGATCAGTCGGTTTGTGAGGTTGGATATTTCGGAGCCCAGTCGGGTGTTGGCTTGTGTGGTTTCTCGGTCTTCCTTATATGATCGCATTAGAGATCGCCAATATGATGATCCGCATTTTCTTGTCCTTAGGGGCAGAGTTCAGCATGATTGTGAGCACGTGATTTTAGCCCTATATATGAACTACTCCAAAAAATTCAAAATAAAAGCAATTTTTCTTTGTTCGCAATTGTTATAAATTATATGTTATTTTTCGTGTATTATTTGCATTTGTATGTGCGTGTTTATTTGTTAAATTAATTAAAAATATAAAAATATGTCGCATTTTCATTTAGGATTTAATTCTACAATTAGGAGTAACTAAGTTTGTTTTACAAAAATGAAAATCACAAAAAATAGGCATCTTTTGCATTTTTAGCATTCAATATCAAATTGTGCAATTGTGTTTTAGTTGGTGTTTAATTGTGTATGATAATTGTTGTTAGAAATTAATTAATATTTTTGATAAGTTAATTTAGTTTACAACTTAATTTAGAATTTTAGATTTATTAATTAGAAAGTAAAAGAAAAGAGAACAAAAAATAGGAGAACAAATTCGGATTGGGCCATATTGCAAATTAAACGAGAGGCCTAAAATTCAAACCAATTACCCAAGCCCATACCCCTCCCCTACCCGACCTGCCCCATCTGACAAAAAATGAACCCCCTTTTCTAATTTTTGTTTTATTTTTCTAAATCCCAAACTCTTCACTACCTAAAAAACCCTAGAGACCAAATACTCACTCCAGCTGCCACTCCATGTCCGACCACCCTACTGCCTCCTCTCCGTCACTACTCAAACCACCCTCCCCAAGCACACCACCACAAACATCAAATGACGCTCTTCTTCAGCGTCTTCCAAGCAGCCCACGTCGATGAACCAACCAGCTCCAGCTCCTCCATCGTCAAATACACTGACCCAACGACCCTTGTCCTGTGCTCAACCATAACCAGCGAGCAACAGCGCTCCATCTTCACCGAGACCCACTTACCGAACGACTTCATGTCCAAACAACCACCTCAAGACCCTCCAGTTGCCCGTCGTCAACCACCACGAGCAACACCCTTACAAAGCAGACCTCCCAGTTCACGCTAGCAATCCCTCTCGCTGCTTCGTCGTCTTCCTCACGTCCCCACGACCACTTCGCTGCCTGTCGTCCCCAGCCCCGAATGACCCCTCCTAGTCCCTCATCTCCCATGAACATACACGCACACAAACGAAAAAAGAAGCTCAAAAACTAGAAAAAAGTTTGAAAAATCGGACAGAAAATCTGGGCAGTTTCGAGTTACTTTGGGTTTCAAAATTTCCGGGCAGATCTGTTTCCATTCGAGTTCATTGTTGTTTTGATCCGGTTAGTTGGTTTAAGTTTCATTTCTTCCCATATTTTGTTTGATATTTTGAGATCTAAAATCAATATATATTTTTTGTTCATTTTTTATCGATTATTGATTATTTCTTCAGTTTGTTTTGTCATTTGTTCTTGCTTAGTTTAATATAGAAATGTTTTAGTTTAATCACTTGAATCATTTATCTTGATTATAATGTTGTTAGATTTAATTTGAATTTACGATTAAGTTTAGTTATTTGAATCTGTTTTATTGTTTTGTCAAGTCTTAATTTTGGATCTGAGTTAGAGATTTGAAGTTATTTGTTTGATTTGTTAAGTTTAATTTGAATCCGAGTTTAGTGATTTGAATTTACTTGTTTGTAATTGATGTTGAATCTGAAAGTATGTTTGTTGTTAAAAATGTTGGTTAGTCAAAATAATTTTTAGTTGGTTCTTAGTTTTTCATCATATAATTTGAATTTGTTAATTGAATTTGATTAAGAATGGGTTATAGTTGCTATATTTAGGTTAATTAAATTAGGTGAGTTGGTTATAGCTGACGGGGGTAGAATAGTAATTTTAAGTAATTTCAGGGGTAATATGGGAATTAAAAATATGCGAAATTGTTTAATAATATGGTAGGGGACAAGACTTGTGGGGAGCATAATGATGTAAAGTAAAAAGAGGATTAATAATGTGGTCAATTGAAAAGATGGGACTGTGAGACCCGTGGTGACTGCTTTTTTACTTAATTAAAATCAGAAATAGTATAGGTAATAATAAAAGGTTAAAAAGTCACATAGTAGAAGAATATTGGGTTGGAAAAGTTAAGAAAACGTAGTTTAAAAGTAAAAGTTAATAGGTAAAACAATGTAGGAAAAGAGTTTTGTTTTAGATATATAAGAGAGTCATTTGACAGTTGAGCGACCGTGCTAGAACCACGGAACTCGGGAATGCCTAACTCCTTCTTCCGAGTTAACAGAATTCCTTATCCGGATTTCTGGTGCGCAGACTGTTAAACAAAGTCATTATTTTCCTCGATTTGGGATTAAAATCGGTGACTTGGGACAACATAAATCTCCCAAGTGGTGCCTCTGAATCGGTGACTTATTACCCCTTTGGTATCATTTGAACTTTGTATGTAAACTATTACGAAACTCTAATTCTTTCCGAGTCTTCTGAAAATGGTGCATACATTCGCGTAGCCCGCCTTTTGAAAATTATTCCAAGTAGCGAGTGTTGGGCAAGCGACAAGGTCGGGCAGACTTTAGTGCTCCCGTTACGTCGTCCCCTCCTCGGCCTCACTTGTCCGCTCGGGTACCTTAACTCTAGACCAAAATCCCAAGTTTTTCAAGCCTAGTAAAACACAGCTTCATGCCGGATCCCTAGTAGGAAAGTTTATTTGCATCATATGCATTTGACTTAGGGGACTCAAACAGGGGTTGGATCCATCTAGGACAAGCAACCTGAAGTAAAAAGACCATCCTGCTACATCCTGTTTGTTTTATGCATTTGTTTGCTTCGGACTGGCATGCTGACCGGCTGTGAATACTGGAAAATTGTGAAAAAAATAAAATAGCAATGCAGTGTGTTAATTACATATTTTTGGAAAATTAATTTCCTAATAGTGGCGGAACTCTACCAAAATGTTGAGAAAATGAAAAGAAAATTGTTTTTTAGTTTAGTTTGATTTATTTGAAAAAAAACAAAAGAAAATGACTCTTATTTTCAAATTTAGTTTATTTTCTTAGGCGAACTACGCCGGTTTGATTCTCACAAGGCGTGAGATACGTAAGCAACCCTCATCGGGTCTAACCTCCCCTTTTGCAAAAATAGCCTAAAAGAAAAATGTCAAAATTTAAATTTTTGTCATACATAAAGTCATGTGATGTCGCTTTTGTCAAGTATAGCCGAATGTTCCCGAAAGGGATGCCAGAAGGCTGACTTTGCATAAACGGCCACCTTTGGTCATATTTTAGATTTTCATTCAATTGACCCACACAGTCTTACTATCTTCACCCCGAGGTACTGAAATACCGTGTTTGCAATATCTAGTTTTCTATTTTGAATAACAAGAAAAGGTCATAAATATGTCGGGTGACGCTGTTTTGTCAAAACATAGCCGAATATTCCAGAAAGGGACGCCGGAAGGCTGAATTTGCATAAACAGCCACCTTTGGGTCACTTTTTTAAGATTTTGTCGAGTTGACCCACACAACCTTTAAATCTTCGTCCCCGAGTTGTCGAAAGGTTGTGTTTGCAATACTAGGTCTTTTTTTTTAATTAAAACAAAAAGAAAAATAGTGAGTGGGTAAGTGAATACCGTTTGAATTTTGATCAAAATAAATCGAGCCAGCTTCAACAATATATTAAACCGTTCTTGCTGAGATATCCTTAGAGTCTCTTGTGGTTCTCCAAAGGCTATCTTCGTAAAAGAACGGGCAAGTTTGTATAATAATCCTTTCCGACCTCAAAATTCATGTGAAATTGAGAAGGGCCACATTTGCAAAAATAGCCATTTGGTTAAAATTAGCATATATGGGAAGGAATATGTCAAAATGTCTTTTTTATTTTTTTATTAGAGTATGTGAGTTGTTTAATGTTCAAGTCTGTAGGTCGTCTTTTCATCAGAGTCTCCTAGTATGGTCAGTTTTTAAACCTTTGTTATCAAGTCTGCTTCATTAGGAAATTGGAAAATTGCAAAAAAATGTTTGAGGTTGTTTATCGGTCTGAACTACGCAAGGTCTGATTCATGCGGGTCATGATACGTAGGCAATCTCCATAAGATTCAACCACCACTACAAAAAAAAAAAGAAAAAGAAAAAAGGGAATAATAGAAAAAAAAAGAGAGAATAAGAAATAAAGGAAAAGTTCGGGAGATTTTCGAAACGACATAATTACAAGAAGCCGGAATGACGCATGTAATTGAAGCGAATGCATGATAGAATGGTTTAACTGCTTAGGTGCATTGCATACCTGATATATGTTTACCTGTCTATAAAATGCCTAACACTAACGCGATGGCTTCACGTTATTGTGTTCAAATCAGAAAGGTGTTGGTTGTGGTAACTCTTCCCTGCAAAACAAAATCGAAGGACAATGACAGAGAATATGAACCGAGTGGGTCGATATCGATGACCGACAACGGAACAATGGGTTGGAAGAAGAAGTGAAAATGTTGAGACGGCATGTGGCAGACATGTATCAGGCATGGGTGGCTGTAAAGGCACCCATACCGCCACCGCCTGGTTTCTCCAATGATATCATCACCCAAACTTTGGCATCTCCCGATCAACCTTGTGTCTCCGTCACTCTTCCATCAGACATCCTCCCAGACCACTCCTTCATAACATAGATGGAGGAGAAGCCTAAAGAAGATTTTGGGAAGTTCTCGCTCAAATGGAGTGAGAAAGTTGCTCGGGATAGCCTTACCATGGAAAGAAAAGATAGTGTTGAACCTCCCCGATGACAAGGTCCCATGATCGTCCTTGCTAAATCCCCTCAACCTCAATATTATCCCCGTGGGTATCCTCGTGCGCCGCATGGCCATCCCCAATGCCACTTTTCCCCACACAATTCTCAAAGACATACTTCAACTTCCAAATATCCAGCTCCACAAAAAGCCTATACACCCCCTCAAGCATACCAGAAGCATCCTGGATCAGGATTTAAGCCAAGTCAGGCGTTTAGGAACAAGAGGTTGCTAAAACGAGAAGAAAAGGCTCCTACCCCAATCGGAGAATCCTATGCAAGTTTGTTTGGAAGGCTAAAGCATGCTGGCCTGATTGAGCCGCTCCCCGGATATACTCCAGATCCATGTGCAAGAAGCTTTGATCCTACCGCAGGTGTGCATACCACTCCTATGTCCGAGGGCACAACATTGAAAGGTGTCGTTCGTTGAAAAAAGAGATAGAATGAATGATTCACGATAGATCGATTGTGATTGACGAAGGTAATGAAAAGCATGTTAATCCTCCTGGGATATTGACTAAAGGGTAAGATATGGAAGATGCAAAGCTTAGTGGCTAAGATGACGTGTTTGATAAGTGGAAGGATGCTCCATTCCTTGGTTAGCAGGAGAGAAGCTTTTGGTGGCTTATTTTGTTGTCATTTCTGTTGTCCGGATTATTCGTAGGGTTGTAATTCAGACATTGTTTTGTGTCAAACCTCCTTATCTTTCCATTTTCTGTAGCGGCTTACTTAGTTTTGTCTAGGTTTTGTTTCAGTGTTGTGCTTTATTTTGTTTTGTTTGTTTCGATTGTTTGAACTGCTTCACCATTAGTATAATGCAAAATTTGGTCTTTTATTATTTCTAGTCATCTTTTCGCTTAGTTCTTTTATAATTTTGTTCAGCGCCGATTCTTGTGACATGACACGTGCACACAGTTTGGGCCTAATCTTAAAAGTTAATCATAGAACCATTGAGAGGTGATCGGAACATTTAAAGGAAATAAGAACGGTTTGAGATTAATTAGAGCGCGAGTCATGAGAAATTGGGGCAAGTAAAACGTAAAGAAAACCGTAAAGGCAAGTTTGCCATATTGACATGGGGGTCGTTCGCGGTAATGAAACTGAGAGTGTTGCCCAACAGTGCTTTAAAGATTTGGTGAATGATAATCGTGTTGTTTGCACTTGCTATGTTTTGAAGATTGGAATGACAAAGACATTTTGTTCTGCTATCCAAAAACTTTATCCTTCATTACCCCTTTGAGCCTTATTTAATTTTTCTTTCATACTCCTCTTTCGGAATCAATAGCAAAGAGTAGAAACACAAACAGAAAAAGATAACAAAAAGAAAAAGAAAAAGAAAAAGAAAAAGAAAAAAAACAGAAAAAAACAAAAGAGAAATGAGAAAAAGAAAAGAAACAACAAAATAAAAGAAAGATAAGAAATGAGTGAGCAGGAAGACTGTAACAACAAGGAATAGTGAACTACGTTCGACATGATTCCTCAAAGAGGATACGTAGGCACCTCGCGGCTCGGTCATAGTGTAACAAAAATATAAAAAATCTCCAAGCAAGAATATGGGGCAAAGGTCTTTTTTGTTGTAAATAAATCCAATTCCGAAGGTTGTAATATTAAAATTGATGTCTTGTTGAGCCTTTAAATTCCATTTCTTTCTAGTCTATCCAAAACCCAAATTACGGTCCAAAGAAGACCTTCTGATCAGTCTTCGAAAGATGCCAAGTCAGATAAATGAGAGAGTCTTATCAGAACACAACACTTTGATCCCCAACAAGAATAGACTCTGATCCATAGCAGAAAAGACTCTGGTCCCCAGCAAAGAAGATACATGAGAGAGTCTTGTCGGTAACAATCTCCAGCTTAAGAATAAAATAAACGAGAGAGTCTCATCGGTGAAAACCTTCAGGGGCACCTTGAGGCGACTATGAGTTGAGAGAAAAAGGCCAAAATGAGAGAGGCTTGATAGTGAAAACCTTCGGGCACTACAAGTCGAATAAGGGTGAGAATCAGATGGGGAATCACCAACCGAAGATCTTGAAAGATGATTGATGACGAAGGATAGGCCGCATGTGCATGTCATGACCATTAGAGTCAGTATCCACATTTGATAGGTTTTTATTTTATCATTTCTCTTGTTAGAGAGTCGTCTCTGTCCTTCATTTTTATTTTGTTCCTTTTTTATCTTTCTCCTTTCATAGAAAAATTCCTAGTAGAGTGTGTTTGGTCAAAAAAAGTGAGAAATGAATTTAAGATATGACATCAGCTTCCAATTAGGCAAGACGAGATCTAACTGGTACATCCAAGGGTATGAGTCAGGAAGGGACAAGCGCAAGGTAACCTTCACAGGCACCATCAGGCGACAGGAGCTGAGAAAAATGAGAGAGTCTTATTAGTGAAAACCCCTCGAAGGTCACTATAAGGAGACAAGATAGGATTGACGGAAAGGATCCGCATTTTGTGAAGAGATGGGCACCCATTTATCCCCAGCAAATGAGGACATCAAAAAGATTGATTAATACAAATTGACTAGGTGGATTAATCCAGAGTGCAAGACATAATCGTTTGGATCGGTTATACCACCTAGACTTTTTCCAAAAAATTGTTTTTGAGAGAGATCTTTCAGAGCTTACTGCCAGTCGCCAAAATGGTACAAAATAAAATGTGAAGAGGGCATGCCAGAGACAAGGCAATTAGACAAAAAGACGTTGGTTGCAAGGCCAAATAATATTGATCTAAAATGTCAAGGAAAGTACGTAGAAGAACCGGAAAAACAGCATGTTGAGGAAATTATGAGCCAAGTTCCAAGAGGATCCCCAGTAGAACTCCGACCGATTATCGACCAAGTTCCGAGGTGGTCGGACAACACAGAGTGGGGAAGGAAGAAAGGAAAATTCATCTTCAACAAAATAAACCCAACAAGTTCTGGGAACGCAGAGCAGGAGAAGGGGAAAAGGAAAAACCATTCCTCAGTAGGAGTGACATGACCACTCACCACGTTTTAAACTAATGAATTTTTCTTTGATATAAAGTAGGGAAAGGAAATTTTATTGATAGCGGAAAGTCATGCCACAAGGAAGATTACCAAAACTGGGGCAGAAAATTTTCTGTCATTGTTGAAAATTTTCTCGGAAGAACGAGGAGATCAATGCGAGTTATAAAGGAAAGTAATTTTGAAGGAATATTGAAGAAAGAAAGGTGTGAGGAGGCAAGGAAAGAACAATGCCATTAAACACAGTTTCAACAGAAGAAGTCAGGAGCCCGCCTGTTAGAATGGAGGTTATTGTTATTTTTAATTGAAGAAGTCAGGAGCTCGCCTGTAGAATGGAGGTTCTTCTATTTTAAGTTGATGAAGTCAGGAGCCTGCATGTAGAATGGAGGTTGTTATCTTTTAAGTAGTTGCAGTTTGGAGCCCGCCTGTAAAATGGAGGTTGTTAAATTTTAAGTTGATGAAGTCAGGAGCCCGTCTGTAAAATAGAGGTTGTCCTATTTTAAGTTGAAGAAGTCAGGAGCCCGCATGTTAGAACAGAGGATATTGTTATTTTTAAGTTGAAGAAATCAGGAGCCCGCATGTTAGAATGGAGGTTGTTGTTATTTTTAAGTTGAAGAAGTCACGAGCCCGCTTGTTAGAATGGAGGTTGTTGTTATTTTTAAATTGAAGAAGTCACGAGCCCGCCTGTTAGATCGGAGGTTGTTGTTATTTTAAATCGAAGAAGTCAGGAGCCCGCCTGTTAGAACGGAGATTGTTTTTATTTTTAAATTGAAAAAGTCAGGAGCCCGCCTGTTAGAACGGAGGTTGTTGTTATTTTTAAATCAAAGAATTCAGGAGCCCGCATGTTAGAACGGAGGTTGTTGTTATTTTTAGATCGAAGAAGTCAGGAGCCCGCCTGTTAGAACGGAGGTTGTTGTTATTTTTAAATCGAAGAAGTCAGGAGCCTGCCTGTTAGAACGGAGGTTGTTTTTATTTTTAAATCGATGAAGTCAGGAGCGCGCCTGCTAGAACGAAGGTTGTTATTTTTAAATCGAAGAAGTCAGGAGCCCGCTAGTTAGAATGGAGGTTGTTGTTATTTAAAATCGAAGAAGGCAGTAGCCCGCCTGTTAGAATGGAGGTTGTTGTTATTTTTAAATTGAAGAAGTCAGGAGCCGCTTCTAGAATGGAGGTTGTTATACTTTTAAGTTGTTAGAAGTCAGGAGCTCGCCTGTTAGAACGAAGGTTATTGTTATTTTTAAATTGAAGAAGTCAGGAGCCCGCCTGAAGAATGGAGGTTGTTATATTTTCAGTTGTTGCAGTCAGGAGCCCGCCTGTAGAATAGAGGTATTAATTTTAAGTTAAAGGAGTCAGGAGCCCGCTTGTAGAACAGGGGTATTTATTTTAAGTAAAAGGAGTCAGGAGCCCGCCTGCAGAACGAAGGTATTTGTTTTAAGTTAAAAGAATCAGGAGCCCGCCTGTAGAACGAAGATATTTATTTTAAGTTAAAAGAGTCAAGAGCCCGCCTATAAATGGAGGTATTTATTTTAAGTTAAAGGAGTCAGGAGACTGCCTGTAGAACAGAGGTATTTATTTTAAGTTAAAAGAGTCAGGAGCCCGCCTGTAGAACGGAGGTATTTATTTTAAGTTGAAGGAGTCAAGAGCCCGCCTGTATAACAGAGGTATTTATTTTAAGTTGAAGGAGTCAGGAGCTCGCCTGTAGAACGAAGGTTGTTATTATTTTAAGTTGAAGATGTCAGGAGCCCGCCTGTAGAACAGAGTTTGTTATTATTTTAAGTTGATGGAGTCAGGAGTCCGCCTGGAGAACAAAGATGATTTATCTTTATGTTGTTGATGAAGTCAGGAGTCCACTTGCAGAAAAGAGGAATACATTTCAAGATCAAATCAGAAGTCAGTAATGTGGAAGGTTACAACAAAAGCCCCAGCATAACAAATGCCGATGAAAGAAAGCTGCTCCAGTGGAATTGCCAAGAACCGCAATGAAGGAAGCCATATACCCAGCAGACCAAGCAAAGATCAATGAAAAATAGTGTTCAGACAGGCAAAAGGTCAGTGTTGTCCCCTAAGCTCTCGGAAGAAAGAAGCACCGTAAGAAACACAAGCCGACAAGAAAGCAAGGCCAGCAAAAACAAATTGAAGATAGATAGGATCTTGTGATCCGTAGGCTAGCCTAGCTTCTTGTTTTTCTCTTTGACACGGTGTAATAAGGAGATCAGTTAGCAGTAGTAACATCAAACAACAGCAGTAACAGCAGAATTGCAGTCCCTTGGTAGTCCCAGCTACCAAAACTTCCCGAACTACATTGACCTGATTCCCTTTTAGCCAAGGATGTATAGGAAACCTTTAAAGCAAAGGTTCGGTCAAATCTTTCAAAAAAATGCTTCACATGGAGTACTCAAACGGGCAAAAATCGCTCGTATATGCTCACTTTATCTTTGCACGAAAACTCTTCATGTTTACGAGTAAAGAGGGTCAGCTGTGAGCATGTGATTTTTTCCCTATATATGAACTACTCCCAAAAAATTCAAAATAAAAGCAATTTTGTTTGTTCGCAATTGTTGTGAATTTTGTGTTATTTTTCGTGTATTATTTGCATTTGTATGTGCGTGTTTATTTGTTAAATTAATAAAAATATAAAAATATGTTGCATTTGAATTTAGGCTTTCATTCTACAATTAGCAGTAACTAAGTTTGTTTTACAAAAACTAAAATCACTAAAAATAGGCATCTTTTGCATTTTTAGCATTCAATATCAAATTGTGCAATTGTGTTTTAATTGGTATTTAATTGTGTATGATAATTGTTGTTAGGAATTAATTAATATTTTTGATAAGTTAATTTAGTTTATAACTTATTTTAGAATTTTAATTTTATTAATTAGAAAGTAAAAGAAAAGAGAACAAAAAATAGGAGAACAAATTCGGATTGGGCCATCTTGCAAATTAAACCACATGCCCAAAATTCAAACCAATTACCCAAGCCCATACCCTTCCCCTACCCGACCTGCCCCATCTGACCAAAAATGAACCCTCCTTCTCTAATTTTTGTTTCATTTTTCTAAATCCCAAACTCTTCACTACCTAAAAAATCCTAGAGACCAAATACTCACCACGAACAGCCACTCTATGTCTGACCATCCTACTGCCTCCTCTCCGTCACTACTCCGACCACCCTCCCCAAGCACACCACCCCAAGCACCAAACAATGCTCTTGCTAAGCATTTTTCGAGCAGCCAACGTCGACGAACCAACCAGCTCCAGCTCCTTCATCGTCAAAAACACTGACCCAACAACCCTTCTCCTGCTGCTCAACCACAACCAATGAGCAGCAACGCTCCATCTTCACCGTGACCCACTCACCAAACGACCTCACGTACAAACAACTACCTCAAGACCCTCCTGTTGCCCGTCGTCAACCATCACGAGCAACACCCTTACGAAGAAGACCGCCCAGTTCACGCCAGCAGCCCCTCTCGCTGCTTCGTCATCTTCCTCACGTCCCAATGACCACTTCGCTGCCTTTCATCCCCAGCCACGAATGACCCCTCCTAGTCCCTCTTCGCCCATGAACATACATGCACACACACGAGAAAAGAAGCTGAAAAATTGGAAAAAGTTTGAAAAATCGGACTGAAAATTCGAGTAAATTCGAGTTATTTTGGGTTTCAAAATTCCCGGGCAGATCTGTTTCCATTCGAGTTCATTATCGTTTCGATCCGGTTAGTTGGTTTAAGTTTCATTTCTGTCCGTATTGTGTTTGATATTTTGAGATCTAAAATCAGTATATATTTTTTGTTCATTGTTTATCGCTTCTTGATTATTTCTTTAGTTTGTTTTATCATTTGTTCTTGTTTAGTTTAATATTGAAATATTTTAGTTTAATCACTTGAATCATTTATCTTGATTATAATGTTGCTAGATTTAATTTGAATTTACGATTAAGTTTAGTGATTTGAATCTGTCTTATTGTTATGTCAAGTCTAAATTTGGACTCGAGTTAGAGATTTGAATTTATTTGTTTGATCTGTTAAGTTTAATTTGAATCCGAGTTTAGTGATTTGAATTCACTTGTTTGTTATTGATGTTGAATCTGAAAGTTATGTTTGTTGTTAAAAATATTATTCAGTCAAAATAATTTTTAGTTGGTTCTTGGTTGTTCATCATATAATTTGAATTTGTTAATTGAATTTGATTTAGAATTGGTTATAGTTGCTATATTTTGGTTAATTGATTTAAGTGAGTTGGCTATAGCTGACAAGGATAGAATAATAATTTTCAGTAATTTCAGGGGTAATATGAAAATTGAAAATATGAGGAATTGTTTAATAATATGATGGGGGACAAGACTTGTGGGGAGTATAATGATGTAAAGTAAAAAGAGGATTAATAATGTGATCCATTGAAAAGAGGAGACTGTGGGACCCGTGTTGACTGCTTTACTTAATTAAAAACAGAAATAGTATAGGTAATAATAAAAGGTTAAAAAGTCACATAATAGAAGAATATTGGGCTGGAAAAATAAAAAAGGATAGTTTAAAAGTAAAAGTTAATAGGTAAAAGAATAGAGGAAGAGAGTTTTGTTTTAGATATAAATAAGAATCATTTGACACTTAGATATAAATATTGTTTTAGATATATAGTAGTTGGTATTTTCTGGAATCTTATTGGGTCCAAGTCTGGTTTATTTCTAGTCATCGCCTGGGTATTTGTTGTGGCTGTTTGCTGTTGTTGCTGTGTTTTGCTACTGCTATCCTGCTGATCACTCATCTTCTTCTTTTACTTCTAATATCAGGTACACAACGGGTACATCTTGTAAGTTGATAACATGAAGCATGAATACGAAGAAGTGTTGAAGTTTTAATTTTATTTAGTTTTGTTACTGAATGTATTTAGGCCACTATATATACTATTGTTATATAAGTTTCTACCATGTTCAGGACAGCTTGTAGTAATGTATTAAATAATATTTTATTTTAATTTGGTTATTAGGTAATATATGCTTAAGCATGTTCATTACTGACAAACTGTTTAATAATAAGAATAAGAGGAAAATAACATAAGTTAATCTTTAGTAAAATCGGAATGGCAAAAATTGGTTAGTTCACTAGCTATGAAGGTTTTAATATTGTCAACAGTAGACTAATCGTGAACATGTAACTAAATTTAGTTAAAGCATGAACTTAAATTAATTTCACGAAATAGGCATTATGGCATAATTTGAGTTCAAGCAAGATGGTTTAACATTTAAGTTTAATAAACTTTCTAATAAGCTTGAGTGTATTATGGCTAAATCTAGTTTCAAGTGATTGTGAATAAATAATTCCAATAGTTTGTTTTTTACAATGCGAGTTTTAATATAGCTATAATTGATTTCTTTTGAATATTAGTTGTCAAATTTCATCTTTTATTTATAATTTAAAATTTTTATTTTTATTTTATTTATAATTTCGAATTTTTTGTATTTATTTCCTTTCCACTAATATTTGCCTTAATGTAGCAATTAGTGTGTTACATTTTTTATTTTTAAGCTCCTAATTAATTGGGATTTTCTTTCTTTATCTTAGAAATGATTTAAATAGAAATGTAGTCACTATAGGATATCCTTAAAATAAAGGAGGCGTGCCTCGTCACAGTACATTATTAATTGCGGGGCCCTCATACATGTATTTAATAAAAAATACTTAGGCTGCAGGACATGCCGTTTAGCGAATTTCACGGCTTTCTCAAAATAATAACGCGTTAGTATCTTTAGGCGCGTATTTAATAATTGTACCTCCCTAAACTCGGGTGTGCATTTCATGCAACCCAAGTCCAAATACCAAAACATCGACTCATGTATGTTCAGGATTGCGGGTACATTTCATGCGACGCGATCCAAGGACATATTTGAGACGATGTTCAATCTTCTTTAATAATTTGAATAAAAGCAGTTAAAAGTTAAAATTGGCACATAAGTTACAATATGCAATAAAATTGGTTAAATAAGCTAAATACGACAGTTGAGCAACCATGCTAGAAGGACGGAATTCGGGAATGCCTAACACCTTCTTTCGAGTTAACAAGATTCCTTATCCGGATTTCTGGTGCGCAGACTGTTAAACAGAGTCATTCTTTTCCTCGATTCGGGATTAAAATTGGTGACTTAGGACACCATATATCTCCCAAGTTAGGACTCTGAATCTTTAACAATTAATCCTGTTTCGATTGTTCTTTAATTGGAAAAATTCCTCTACATCCTCGCGGGGCGGAAAAAGGAGGTGTGACAATGATGCTGCCAGATATGGACCATCGGTGATGATGGAGTGTTGAGGATACATGATCGTATTTGTGTTCCCAATATGGATGGGCTTCGGAAGTTGGCTTGTGTGGTTTCTCGGTTTTCCATAGCTCACGGTATTCCATTCGTCCGGGTGCCGCAAAGATGTATCAGGATTTGAGGCAGCACTATTGGTGGAGAAGAATGAAGAATGATATTGTGGGATTTGTATCTCGGTGCCTCAATTATCAGCAGGTGAAATATGAGCATCAAAGATCGGGTGGTTTACTTCAGCAGATGGTTATTCCTGAGTGGAAGTGGGAGAGGATCACTATGGACTTTATCTTGGACTTCCATAGACTTTGAAGAAATTTAGATGCTATTTGGGTGATTGTGGATCAGCTGACCAAGTCTGCGTACTTCATTCATGTGTGTACTACCTATTCTTCAAAGTGGTTGACATGGATTTATATTCGGGAGATTGTTCGTATGCATGTTGTTCCAGTTTCCATCATTTCAGATAGAGGTACTCAGTTTACTTTGCAGTTTTGGAGAGCCGTGCAGAGAGAGAGTTGGTTACTCAGGTGGAGTTGAGCACAATTTTTCATCCTCGGACGGATGGACAATCCGAGCATACTATTCAGATATTGGAGGACATGTTGCGTGCTTGTGTCATTGATTTCAGAGGATTGTGGGATGAGTTTCTATTGCTTGTAGAGGCCGAGGGCCTGAGATACATATATTCCACGAGGTGGCTTGATTGATATGAGGCCGATGGCCTAGATTTGATGCTACGAGATGACTTGTTATTGCACTTGGGCCGTAAGGGGCCCCTCCCGGAGTCTCTACACCCACAGTGAGCGTGAGTACCCATTTGTGATATGAGATTAAACCCAAGGGGATAGTACTGTATTGAGATATAGCCGGAGGGGCGGATTTGTGGATACTGGGCCCGAGGAGCGAACTTCTATCTATTTACTTCACATTATTTACCTGTCAATTACCTTTTTTACCTATTGAAAGGAGATTTTACTTGGTTTTCACTGATTAAGTGTTTTCGAATGATGTCTTACTTCTTCATTATAGAATGCCTTATGCTTTACGTGTTTTCTTACCTCCAGGCAAACATCAGGGTGACTGGTGGTGGAACGATGTAGTCGAAGGAAAAGTGGAGGTGAAGAAGGCGGCGTTTGCTAAGTTGGCAGGGAGCACAAGCGAGGAAGAACGCAGAGCGAACAGGGAGATCTATAAGGTGGCGAGGAAAGAAGCAAAGCTGGCGGTTATGGAAGCTAAAAACGCAGCGTTTGGTCGCATGTACGAGGAACTAGGGGAGAGAGGCAGGGACAAGAAGTTATTCTGGTTAGCTAAAGCAAGGGAAAGGAAGGCGCGTGATCTTGACCAAGTTAGGTGCATTACGGGCGAGGATGGTAGAGTTCTGATGGGGGAGTCTCAAGTCAAGCAGAGGTGGCAGGCGTACTTTCGAGACTTACTTAACGAGGAGGGGGATCGTAACATAGAGCTAGGGGAGTTGGGGAATTCAGAAAAACATAGAGACCTTGGGTACTACAGGCGCATTAGGGCGGAGGAGGTCATGAGGGCTTTGCGTAAGATGAGTAGGGGTCGAGCAACCGGGCCTGACGAGATCCCGGTGGAGTTCTGGAAGTGCATGGGCAGGTCAGGAGTTGAGTGGCTCTCCAGGTTGTTCAATGCGATCTTCAGGACCAAAAGGATGCCGAATGAGTGGAGGTGGAGTACAGTGGTGCCCTTGTACAAGAACAAAGGGGACATCTAGTGCTGCAACAACTACAGGGGTATCAAATTAATAAGTCATACCATGAAGGTCTGGGAGCGGGTGATCGAGGAGAGGGTGAGGGAGATGACATCTATATCTGCGAACCAGTTCGGTTGTATGCCGGGTCGCTCCACTACAGAAGCTATCCACCTTGTCAGGAGGCTGGTGGAGCAGTTCAGGGATAAGAAGAAGGACCTGCACATGGTGCTTATCGACTTGGAGAAGGGGTATGACAAGTTCCCAAAGGAGGTGCTATGGAGGTGCTGGAGGCGAAGAGTGTGCCGGAAGCCTATATCAGAGTAATCAAGGACATGTATGATGGAGCTAAGACTAGGGTTAGGACGGTGGGTGGCGACTCAGACTATTTTCCAGTGGTTATGGGGCTCCATCAAGGATCGGCGCTTAGCCCTCTCTTGTTTGCCTTGGTGATGGATGCTCTTACCCGACATATTCAAGGGAATGTTCCTTGGTGTATGCTATTTGCTGATGATATAGTCTTGATAGACGAGATGAGGGTCGGTGTTATTGAGAGGTTATAGGTATGGAGACAGACTCTCGAGTCTAAGAGTTTCAAAATAAGCAGATCTAAGACAGAATACATGGAGTGCAAGTTTAGTGACGAGCCGAGCGAAGTAGGCAGGGATGTGATGATTGGATCTCAGGTCATCGCCAAGAGGGACAGTGTCAGATATCTTGGGTCGGTGATTTATGGGGACGGAGAGATTGACGGGGACGTCACTCATCGTATTGGAGCGGGATGGTCAAAGTGGAGGCTTGCATCAGGAGTCCTGTGTGACAAGAAAGTTCCACAGAAACTCAAGGGAAAATTTTATAGAGCTGCGGTTAGACCTGCAATGTTGTATGGGGCGGTGTGCTGGCCAGTGATGAACTCTCATGTTCAGAGAATGAAGGTTGCGGAGATGAGGATGCTCAGATGGATGTGCAGGCTCACCATGTTAGATAACATTAAGAATGAAGTTATTCGAGAGAAGGTGGGGGTGGCCCCGATGGATGAGAAGATGCGAGAAGCGAGGCTGAGGTGGTTCGGGCATATGCGGAGGAGAAGTTCTGATGCCTCGGTGAGGAGTTGTGAACGACTGGCGATGGTCGGCGTTCGGCGGGGCAGAGGGAGGCCTAAGAGGTATTGGGGAGAGGTGATTAGGCATGACATGGCTAGAATGCGGGTTTCCGAGGACATGACCCTTGATAGGAAAGTCTGGAGGTCTAGTATTAGGGTTGTAGGATAGGGGGCCCTAGAGTTTTTCGTACTACTCACCCGGATAGATGATTTGTGTTTTGGATTGTGTCTCCCTTATGGTAGTTATTTATGTTAGTTACTGTATGATACTATTGCATGCTATTTTGTTTATGGTTCTTATGTTTAAATAATTATTTACGCTATTTCTGATGGACTTACTAATGCTATGTTATTTTTGCTTTTGTTTTCCCTTTCCTTCACTGAGCCGAGGGTTGATTGGAAATAGTCTCTCTGCCCTTTCGGGTAGGGGTAAGGCTCGTCTACATATTACCCTCCCCAGACCCCACTTTGTGGGACTATACTGGGTAGTTGTTGTTGTTGTTGTTACTCACTGGGTCAGAGCACTCACGTTACTCCCTGCATCGTGTGTGCAGATTCAGGCATTGCAGGTTCCGCTTCTGAGTGTTGATGCCTCCAATTCCAGGTGGTTATTCGGAGACTGCGAGGTATTTGTTTGCGTCCGCAACCCCGTATCTCCCTTATGTTATTGTTTCTATGTCCTTCAAATATTTGTACCAGATATTGTATTTAGCAAACTTGTATTTTGTTCTATAGACGCTCATGACTTGTAACACCCCGGTTAGGACTGTGTCAGATTGAATATTCCGCACCTTTATCAGTATTTTCTGCTGTTTAGTATCATTTGATCATGTTTATATTGCTTTCATGTTAATTAACAACTTAAAATGAGAATTTAATTCAATTGGCTGGCCTTATTTTTACGAGAGGCGCTATTACGATCGATTTCGGGATTAGGATCGTGACAATGACACCATTATCGATGATCTTACTAGAGAAAGTATAATATCGGCGTGATGTTCTATAATTCAAATCCAATAATCCCGTTTTGTAGAGAAAAAGTTATCACAAGAGTTGCTTCAAAGCACTCGATTTGTGTTATATAGATAGTTGATTGTAGTGTGCAGGTTTTTTCAAACTCCCATAACTCATGTTGGATCTCAAGTTTCGATTTTAGTGCGCGACAGACACAGATTCACCAGCTCTCATGGAGACTCTATCTTCTGCTTTCGATTTCTTCTATCAAATTTTAAACTTTAATAGGATCAGAAAAAAAACTACCGAATGTAGTAAATTGAAAATGTTTAACTGATATTAAAGAAGATTAGTTGCAGTAAAATATAATATATGAATAATGTCTTTTTTTTTTTTTTTGTGAACTACAAAATTACAAAGTTTACACTCACTATATAGTTGAAGTGTGAAGAAACTCAGCAAAACCCCCAATTTTCTATTAAAGTATCATTTTTTATTTCAGAAATCGATGTTCTGTTAATGAATACAAAGATTTTAAAGTCATAAGGATGGCGGATTAAACGATGAAGAAAGAGAAGCGATGGCAATTCTAAACAAACGAAAGGTAGAAAAGCAACACAAAGTTTTCCTAAAGCCAAGCGGTGGCCATCATTCCCATCAAAAGGTGGAGCAGAAATTACCTATTTAGTCTTTCTCTAAACTAGGGATGCCAAAATATTAAAATAAAGCAGTTAACCACTTATATTATTAACTAAAAATATATTGGATAATAAATTTTTTAAAAATGAGTTAAATATGGATAAGAATCATATTATCCATTTAGAAAATGGATAACCAATGAGTAACCAATGAGTCTAGCTTTTATATTTGTAAAACCTCAAATTGAGGGGTTCCTCAAGTTAGGAAGACTATGAATTCTCCCGAAAGTGATCATATGCAAGAATTCATGGATAATATGGTCACCCAAATTATCCCTTGGTTAACTCATTTTTTATCCGTATTAAATATGGGTTGGGTCAGATAATTGATCCATTTTTTCATTGCCCGTTTTTCACTCCTACTGTGAATATACAAATTAGCAAATCGGGGGCACAACATATATTCTACCTAGCAATTTAGAGGTGGCAAATGAGCACATTGAGCTGAATTTGGGCGAGTTAAGATGGGCTAGGTAATAAATGGATCATTGCCCAACCCAGCCCAAAGTGTATTTGGGCTAAGATGGGTTGGGTCAAGATGGGCTAAACAATGGGTCATAACCCAACCCGCCCAACTTGACCCATGATTTAGAACCATGCTCATATTGCATAAAAAAAATATTTTACCTTAAAACATGTAAGTTGACAAATATTTTATGGATATGGGGATAGGGGTGGTGGAGGTGGGGTAGGGTGGTGCATAAAAACAAAAAAATAGAAAATTAAAAATACAAAAAAAAGTAAAAAAAATTTTTGAGGGAGTTTGTGCAAGTGGGGGTGGGGGTGCGTAAAAATAAAAAATAGAAAATTAAAAATACAAAAAAATAAAATTGAGAGAACTCTTAGATTTTCTCTTATTTTTACCAAATTTTTATAAGGAAACCATTGTAATTAATCAAATGATAAAAAATAAATAAAATAAACATAATTATAATATTAATAATAAGTTGGAACGAGTTTATCGAGTTGATGAACAACTTGTTAAAAATATATTATCGTTGATGACTTCAATTCACCGACTACATAAATTTTTCACAAATTGTAATAATAAAGTAAGCAATATTAGCGATTATAGAAGAAAATTAGAGAGAGATTGATGGTTTTGTGAAAAAAAATAACAAAATGAGGGGTATTTATAGTTGAAAATAGGAAAAATATAATTATGAAATGTTTGGGCTTAAAACAAAGTTTGGGGGGGGGGGGGAGGGGGGGGGGAGGGGAGGTTAAATGGTTATTTTGTAAATAGTCAACCACTATTTTTCAAAGGACAATGGCCAGATTTGTACAAGTCCAATGGTTCAGTTTCTTTTTTTTAAAAAGAAAATTGGGATTTTTTCCTATCTATACCATATACCAAACCTTATTATTAAAAATGTTCATAATTTGGTATTTACCCACCCAGTCCATAGTTTGACTACAAAATCTGTACTAAACCAAAAATAGGTAAATTCTACCCAAAAAAGGCACCAAATTTATAGGAATCAGATTTAATGGTGATTCTATCACCACTAATTTCGAAATTTAAAACGGAAGCAAATCCATTGCAGCGTAATTCTATCCTTCTCCATATATTTTTCACCATTGATAGCCATTAAAAAGCTTGAAAGCTTTGAATTTAGATTTTTAAAAATCATTATTTGTTTGGATTGAGTGTTGTTGTAAATAATTCGAAATATGTTTAGGAGTTTATATCTCAATTTTGAAGGGATTTGGTGAAGATTAGACTTGGTTTTGACTGAATTTCAGATTAAAACTCATCAAAGAAGAAGAAGACATATTTTTCCAGAAATTGTAGTTAAATTGTAGATAAAATGTAGATACATTGTAGATTGGGAAGACTAAAACTTCTACAAGTCTTCTACAATTATGTCGAAGATGCCAATTATGCTACAATTGAAATGGGAATTGGGGTATTAAAATTCCATGTATTCAGTTTGTAGATATCTTGTAGATGAAATTTCTACAAATAAAATAGAAATCAGTTTAAGTATTGTATAAAGTTGTATTGTTTTTAAGAGTATCTACAAAATTACTACATTTATACTACAATTAAACTAGAATCTTGTGTAAAAAAAATATTGACAACAAAATTTTCTCTTCATCTACATAATTGCTATATACAAACTACAAGAACTATATTATGTACATTTAATAAAATTGATAGTAAGAAATGTTTAATCTTGTGTTTAGAGAACTGAACACATTTCTTTTCTTGGTTTTCATAAGAAGAAATTAGCTGGCTAAATTCTGGTGTAGTGGTAAATTTGATTGAAAAATTACTTTTCCATATACAAAGAGAAATTAGCTGTCTCCATCATCTCTAGTAAAACCTGTCGTTGATGCTCAAGTTGTCTTGAAGAAATTAATATTGGAGAAAACCTAACTCTTGGATATTTTTTCCATGCAACCCAGCAAATTGAAGAAGAACTGTTAGCTGGACGAGGAGTTGCATTTTCCCGTATTTTGGAAGTTGTACCTTATGAGGGTGCCGGAGATAAAATTAAATTGCCATGGAATTAATTGAAGGTAAATGTGGGGGTGTGGGGATGGGAGGAGAGAGAGGCAGGTAAACTAAAATTGGAGAATATATGCTCATAAAATCATGACTAGAATAAATGAAGCAATATTTATACCCTTAATTTGAATTATGGTATATAAATTGAAATTTAATATGCTTAAATGTAATAAACACAAATCTTAAACATGACAGGTAAAAAAGTTTGATATATGGTATACATAGGTAAAAATCCATTTTAAATTTAGGCCCCTCAAGAACCGGTCCCGGTCTCACGGGTTTTTTTGTTGAAGAACCGGCCCAGAAGACCGGCCTACCCCATGGTCCCGATTCTAACCGTTTACGACCCGCTTAGGCCCAGAAGACCGTTTGGTCCGCGATCCCCGTCTTGCCACCCTTATTCTCAATGAATATATTTTCCTAATATTGAAAACGGGAATTCGCACATAATTAATACACAAAAAAGCTTTATTTATTTAATTTTTTCTTTTTTAAAATCAAAATCCTTGAGAATTTAATGGTGTTGGTATAAGTGTCATTATTCTTAAAAAGGGCAAAACTTAAAATTCACTATATAATCATTTCTCTCGTTATCTTCAATTTCTTGGCGAGTAGTTAAGTAAGAATGAGGTATGATGCTACGATGTTTGACTTGCACATTCTTGCTCATATTAGTTGTTGCAGATACGGCAGGGAAAATGAGTCCGGAATTGTTTCTTGGGGGTTTCCTGTGTTTTCAGTGTCTCTGTATACTTTTATTTATGGATTATTGACGTTGTGGATATTCCATAGAAATTCAAACCATGTTATCATTGAGGGTTTGTTTTTGGTGAATTTAGCCATAGAGGTTGGGATGGCAATAAGAGTTCAATTAGAGAAAGAAACAATCATACTGGGTTGTTGTTGTTGTTGTTTGGGTCAACTATAAAACATTAGTTCCATAACGCCGCATGTTGTATCTATATAAGCACTTAACCGGCATGACATATATCGTCTTTGTCTTCAACTGGTTTTCCGCTTGGATGAGACATTGGTAAGGTATAAATTAAGCATTCGTATTCTGAAATTCATTATCGAGAGTGATTTTTCGGTCATATCTTTGGTCCTTGCCATGAAAACTTGGACAACCAGGCTTCTTGATAATAAGCAAAGGACTGTCGATTCAATTGGTGATGTTGATGTGGAACAAGGATAACAACAAGCGAGTGATGTTGATGTGAAACAGGGATACCAACAAGTAAGTGTTAGATAATACGCTTAACGCTAGAGGGGGGGTGAATAGCGCTATAATAAAAATTAGTGTAAACTTGCGGAATTTAAAAATTGCAGGAAGTAAATAAGTGCAATAAATAATAAAGTACCCACCGATGTATTCTGGTTCACCACAACACGTGGCTAGTCCAGTCCCCGAGAGACTCTCTCGAGATTTTCCACTAACTTGTCAAGCTTACGGGTGCTCAACAAACCTTTACAACTTGAGGACACAAGCCTCAACACCTTTGCTCGGAGATACAACACTCCAAGAATTCAACCAAGGAAACACAAGTTCCTCACAACAAGAGAATCACAATTCTCTTACAAGTGTACAAGACACTAAACACTCAAACAATACACTCCTTAATGAGTAGATATGAGTAAAAGAAGTAAGCTCAAGATCACAACAACTTTGGACAAGAATATGGCTCTCAAAACTTATGTAATGAATATAAAATGATTAGCAATAGAGTATGCAAGCTTATAGCAATTGTATGATCAGTTGTTGTATGTTATTATTTTTAAAACACTGAAATGAAGCTGTATTTATAGTTGAAAAACTTTGCCTAATTGCCAATTAAGAGTTGCTGATTTTACTGAATGACAATCGATTGTCAAGAAGCCACAATCGATTGTTTGCCAATCGTTCCAGAAATCAATCCCAGATTTTACGCGTAACAATCGATTATCCAAGATCAACAATCGATTATTAGCAACGTTCAAAAAATCATTTCCAGATTTTACGTAAAACAACCGATTATACAAAATCAATAATCGATTATTCAGCAACGTTCAAAAAATCCTTTCCGGATTTTAATTTCAACAATCGATTGTACAAAATCAACAATCGATTACCTGACGGTATTTGAAAACTTTACGACAACGGTCAGCTTCACAATCGATTGTGCAATGTTAACAATCGATTATTTATCAGACTTTGAAAATCATTTAGACACTGCCTCTTGACAATCGATTGTTATATACTCACAATCGATTATTTAATAACTTTGAAAAAGTCTGGAAGACACTGCCTCAACACAATCGATTGTCATATGTTCACAATCGATTATTTTGTGACTTTGAAAAATCTGATGGACACTGTCTCTTCACAATCGATTGTCATTAACTTCACAATCGATTATTTTGAGCGTTGAAAAACTTTGATGGACACTGCCTCATCACAATCGATTATCATTAGCTTCACAATCGATTATTCTGAGTTTTGAAAAACTTTGATGTACACTGCCTCATCACAATCGATTGTCATAAGGTTCACAATCGATTGTCATGCAGGTTTGAAAAACCTGATGCTCACTGCCTTAACACAATCGATTGTCATTACTTCACAATCGGTTGTCATGCAGTCTTGGCTTAACATAATCGATTATCATAAGTACATAATCGATTATCTTAGTCCAGATTTTAGAGGCATGTTTACAAATCATTTTGACTAAAGTAAATATGCATGATTTAAAATCATTTAGCATTAAATTAAATATGCATGATTTTGTAAAAATAGTTTTACGAGAGAAGCCATGTCATGAGTCAAGTTGTCGGATCAAGATCACAATTAAGAACGACTCATGTAAAACTATAAAACTTGGTCTTGTGCTTGAATCTCGTTATATATATCAATTGTGCGCTTGTACTTGAGCTTCGTCATATGTCAATTTGCGATTGTTTGTCATTCATCAAAACCTACACATATGAACACACGTTTTAGTATAATGCTTTGAGAACGTGTTTCCAACAATTTCCCCCATTTTGATAATGGCAAACTTTAAGCGGGATATGCAAATTAGACAATTCATAATGACGATTTAAGACAAGTAAATATATGCAACAAGTATGCAAAATTAGTTCCCCCTCAATATATGAATTCCCCCTCAATTAATAAGAATTGAGAGTGCATACCCGTTAATTGATGGTGCATACCCGTTATCTTCCCCCTTTTGCCATTAGCAAAAAAAATGTAATAAGATGCCAAAGATGTAAATAAAGCTTGTTTATTTATTGGAAAGAAACGTGATTACTTAAAGAGAGTACAATAACTCAAGTAATAGCAGTACAATCGATTATTGATACAAGATAATCGATTATTAGACGACAGAAACCGATTTTTCTGAAGAAGACTAGATTATTGCACGTCATGCTTTATAATTCCCCCTACCTTTAGGGCGATACCTGCAAAAATTCGTTAGACGTCTCCGACGCTCAAGTTAGAAATCATGTAAAATAAAAAATGCAATGCATGACTTAGATCAACGTGGAGTCAAGAATCCCGAGTTCACTATGAATTCGGAAGAAGGACTCTTTCTCTAAGGGCTTTGTAAAGATGTCGGCCAATTGATCTTTGGTTTCAACAAATTCGATTTCGACATCGCCCTTGAGAACGTGATCCTTATGAAATGATGTCTAATTTCAATGTGTTTTTTTCGCGAATGAAGAACGGGGTTCTTTGTCAAGCATATGGCACTAGTATTATCACATCTAAGAGGGATATGATTAAGACTTAGGCCATAGTCCAAGAGTTGTTGTTTCATCCAAAGGATTTGAGCGCAACAACTCCCCGCGGCTACATATTCAGCCTCGGTTGTGGACAACGCAACACTTACTTGTTTCTTGCTAAACCAAGAAACGAGAGAGCTACCGAGCAAATGGCAAGTGCCGCTAGTGCTCTTACGGTCCAATTTGCATCCAGCAAAATCGGAGTCGGAATAGCCAACGAGTTGGCATGAAGAACCTTTGGGGTACCATAGACCCACATTTGTAGTACCAATGAGGTACTTCAAAATCCGTTTTATCGCAGTAAGGTGAGACTCCTTCGGACACGATTGATAACGGGCGCATAAGCACACGCTAAACATGATGTCCGGACGACTAGCAGTAAGATAAAGAAGAGAGCCAATCATACCTCGATACTTCTTAGTGTCGACTTCCTTACCTTTCTCATCTTTGTCTAGATGATCGAATGTGCTCATGGGAGTCGCCATTGCTTTTGCATTGTTCATTTCAAATTGTTTCAGCAATTCTTTGCAATATTTGGCTTGGCAAATGAACGTACCTTCTTTCATTTGCTTTACTTGTAATCCCAAAAAGAATGTTAACTCACCCATCATAGACATCTCAAATTCGCTTGTCATTAAATCGGAAAATTCCTTGCATAAGACATTGTTAGTAGCACCAAATATGATATCATCCACATATATTTGAACTAATAAAATATCATTGTTTTTATGCTTAACAAAAAGGGTGGTGTCAACTTTCCCCCTAATGAAATCATTTTCCAATAGAAATTTACTCAATCTTTCATACCAAGCTCGGGGAGCTTGTTTTAAACCATAAAGAGCCTTTTTGAGTTTGAAAACGTGATCGGGAGATTTAAAATCTTCAAAATCGGGGGGTTGTTCAACATAAACTTCTTCTTGAATAACACCATTTAGAAAAGCACTTTTCACATCCATTTGATATAAATTGAAATTCATAGAAGAGGCAAATGCGAGTAATAAACGAATAGCTTCTAATCTAGCTACGGGAGCATATGTTTCTTCATAGTCAATACCCTCTTCTTGATTATAGCCTTTTGCTACAAGCCTAGCTTTGTTTCTAGTGATTACACCATTTTCATCTAGTTTGTTTCGAAAAACCCATTTCGTACCAATTATGGTATGATTTTCGGGTCTTGGCACCAAATCCCAAACGTCATTCCGTTTGAATTGGTTAAGCTCCTCTTGCATTGCCAAGGTCCAAAACTCATCCCCAATTGCTTCGGAGATGGTTGTTGGTTCAATTTGAGAAACAAAAGCAGTATGACCTAAGGTGTTTTTAAGGGAGTTTCGAGTACTTACCTTTTCTCCGACGTCGCCAATTACCTGTTCGAGTGGATGATCTTTTATTGTCCTCCACTCGTTAGGCGTTTTCGTTTCATTCTCCAATTGTGGCGCTTCCTCCGTTGGTTGTTCCAAGGTTTCATCTTTATTTTCCTTAGGCGTTTCCTCTTGTATTTTGTCTTTCAAGCTATCTAAAATACCTGCAAGATCAAAACCGGAATCCTTTCTCGCCAAGCGAGCATTATTTTCGGAAAATACAACATGAGGGGATTCCTCCACAGTTTCGGTTCTTTTATTAAAAACCCTATTTGCTTTGCTACGTGAAGAGTAACCAATGAAAATTCCCTCATCGGACTTAGCATCAAATTTTCCAATTGATCTTTTCCATTGTTATGAATAAAAACTTTACAACCGAATACTCTAAAACTGGAGATATTTGGTTTCCTTCCCTTGTAGAGTTCATAAGGGGTCTTCATGAGTATTGGCCTTATGACTACTCTATTTAAGATGTAGCATGCGGTACTCACGGCATCCGCCCAAAAATGTTTGGGAATCTTAGCCTCTTCGAGCATGGTTCTAGCCATCTCTTCGAGACACCTATTTTTCCTTTCCACCACCCCATTTTGTTGTGGTGTTCGTGGAGCGGAAAAGGTATGCTCGATACCGAGTTCGTCACAAAAGTCCGCAAAGAGATTGTGATCAAACTCTCCCCCATGATCACTTCTAATTGAAGTGACGGTTGTTTCATTTTCGTTTTGAACACGTTTAAGGAAATATTTAAAATTTTGAAAAGCATCACTTTTATGGGCAAGAAATAAAGTCCAAGTAAATCTGGAATAATCATCAACAATAACAAAGGCATAACGATTTCTTCCTAGACTTTCAATGCGAGATGGTCCAAATAAATCCATGTGAAGCAATTGCAATTGTCTAGTAGTTGAAACAATGTTTTTCAATTTGAAAGATGCTTTTGTTTGCTTCCCTTTTTGACAAGAATCACAAATAGAGTCATTTTCAAATTTCAAATTGGGAAGACCAATAACTAAGTTTTGTGAAATCAATTTGTTCAAATGATGCATGTTTATATGTGCTACTCTACGATGCCATAGCCAAGTATCATCCTCTTTGCTCATAAGGCAATCCACATATTCGGGTGAGGAATTAGCAAGATCAACCATATAAATATTATCCACTCTAAAACCACGAAGGATAATTTTGAAATCGCTACGTCTAAATACTAAGCATTCATCCGAATCAAATAAGGCAAGATTTCCCTTGTCACATAATTGACTTATGCTCAAAAGATTATGCTTTAAACCTTTAACAAGTAATATATGCTTAATAGAGGAATTTTCATCCTTACCGACCGATCCGATGCCAATAATCTTTCCTTTATTGTTATCCCCAAAAATCACACTTCCTCCTTCTTTGTGTTCTAGTTGAAGGAATTTGGATTCATCTCCCGTCATGTGCTTGGAGCATCCACTATCAAGGTACCATAGTACACTTGATCCCTTCAAACATACCTACAAAACAAATTAATGCGTTTTAGGTACCCATGCCATTTTGGGTCCTTGAGGGTTAGGCATATTATAATGATGCGATTGAGTGATATGTCTATGTCGTGTAAAACATGCAGGAGCAATATGACCAATGCGTCTACAGTAATGACAAGTCACGTTGGGGTTATGCATCCTTCTAGGTTCATAGTAACTTGATGGACGAAAATGATTTACTCTATTTTCATTATGACTATTGCGCATTTCATGAGAACCATTTCTCCTACTATTAGTTCTAAAATGAGCAACATTTCTAGAGTAATGGTCATGTCTAGATGTTCTAAAAGGTTCAAAACTCCTTCTAGTGTTTGGCCTAGAATATGCATCATTTCTAGGGTAGTCATTTCTAGGTGGTAAGTTATTTCTAGGTCTTCTAAAATGTTCAACATTTGGTCTAGCATGCATATTTGTTCTAGGATTGCTATTTCTAGGATAAGCATTTGTTTTATTCATCCTAGGTTGAGCCTTAGGTGGTTAGGGTTTGGCTTCAACCTTTTCTTTAGGCTCATTCTTAAAGCCTATGCCATGCTTGGTTGATTTCAAATTAACAAGGACCTTATTCAAATTTTTGTGGGAAGAATTAAACTTATCTAAGGTACCTATAAGTCTATCTACCTCATTTTTGAGATGCATGCAAGAAGAACAATTTTTAATAGAACTTTCGGGTTTGTCGGCGCTTCTTTTTCCGAAAAACTTATTTTCCTCTTTCAGCTTCTCATTTTCTAAAATCAGTTTTTCTAAATCCTTTTCTTTCAAAGAAAGCTGTTTTTGAAAATCTTTTTCCTTTAGAGAAGCATTTTCTTTTATGCTCTTGACAGTTTTTGAAGCCTTAATAAATTCAGTATATAGCTCATCAAAAGCAGTTCGCATTTCTTCAAGAGTAAAGAAGTTTTTAGAAGAGATTTGACATACCTCATCTTGCTTGTCTTTTTGCGCCATAAGACAAAGGTTTGCGGCTTCGTCTTCGTCTTTTTCGCTTGACTCATCTCCGGAGTCTCCTCCCCAAGAAATGTATGCACGTTGCTTCTTAAAAGGTTTCTTCTCCTTTTTGATGTTTGGGCAATTTGATTTGATGTGCCCGGTTTCACCGCATTCATAGCACTTTATTTGTTCGCCTTGCTTTTTGCCCTTTCGTTCATACTCCTTTCGCATGATCTTTTGAAATCTTTTGATAATGAGTCCAAACTCGTTGTCGCCGTCCTCATCAACTTGAGGTTGGCTTGTGCTTGCCTTAAGAGCGATTCTTTGCCTCCTTTGATCATCAACAAGAGGGTTAAGTATAGTAGATTCATAAGTCTTAAGATTACCTCTTAATGCGTCGATGGTGACATTTGAGACGCCAATGGACTCTTGAATCGCGTCGGCCTTTGATCGCCATGCCGAAGTGAGACTTCTAAGAATTTTTCGAACAAGTTCTCTATCCGTGAATGTCTTCTTGAGAGCATGTAGATCATTTACGATTATTGAAAATCGTTCAAACATTTCATCCACCTTTTCACCTTCCTTCATGTGAAAATAATTCATAAGCATGGGTTAGGAAATCAATTTTGGCTTCCCTTACCTGGTCCGTACCTTCGTACGTAATTTCCAGCTTGTCCCACATTTCCTTCGCCATTGTGCAACACGATATTTTCCTTTTTGGTTGGAATTTGATTTCCCTTCGTTATCACCTTCCAGAGATGAAAGTTGTTTGCTTGAACGAAGATTTTCATCCTCTCCTTCCAGTACGTATAGTTTGTACCGTTGAATAGAGGTGGTCGTGTGGAACATTGTCCTTCATCAATTCCTGCAAAAGAGTCACGAGTAGAAGCCATGGACGGTTCTCTCAAACTGTTAAGTCTTCAGAGAGTTGGGCTCTGATACCAATTGTTAGATAATACGCTTAACGCTAGAGGGGGGTGAATAGCGTTATAATAAAAATTAGCGTAAACTTGCGGAATTTAAAAATTGCAGGAAGTAAATAAGTGCGATAAATAATAAAGTACCCACCGATGTATTCTGGTTCACCACAACACGTGGCTAGTCCAGTCCCCGAGAGACTCTCTCGAGATTTTCCACTAACTTGTCAAGCTTACGGGTGCTCAACAAACCTTTACAACTTGAGGACACAAGCCTCAACACCTTTGCTCGGAGATACAACACTCCAAGAATTCAACCAAGGAAACACAAGTTCCTCACAACAAGAGAATCACAATTCTCTTACAAGTGTACAAGACACTAAACACTCAAACAATACACTCCTTAATGAGTAGATATGAGTAAAAGAAGTAAGCTCAAGATCACAACAACTTTGGACAAGAATATGGCTCTCAAAACTTATGTAATGAATATAAAATGATTAGCAATAGAGTATGCAAGCTTATAGCAATTGTATGATCAGTTGTTGTATGTTATTATTTTTAAAACACTGAAATGAAGCTGTATTTATAGTTGAAAAACTTTGCCTAATTGCCAATTAAGAGTTGCTGATTTTACTGAATGACAATCGATTGTCAAGAAGCCACAATCGATTGTTTGCCAATCGTTCCAGAAATCAATCCCAGATTTTACGCGTAACAATCGATTATCCAAGATCAACAATCGATTATTAGCAACGTTCAAAAAATCATTTCCAGATTTTACGTAAAACAACCGATTATACAAAATCAATAATCGATTATTCAGCAACGTTCAAAAAATCCTTTCCAGATTTTAATTTCAACAATCGATTATACAAAATCAACAATCGATTACCTGACGGTATTTGAAAACTTTACGACAACGGTCAGCTTCACAATCTATTGTGCAATGTTAACAATCGATTATTTATCAGACTTTGAAAATTATTTTAGACACTGCCTCTTGACAATCGATTGTTATATACTCACAATCGATTATTTAATAACTTTGAAAAAGTCTGGAAGACACTGCCTCAACACAATCGATTGTCATATGTTCACAATCGATTATTTTGTGACTTTGAAAAACCTGATGAACACTGTCTCTTCACAATCGAATGTCATTAACTTCACAATCGATTATTTTGAGCGTTGAAAAACTTTGATGGACACTGCCTCATCACAATCGATTATCATTAGCTTCACAATCGATTATTCTGAGTTTTGAAAAACTTTGATGTACACTGCCTCATCACAATTGATTGTCATGCAGGTTTGAAAAACCTGATGCTCACTGCCTTAACACAATCGATTGTCATTAGTTCACAATCGATTGTCATGCAGTCTTGGCTTAACATAATCGATTATCATAAGTACATAATCGATTATCTTAGTCCAGATTTTAGAGGCATGTTTAAAAATCATTTTGACTAAAGTAAATATGCATGATTTAAAATCATTTAGCATTAAATTAAATATGCATGATTTTGTAAAAATAGTTTTACGAGAGAAGCCATGTCATGAGTCAAGTTGTCGGATCAAGATCACAATTAAGAACGACTCATGTAAAACTATAAATTTTGGTCTTGTGCTTGAATCTCGTTATATATATCAATTGTGCGCTTGTACTTGAGCTTCGTCATATGTCAATTTGCTCTTATTTGTCATTCATCAAAACCTACACATATGAACACACGTTTTAGTATAATATTTTGAGAACATGTTTCCAACAGTAAGTGGACAAGGACAACAACAAGCGGGTGTTGTTAATGGGGGACAACAAGAAAAAGAATATGGTGTTGATGAGGCGCAAGGAGGACAACTACAAGGAGCAGATGGTGCTAATGCTGGACATGGAGGACAACAAGAAAATCCAATCCCATCTCCTTTATTGGGTGCTATACTTCACATTAATCTTATTTTTTTCGCTGGTTAATTATTTTGTTGATTCAGCATGTTTGAAGTTTAATTTGTTTTATCCCGTTATGATTTGTAGGTTTTCAATCTAAAATGCTTTGATCATTGGAGTACAATTGTGAATACAAACAAAGGGAGGAAGACATTAAACATGTGGAAACTAAGAGAAATTGCAACTGTTGTGGAGACAAACTGAAAATTGCCACTGGTGGACTTTACTGTCTTGTACTTCTCATGGATAAACCGAGCTAGCTATCATAATGTCACGGATACAGTGAGCCTCGTTAAGTTGCAACTTTTATCCCATAATAATTTGAAATATTCTATTTTTCTTAGATGTTGTTTTACTTATTTCGCAGTGGGTTCAATTTGTTACACCTAAGTTTAATTATGATAATAGTCCAAATATAACAGTATCTATTTAATTGCAGAAAATTACGAGGCAGCACTACTTCAAAGGAAGTCCTTTAAGTAAGGACATCAGAAACGAAAGCAGATCAAAGGAACAAGAATGATCCTAAATCAAAGGAACTCAAAGCCATAAAAAAGGAAATAAAATCAAGTCCAGGCGTTAAAAAAAGACATAACAAAGCCAAATCAAAGGACGTTGAAGCTACCAAGAAGGAAACATATCAAGTGCAGTCGCTAAGAGAATCAAGCCTGAAGATACTGAAGATTGGTTAATCAAATCAAGTCACAAATCACTCCCTTGATTATGGATTTGAAAGGGATGGACGTAAATGAATCTAGCCCATTTGTTGTGCAGGATTTGAAGGCACCCCTTGGATCAAATCTCTTAGAGCATTTTGTGCCTCAATCAAAGATCAATCTGTAACGGCTACCCAAAACACTCCTCTAAAACGACTGGCAAACTCAAGAAGACGATTATGCAATTACACCATTTGTTTCTAAGCCTTTCTAGTTCTTAGTACAAACATTGTATTCTTGATTCTACAAGTGTCACAAAGGATAGGAAGAGTTAGAACACAAAAAGAGAGTTGTGTCAACATTGAATAATTATTGTTGTTGTATATTATTGGTGGTGAATGAACTAAAACCATCAGTGTTGTAAACTTTTATAAAAGATTTAAGAGAACCCTGGTGACCAAAGGAACTCAAGCTAGGTACTATACTGGTAATGAACCGGTATAAAAATTGTTGTGCCTTCTTTATCATTCCGCTCAGTTAGTTTATCTCTATATAAATCAATCACTACACAAAGTCTAGTCGACTAAACTCATACTTAGTCAACTACGATTTTTATTCGGCTACAATTCACCCCCATCCCCGTGTACTTTCAATTGGTATCAGATAACTTTGCTTAACAACTAGTGAGGAAGAGATCACGGGATCAAATACATTTGTTGGAGCTTTATTTCAATAAAGAACCTCTCAGGTATGACCCTCATACTTCAATGGTCAGCACTTTTCCAACTGGAAAGTACGCATGGAGACCCTTACCATCTCATATGACATTGACGTTTAGCGCGTGATCATAAAGGGAAATCTTCTAATTCCGCCAAATAAAGATGAAAATAGTCAAGTCATAATATCAATCCACTTGATTTAGATGATTACATTGAAGAACAATTACTGGTCATAACAGTGAATGCTAAAGCAAAAAATCGGATGTATGATGCTATTAGTGGTGAAGAATATGAAAAGATATCAAGCTATGACACTGCAAAGGAAATGTAAAATAAATTAGGGGTCACATGTGAAGGAACCAACAAAGTGAAAGAAACAAGGATCAATCTCCTAGTTCGAGACTATGAATTATTTTAAATGAAGGATGAAAAATCAGTAGAGAAAATGTTCTCTAAGTTTAGCAAAATCCTTGGAGATTTAAAGTTTGGTAGACCAATCAAAAGCGGAAAACATGTTAGAAAAATTCAAATAAGTCTTCCTATGATTTGGCAACCCAAAGGCATTACTTTGGAATGTTAGGATATTGACAAATATTCTATCATGAACTTAGAGGTAATCTAGTTGCATTTGAGAAAACACAATTAGACAGGAAAATTCAACAAGAAAAGAAGAAGATAGTTGCAATTAAAGCAACTGTGGCTGAACCGAAAAATGAAGAAGAGGAGGAATGCAGAGAAAAATATGAAGACATAGCTATGCTCTCTCAAGTTGTTACCAGCATGATGAGGAAAAACAGAAATAGCAGCAGAGATAAATCAAAGTACAGAATGGAAGGATGAACAATGATAATGATAAAAAAGATGGAAGATGCTATGAATGTGAAAAACATGGACACATTCAAGCTGAATGCCTTGCACTGAAAAAGAAAATCATTGGAACTTTCAAAACAAGAATTCCTTTGAAGCTTGGAGTGATGAAGAAGAATCTTGTCACGAAGAAATTGCTAGCATGTGATTTATGGCCATCGATGGAGATAGCAAAGAAAACCCAGGTGAACTTGATCTTATGGAAGACGAAGGTACAAGTGAGGTACGTCTTCCTACATATACTAACTGTCAAGAACTTCAAGAATTTATTGACATTGCTCTTGTAGATATTGAGAAAGTTCTGAATGAACTTCGAAAAATCCAAAAGGAAAGAAAGATTGGGCTTTGAAGTTGGAAGTATGTGAAATTAAGAGAGATATGCTTCAAGATGAAATTAATGAACTTCAACTTCAACTGAATGGATTATGAATATCCACCAGCCATAGGTCAGTTAGATCAAATCAATTTGTTCCTCAGAACCCTCCACCTAGAACTAGGAATCCTTCTCCATATACTCATTGTGGTAAAAATGGGCATATATCTAAGCATTGCAGGTTTAGAATCAGAGGAAAAAATGCCTTCGAAAACAGTAATAATCCCTCATGTTTCTATTGTGGAAAATTTGATCATACTTCTAACCATTGCAGGTTCAAGAACAATGGGAGATGGGTCTGGTGACCTAAGCCCTCTAGTCAAGCTTATATTCAGAATATTAACCATTCAGGGCCCAAGCAATCTTAGATACCTAAAAACAAGTAATTTTTTTCTGCAGGAACATCGCAAGAAGAATATAAAAGGGAAATGGTATCTTGATAGCGCATGTGCCAGACAAACAATTGTTCAAGACGCTCACCAAATTAGATAGAGGAACTCTCATCTTTGGAGAAAAAATCAAAAAGGAAATATAATTGCAGTTGGAAGAGTTCCTCTCAGCTCAACATGTGATGTAGACGAAGTATACCTGATTGATGAACTTCGTTACAATATTCCGCGTATCAGTCAACTATGTGAAAATAATTGATGTTCGATATTAAAAACATGGTTCATTTATTGAAGACGAATCAGGTAAAGTTATTCTTTCTTATAAATAGACATAAGAATGTCTATACAATAGTAATATAGATAGTTTTGGTAATAAAAATTTGTCTATCATATATGATTGATGTCCCTAGGTATGGCATAGTAAGCTTGGCCATGCTAGCATGAATACTATTTAAAAACTTTCTAAACGGGATATTGTCATTGGTCTTCCAAAATTAAACATTTTAAAATATCATATTTGTGATGCATGTCAATTAGGAAAACAAACTCATTCATCTTTCAAAATCAAAAACATTGTTTCTACTACTAAACATCTTCAACTCTTGCATATGGATTTATTTGGTCCAATTAGAACTGTTAGTATTGGTGGTAGAAAATATGCTTTTGTTATCGTAGATGATTTTTCTCGTTTTACTTGGATTATTTTTTTGAGTTATAGAGATGAGGCTCTAAGAAATTTTGAAGTTTTCTATAAGAAGGTACAATGTGAAAAGGGATACTACACTATTATCAGAAGTGATCATGGAGGACAATACGAGAGCAGAGCTTTTGAAAACTTCTGCAACGATCAAGGAGTCTCTAACAACTTCTCTTCACCAAGATCACATCAACAAAATGGAGTGGTAGAACATAAAAATAGAACTTTGAAGGACATGGCAAGAACCATGATTATGGAATACTCTCTACCTTACCACTTCCGGACAGAAGCTCTAAGCACAACATGTCATATTATCAACAGATATTTGATTTGACCCATTCTTAAAAAGACTCCATATGAGCTATGGAATGGCAAGAAATCCAACATTAGGTATTTCCACCCATTTGGATGCAAATGCTTCATTCACAATAATGAAAAAGACAACTTGCGTAAGTTTGATCCAAAAAGCAATGAAGGTATTTTTCTTGGATAATCTCCCATAATTAGAGCAAATAGAGTTTACAATAAAAGAACTTTATGTATTGAAGAATCCTTTCATATTGTATTTGTGGATACTAACTCTCACTCAAGGAACGAAAAACTTCCTGAAGATAAGGAAATCTCTATTGTCCCAAAGTCTGTTGTTATAGGAAAATGCAGTCACGATCACTCGACCAGTCAGCAGAATTAGTCAACTAAGAAGCACATTTAAATTCAGGAATCATCCTCCGCTGACAATTAATCACTATGGAAAAGGATCCAATCACGAATGTTCCAAATGAATGGAAAAGTGAATCAGGATAATCCCACAAGTTCATCATTAGAAATCCACAAGAAGGTATCACCACCAGAAGATCTCATAAGCTCAACTCTCACGTAGCCTTAATATCACAACTTGATCCAACAAAGATTAATTAAGCACTTAAAAATGACTACTGGATAAAAGGTATGAAAGAGGAACTTGATTAATTTGAAAGAAATAAAGTGTGGGATTTAGTTCCAAAACCATCAAATGCTTCCATTTTAGGAACTAAATGGGCTTTCAGGAATAAGTTGAATGAGTCTGGTCAAGTTGTTCGCAACAAAGTAAGTCTAGTTGCTCAAGGTTATTCTCAGCAAAAGGGAATCGACTACGATGAAATATTTGCACCTGTAGAAAAATTAGAATCTATTGGAATACTACTTGCTTTTGATGCTCACATAGGATTCAAACTATTTCAAATGGACGTAAAAAAGGCCTTCCTAAATGGATACATCTCTGAAGAAGTATACGTGACAAAAACTCCTGACTTTGTAAGTGACAAATTTCCAAACCATGTATTCAAGCTATCTAAAGCACTATACGGACGCAAGCAAGCCCCTCAAGCCTGGTTTGAAAGACTAAGTTCTTTACTTCTAAATCAAGGTTTTCAAAGGAGGTAATATCGACACAACCTTGTTCATTAAGCATTCAGATTGAGGCAATCTTATTACTCAAATTTATGTTAAGGATATTATTTTTCAAAGCCCTAACTCTATGCTATGTGAATAATTCGCTCATAATATAAAAGGAGAATTCGAAATGAGAATGATGGGAGAGCTAACTTTCTTTCTTGGACTACAAATCAAACAATCTCCTAGAGGGATTTTTATTAGCCAAACCAAATACACCAAGGAACTTATAAAGAAGCCTGGTATGAAGAATGCAAGTCCACTGGAACTCCAATGAGTCCAACAACTACACTTGAAGAGGACAAGAACGAAAAAAGTATGGATGAAACAATATATAGAGGAATGACTCTCTATTATATCTCACTACTAGTCGATCAGATATAATGTTCAGTGTATGTAAATATGCAAGGTTTCAATCGACTCCAAAATAATCCCATCTTACTGCAGCTAAACGCATTATAAGATATCTGATTGGGACCATTGAATTAGGATTATGGTATGCTCATTCTAACAATTTTGTTTTAAAAGTCTTTTCAAATGCAGATTGGGCAGATGATATGATAGACCCGAAAAGTACTAGTGACACATGCCAATTATTGAAAAATGCTTTAATTTCCTAGCATAGTAAGAAACAAAATTGTGTTGCCTTGTCAACTACTAAAACAGAATATTTAGATGTTAGAAGTTGTTGTACACAAGTTCTTTGGATCATGCATCAACTTTTCGATTATAATTTATCTCTTACCTCAACTCCTATTTTCTGTGATAATACAAGTGCTATATATTTGTCAAAAATTTTTGTGCATTACTCTAGGGAAAAACATATAGAAATTAAGCTTCATTTTATTTGTTATCATGTTGCAAAATGTGATATCATGTTAGAATTCATTAGTACTGAATCTCAACTTGCTGATATGTTTATAAAACCCTTTTTGGAAAAAGAATTTATTTACTGCGTAAAAATAATGGAATTACATCTATTATGTAAAAAATCTTTCGTATCTCAATAAAATATTTTACTTCCTTTATTAGTTTGCTTAATTGTTGATTTTATTAACTTGATGTGAGTGTTATTATTACACTTCCATTGTAGTCGCCGAAGCAACTCCTCAGAAGTGTCACTTTCTTCTGAACCCGATGTTTTCTTTAACCGCCGCAACCCCTTCAACCTTCCAATAGCTTAGATACGTATCTCCATTCTCTTTCATTCTTCATCACTTCTCACAAAATTCTTCAAAGATAAACTCTCATCTTCCATTACCACAAGACGAAGTAGACAATTTCAGAAAACTCACAATCTTGAAGAAATCATCAACCTTGAATCATCCCTCGATTCAAGCTTCCTTAAAACTGATACTGATAGTAGTGAATCATCATAGGATCTCCCTATTATCCAGCAAAAGCGGGGAAAAGGCCTATGGAGCAACCCCTCTAAAAGCATGCATGGAAGAAAGGAAAAATGGAAAACATAGATGTTTGGCCAGGGGACAAATTGAACTTCTATGGACCAAGTAAGAAATCAAGGTTTGAGTCCTATAAGTCTTAATCTATGGGTTATGGATGCTTCTTAAGTTTCTCTCTTATGAAAATTTGTAATATGATATACTTGCTATTTTTGACTTTTAACGTCTTTCTTCTTTGTTCGACACTATTGGAAATTCTGTGTATGAAGAACCCATAAGGACGTTTTATACAAATATAATTATTAGTGACAAGTATGACTTTGAGTCAATGATTTTAGGAACTAGGATTGTTCTTGATTCCTATCAATTTGGGAAGATATTTTCTGCTATCATGGTTATGATATTTTTGTGCAAAATTCCTCACCTAAAGACTTTAAAGTTTCCTTAAAGAGGCAAAAGTTTTTCTGTCTAAAAACCCTCCTGACATTGGTCCTAAAAATCTCACGTTTGAGCATCGTGTTTTGACCCACAGGATAGATACTACTTTACTTCCCAGAACTGGGTCCCTCAACACTTTGACTAGAGATATCTTTATATTTCACTGTCTTGTAAATAATAAAAGGCCTGACTGGTTTGTGTAGATTCATTAGTATATTCTTGAGCGTATCAGGGATATATCCTCTATTGCTGCTTGTTTACCATATGGTTTACTCATCTCACATATTCTTGAAGTCATGAAGGTTGACTTGGCACCTTTCTCGCCCAAGCATGTTACTAGTACCTATGATATGACAGCCTTTTCTATGATGGGGTACATCTTATGTGACGATGGATGGATCAAGCATGCCAAGTTTGACAGTACTCCAGTGCAGGACGAAGCACCTACTGCACCAACAGATCTAGTCGACTGCCACTAACAACCTACACTAGATTCAACAAAGTCTAGATAGGGTAAAATTCTGCTCATTGCGTTGAAAGAACAGGTGGACAAGATCAAAGAAGTCACAAAAGAAATATGTACAGATATGGCTAAATTCAGGATGGACATGGGAGCCATGAGGAGGCAAGGAATCAGGGTATTCAACTGCATGACGGAAAAGATAGATAAAATCACCAAATTAGTTGAAATCGCCTATGACTCTTTTTGCACCAAAGTGATCAATACCCTGAAATAATTTTTGGGGAGGAACTAAGGCAGTGTTAGTGTGTTTAGAACAATTTTTTTGTTGCTTGTTTTTATTTTGTGAACTACTTTTATGTTGGCCTATAAGAATCGTCAATATGTGCCTCTACTGAAGGCATAACCTCTACTATCCTAACCACTTTGTTTATTATCTAAATTATTATGTATGCTCTGTATGCCCTTGTTTTTCTTCATTTTTGATTGATGTCTAAGGAGGAGAAAATGAGATTAAGTAAAACAGAACAACAATTCAAGGGGATCAGGCATATAAAGTTATGAAAAGGGAAGTATACTCTTTTTACTCTTTTTTGATTGTCATCATCAAAAAGTGAGAGATTGTTATACCTAAATTTAAATGATGACAATAGTGCAAATCTGACTATATCTATTTAATTGCAGAATATTAGGAGGCATGACTATTTCAAAGAAAGTCCTTCTGGTAAGGACATCATAAAAGAAACAAGATCAAAAGGAACAAGAACGATCCTAAATCAAAGAAAGTCAAAGCCATCAAAAAGGAAACTACATCATTTGTTTCTAAGCCTTTCTAGTTTTTAGTACTATATTCTTAAGTCTACAAGTACCACAAAAGATAGGAAGAGTTAGAACACAAAAAGAGAGTTGTGTCAATATTAGAAAGAATTATTATTGTTGTACATAGTTGGTGGTGAGCAAACTAAAACCATCACTATTGTAAGCTTTTATCAAAGATCTAAGAGGACCCTTGTGACCCAAGGGAACTAGAGGTAGGTACCACACCTGTACTAAACCAGTATAAAAATTATTGTGTCTTCTTCATCTTTATGCAGTTAGTTTATCTCTACATAAATCAATCACTACACAAAGTCTAATCGACTAAACTCATACTTAGTCAACCAAGATTTTTATTCGGCTACAACTCACCCCCCTTGTACTTTCACCATTTTTGAAGTTGCGCTCTCCGAATGTTCGTATCATCTTAGTTGGAACTGACATGCGTAAGGAATTAAAGATGGCATTATATTTTTTTTCATTTATTCTTCAAACTTAAAAGTATAATGTTATTTCCTAGAACGTAGAGAGGACCTGAGAATGAATAAACCTACCAACCAGCCAATTGTTACTTCTAAGGAGGTAAAAACTTGGTTATGTAAGTTCTTGTTATTCTATAATAATTCATTTCAGTGTAACTTTAGGTATGAATATATCTTTTGTTTGATAGGTTAAAAAGACTTGCCTTGCGTGCTAAAGTAGTTACTTATAAGGAGTGTAATTGTAGAGACATGATCATCAACTAAGGCTTGTGAACAAACTCGTAGAGCTGATGGTGTAGATGATAGCACCAGGACAAATAGTAAAAAATTTCAAGTTCCTCATCAATGGTTGTAAAATGATATTATTCGGATTATTATTAGTTAATTGTAGTTTATCAACTAAGGCTTGTGAAAAAATGATAGATCTGATGATGTAGATGGTAGCACCGGGACAGATAGTGAAAATTTTAATTTCCTCATCCACTGTTTGAAATGTTATTATTTGGATTATTATTAGTCTATCGTTGTTATTAACTAAGGCGTGTGGACAGACTTCTCACGGCTTTTGTAGATGGTAACACCATGACAGATAGTGAAAACTTTCAATCTCTTCATCCACTATTCTAAAACGGTATTATTCGGATTATAATTAGTTTATTGCAGTGGTTGAAAATGTTGTGGTTCGAAACTGTAATTGCTAACTGCTATGGTTTAGACCGAAGTATTTGTTGTCTCATGCCTAGTTTTTATGTGAATTCTGCTATTTTGACATTTAATGTCGAGTCTCTTTATGACTTAATTATGATGTCTTATATTTTTTAATATTATACGTAATAATGGGATATGTCTAAACATTTAAGGGAGCAGGTTACAACAACATTCATAAGGGAACGATAATAGTGGCTCAAGAAAATTAGTGGCCTAAAGCCAAATGAGAGGCCTTTTTTTATACATATTTTATTTATAGTATAGTACTTTTACAAGATATAAAGCCTTCAAATTTACACTAAACATATGATAGTAATAAGGTTTATTCGAGTTAATAAGATGCAAGCCATGTGTTTGCAATATGTTATCTTGGATCCTGTTAAAAAAGTATCATTTACTAATATGAAAATTTGAATAGTCTAATTCAAAGTTCTAAAATATTTTTATCGTTAAAAAGTGTCAGTAATTCTATCTTGCTAATAAAAATTTTGTACTTTTCTCTATGAATTTTAATATTGTCTAAGACAAAATAACTTAGGAGAATCTATTAAAATATTTGGGGCCCCAGAAGTTTGGGGCCTAAAGCAAAAACTTTAGTGGCCTCCACTCCTTGGGAACGAGGAGAGCATAACTATTTCTTACTAAAGTAAATTCCAAGGAAGTATTCCGAAAGAGACGGATATAGCAAGAAAAGCTTAGCTGCGTAGTCTGTTTGAGAAATCCGCCTGGTGCATAGCAGCATGTAACATCCAACATTTCTAGAAGGAACTTTTACTCCCTATAAAAAATTTTAGTACCCTATTTATTTTAAATAAATATCATTATTACATCATATAAATACTTTTTCTGTTATAAATAGAACTCTATTTAAGGTGAATGTCTATCTTATAATTACTTCAAGGCTAAGTCTTTTATCTTCCTATAAATAGAGGGGTCTTACCCCATTGTAAATCATCCCAAAAGTATTAATAAGAATACTCCTCTCTCTACTTTTCTCTCTATTGTTCTTGTTCTTGTATTATTGTTCTTGTTCTTATATTATTTCATAACACGTTATCAGCATGAGTCTCTAACCAATTGAATTTGATTTCTTCCTTCTTCCAAAATTTCTATACGGAAGAAACTCCTTGGAATTGCTGGTGGTTGAGTATAGCACTGTAAGAATACGATCAGATTTCGAACGCTTTCTATACATACACATATATTTTATTAAACACGTAGTACCATACAATCATGTTCTACGATGTATATTTGTCGACCATTATTTGTGCTTTTCTTGGTAAAAGTGTTGGTGTTATTAAGCTACAATATTTGCAGATGTTTTATAGTCTTTTTGCTTTCAACGCAGCCTGTGCTTATCAATTATATTGTCATAGAATTGTGTTTTGATTGCAACTCTAATGGAGTTTGTAAGAAATTACACTCACATGAAATGGTAAAATTCCTATGCCTTGCCATGATCAAATTCATGTATGATTGTGGGCAAAGAATTAAAAATCCGTCCAATTGAATTTGCTCCATTCCCTTTAGAGAATGTGATAGCAGTATGTGATAAGTCTGAAAGAAGACAAAATTATTACCGTGAAGGTATCAATGGATGTGGACGTGGCAATAGACGGAATTATAATCGTCATCATTGTGATAATGAGAATAATGAAGATTCTCAAAATAATCTTTCACTTTATGAAAGTAATATTTGACATGAGATTGTGTATAGCACATACAGATGATTATGATCCATTCCCTGAAGTGAATGTGATAATTGTAATAAAGCCCGTAAGTATGAACACGCTCTTGATGTAATTTTGTTTTATGTCTGACATTATGAAAAGAAAGTTCATTGCCCTTGAAATTTCAGGCAAGAACTATATGACATGGGTGTTGGATGCTGAAATCCATTTGGATGCAATGGGTCCTGGAGACGCCATTAAAGACAGAAATAATGCATCCACCCAAGACTATGCTAAGGCCTTGATTTTCTTGCGCCATCACCTTGATGAAGGTTTGAAACTGTGCTAAGGCCTTGATTTTCTTGCGCCATCACCTTGATGAAGGTTTGAAAATTGAATATATCACAGTCAAAGATCCACCTATCTTGTGGAATGGCTTAAAGGAGAGATATACCAACCTGAAGTTGGTCACTCTGCCACAAGCACGATATGATTGGGCTCATCTGAGGCTCCAAGACTTTAACTCTGTTTCTGAATATAATTCTGCAATGTTTAGAATTACTTCTAAATTGAAACTCTGTGGAAATACTATAACTGATTATAATATGCTTTGTTCTATCTCCTTTTAAGATGAGTTATATTGATTACCCGTCATTCAACCAGAATCATTTATAATATTCTAGTCACCTTGTTTATAACAGTAAATCTTTATATAGACAGTGAATTTGTATTCTCTGTAATTAACACACATTTAGCTTATAAGGTTGTACTAAGTTTCTATTGTTTAGTAATGTGTTACCAACGTGACTTCTGATACAGTAAATTATGTAATTATGACTACGCAGCAATTTGTTACTAAATTGTATTAGGTAACACTGTTGACTGTTAGTTGCATGATTATTACTTCTTTGACAATGTCATTGCCATTCCACTTTAATTGTTTGATAGTCTATTGCTTACAATTTGATAAAGTATTTTACACTATGGATGTGTACACCATTAGAAGTAACAATTAGCTATTTCCACAATCATGTCATTATATCTTTTTACATTACACACTTTGCATTGCTTTAGTATATATAGAATTGCTACAGCTGAGTTATAAGTTACAACTATGTAACATAAGTCTTTTACAGATGTATAATCTCATTTATGTTGTCAGCAGTAATATAACGTTGTACAAAGGTACTGTAATGCACAATATTAAAGTAATGTAATTAATAATAATGCACCTTTTGCAAAGTATTTCTATACTTCATTGTAAGTCAACTATATGAGTTGTATTTTTGTATCTCACAATATTTAAGTATTCTGCCATTTAATTGATTATTATACCACACAGACAATATTCAAAGAGAAGAAATATTCCTCTCATTTAAGTATGTGTAAGGCAGATGTTATTACAATTTTGGTAGTAGTAAATTGATTGAAGGCTCCTGAAGAGCAACTATAACTCTGCCTAAAGGAACAATATTTTAGAGAATGCAATGTTCTCCTCCAAGTCTAAGAGGAACTTGTTGAGTTTTAAAGATATCATTCAAAATGGATATCATGTTGAGACAATAGATGAGAATAATCTTGAATACCTCATTTACTCATGAAAATGAGGCTGCCCACTTCGGTTTGGGGTCACGCCATTTTGCATGCAGCAATGCTAGTTCGTCGGCTGCCCACTTCGGTTTGAGGTCACGCCATTTTGCATGCAGCAATGCTAGTTCGTCTCAGACCGACGAATTATCACAAATATTCCCCGTTGCAATTGGTTTTGGGCCATGAACCTAATATATCCCATTTAAGAATTTTTGGATGCGGAGTATATGTGCCTGTAGCACCGTCATATCGCACCAAAATGGGTCTGCAAAGAAGGTTAGGAATATATGTTGAGTTTGAATCGCCCTCCATTATTCGCTACCTCGAAATATTGACAGGGGATTTGTACACTGCACGATTTGCAGACTGTCAATTCGATGAGACACTTTTCCCAAAATTAGGGGGAGAAGTTGGTGAAACCAAACGGGAAATTTTGTGGAAAAATGCATCATTATCTCATCTTGATCCACATACCTCGATTTGTGAAAAAGAGGCGCAAAATATTATCCATTTTCAAAGAATAGCAAATCGAATGCCAGACGCATTTACAGATTTGAAAAGGATAACAAAATCACATATCCCCGCAGTGAATGTGACAACATCTGATTTATGAATACATATTCATTATTGGAAGAATATGAACATGAAATGGTATCGAATATACCACACTCACCCCTAGAAGGAGGTTTGAGATGATACCACACTCACCCCTAGAAGGAGGTTTGAGATGATGTCATTATTATGGCATGAATGGTCATTGGTCACGTACCTATTGTACGCCAAAATAATTTGTCAATGTGATTACCAAAGGACAATAATAATGCAAGAAACATATCTTGCATATAATTTTGACATGACCATAATGGTATAACTTTCTCTTTAAAAGAGATATTCACCACATGGATGTTGATGAATTTGTGGTAGTACAAAATTAATTGAGAGCTCTAGAAGAGCCAATTATTACTATGTTGGAGAAACACGATTGATTACCAATAAGGTATTGCGTTGTAGTAAGTCTCAAAGAAACTTATTCAGTTTCCAAAGTATATGAAAGTGGTTGATCATACTGAGACTATAAATAAAGGAAATATTTGATATCTTCTATTACTACAACTTGTAGCGGGATAATTTGTATATGAAAAGCTACCCGCTTCATTCTCCAGTTTGTACTACTTGTTCTCATTAATTAATTGACCAACTAAAGAGTTCGGGTTGAAGCACATATATTCTGGAAATATCAAAGGTGAATATGGGCCCATTCACCTGCCATGTATACCACATATGATGCATCTATGAAATGGTTACATGCGCGATTGTTATTAACCCGCAGCCTGGCCGGTGCTTGCGAGGTAAATTGCTCAGTAATCTAACTTCGAGCATAATTTCCAGATTTTCTATTCAAGATTGTTCATCTTAATAAGTTGGTTTATATCATAGTTGGTTTAGCAAGATAATTATTGAGTGCCTCCACTTAATAGCTAAACTGTTTCTTATGAGAACAAAGTTATATATATCAGTTTGATATACGTTGTATACGAGAGTATATTATATTCTCCCCTCACAAGTGGTTCAGGGTCAGGAACCAAATAATTTCATCTTATTATTATTGATGTGCGGTGTATATTTTCATTAACACCATAATGCACAAAGATGGACTCTCAAAGTTGAGGAAACAAGTTAGCTTTTCTAACATGAGGGGGAGACATGATAAACACTTGAGAAAAGGCTACATGGGATGAATTATCATTTGTATATATAGATCCTCGAATATCATAATATGAACCTGAAGTTCATAAAAGGATAATTCAATTGCAACATATTGCAAAGCATGCTATACGCATTTGCTGACCCAAAGAAAGTAACTATATTCTCACTGCAAATGCTCATATTAAGTCCCAGAAGGACAAAGTCTTTGATACGCTTAAAGCGTATAGACAAATCGGTTTCAAAATAACTTCTTAATAAAGAAGATGAGCAAATGATCAAAGTGATCATAATGGGGAGGCAAGTGATCTAGAAGTCACATGACATAACACTTCATAAAATCTCATGAGAGATTCAGGTACCTGAATATATGAATAAAGAGATCTCCATGTTATGTCTTTATGAAAATTTACTGGAACCGATATAAAATGATCGTCGACGACATCTATGATAGCGCTAAATATCGATGAGGATCTTATGTTTGTCGAATACAAACAAAATATTGACTAAATGGAAAAGAAACAATTCAAGAAGAATTGATTCCATATGAAAGACATGTAGTTTTGGACATGTAGTTCAAATACTTGAAAGTATAAGGTGAAAGGTATGTGTAATCAGTTTTCGATATTTTATTTGTTTAACATGACATGAAAACTTGATGTGCATCTAAAGTTTATTATATGGCTTATATGACTTAACTTGAAAGATTTAAGTTGCTTAAAGCATATACAATTCTTGGTCCTGAAGTACCACATCCTAAGTGCAATTTGTGTACATATGTATCTTGCTATAACTATGATAATATGGCGAGGATATCCCTATGGAAGTATTGAAGAGTCATTCCACGACATTACATGAAGATGTTGATATCTATCAAGAATGATAATTTCAAGGTACGGAATATTCATTCAAGTCAATATGGTTGATTTATTTATCAAATATCTACTAACGATTTCTTGAAGCTAGTGCACAAGATTGGAATGTGAAGGTTCAAGGATGTGAATTGATGTTCTTTTTAGGGGGAGTTAATGCGCGTTGCACTCTTTTTCCCTTACAAGGTTTTGTCCCACTGGGTTTTCCTTGCAAGGTTTTTAACGAGGCAACAAATAGGCGTATTACATATGTACTCTTTTCTTTTTCTAGAATTTTTCCCATTGGGTTTTGTTTTAGTTAAGGTTTTAACGAGGCACATTATTGAATAGACATTCAAGGGGGAGTGTTATAAATAGAACTCTATTTAAGGTGAATGTCTATCTTATAAGAAGAGTCTTACTTCAAGGCTAAGTCTTTTATCTTCCTATAAATAGAGGGGTCTTACCCCATTGTAAATCATCCCAAAAGTATTAATAAGAATACTCCTCTCTCTACTTTTCTCTCTATTGTTCTTGTTCTTATATTATTTCATAACATTTTCTTCTTTATAGCAAAAAATCTAAATATAGTTACATCCTACAATAAGGCACCATATATGCTAAATATTATTTTTCTCTATCCCTTTTTGTATTTTCTCTCACATAATTATCGCGTATCTGCAAACCCCAATACAATCTTTTTCTGTTTGCATACAATCAGACTCTCTTCTCCCACAAACCCTAGTTTCTTAACTCTTCTACCCAAATTCTCAATTTTCGATCCTTAAACTATCAGAATCATCAATTACATCAGCAACATCATATATAGAGATAAAGAAGAAGGAGATCGGAGAAAAGAAAAAAGCAAAAAAACAAAAAATTGAAAAGAAGGAAAACTTAAAACAGCAAAAAACATACGTCAAAAGAAAGAAAGAAGCAGAAGTCAGAGGATCTGATAAAATCAAAAGAAAAGGATGAAAAAGAAGTGAGAAGACAAAACGAAAATGGTTCTGCATTTTTAATTCTCAAACAGAAAATATGGAGTTCCAGTAGAGGTTACATTCATGATTTGTGTTCCGATTTTCCTTAGAGATTTTGGCTTTGTCCGTGATTTAATATCCATTCATTGTTTCCATTTCGCTTGGATTATAGAGTTGAACCATATATATGTTTCTCTCTCTAGATCGTCCGAATTGCCTATTGTATTCGGATATATTATTCTGTTGTATTCACTTATATTCAGGTTTAATCAGTTGTATTTAACAATTTTATTCAGTAGTAATTAGTTGTATTCAAGTGTTTTATATAACTGTGTAGTTAGTTATATTCAACTATTTTATTCAGCAGAAGTTAGTTGTATTTTGTTGCATTCAAGAGTTTATTCAGCTGTATTCAGTTGTATTTTTCTTTGTATTCAAGTGTTTTATTCAGATGAATTAAGATGTATTTTGTTGTATTCAACTGTATTATTCATATATATTTCTCTTTGTTCAACTATAATCTTATTATGTATCTTTCAAATACATATTAATGAGGGATCGTTTTAGTTCGTTGAGTTAAATTAGGAGAATATCATGTGATTTTATTTACTTATGTTTTTTGCGCAAATACGTTACTGTATTTAATGTTAATGTCGCTTGAATACAACTAAATACATGTCAAATTTAGCTGGAATTCTAGATTTACGCATATATTTTTAGTTGTATTAATGAATACAACAACTTAAATACATGAATTACATTGTATAAAAACATAAAAGGTATTTATAACACGTAATATAGAAAATGGTATCTATAAATAGCTAATTAGACCAAAAAGATGGTGATTGGCCCGTGGCAGTACGGGCCCAACAATATAGAAGTTGTAATTTTTATTTTTGATTAACTTTGTTTTAATATGTAATTGCTAATAATAAAAAATTGGTAAACCCAAATAACAATCAAATTGGATAAAGAAGACACTGTATACCAACTGCCGGATGTTATTACATCCATAAAGGACAGAACGTTCATTGTTGGTTGTTGCCTAGCTCTCCAACGACATATTCTTTTTCATCTATGGGAGATTAGTTCACTTATATACTATTTGCACATTTACAAAATGAAGTGCAGCCATCATGTTGTGGTTTGGCTCCAGTCTTGTATGCTTTCGTCAAAAATATTGGTACATGCAGGGGTTATTTATTAGTCTAGCCCATCTTTTTTTTTTCAAACTACTACAAAAAACCCAAGCAAAACCGTTAAAAAACAAAATCGACCAAAGTTGATAGGTAATGACCAATAATGTTCAAAATACGATCATTTACGTGTGGACGATATTTTGAAGGTCGGAAGGGCATACCGACCAACTTTGGTTGGTCAATTAAATTTTAAAAAACAAATTATTATCGAAGAAACTGACCAAAGTTGGTCGGTTTTTTCCGACCAAAGTTGATCTGTATTTTAATTATGCAATTAAACAATGTACCATCTAGGAATCGAATCGAGATTTATAATGTGGCAGGATACTATTCTACCCCTAAATCATTGGTACATTAGTTTTTAGATTGTCTTATATTTGATTTATATTCTTTAATTGTATTTTCGCACGAAAATAACCAACCAAAGTTCGTCAATTTTATTGAAAAATAATATTACTGAACAAGGTAGGCCAATTTCTTAAAATGACTTGGTCAGTTTTTTAAATATTAATTTTAATTTATTTTAAATAAAAAAAATCGATCAACGTTGGTCGGTTTCTTGAAAAATAAATTTTGCGGGATTCAAAAATAGTTTTTCGCATTTTTGCGGCAAAGAAAATCAAGCATAGTTGGTCGTTTTCGTAAAAAAAATTATAAAATAAAATATTTTAAAAAATTGACCAGCTTTGATCGATCTTTTGACTGGTTTTTTCACCTATCAAAGTTGATCGGTCGACCTTGATCGGTTTCTGAAATTTCAGAGAAAAGAATAGAAGCTAGAAAGCTAGAAAATTAAATTGTTATGCTTTTCTAATCTTATCTATATACGTCCCTATTTGTGCTTCATTGTACTGTTCACTATAGACTCAAATTTAGAAAGACCCCCGCAAGTAAACAGAGATGCGAGTACACAGGAATACTCCACATAGCTGCATAACATGCATTAAATATCTCAGAATCAAAAATCTTCTTCCTCTCTAACAAGATTTATTTCACTAATAAACACAAAATAATAGGCAGCCGCAGACAAACCTCCATAATTGTATCAGCCATGAAGGAATTCAAGAGAATTGAGCACATAGGCGTAATGAATTCAAGGAATTGGCTAATCATGGTTAATCTCTTTCTTTCCATTTTCCATAAACAAATAAAAGGTCTTTATGGAGCAAGTTACAATGTCAGCAATGTTGAGACACTACTGACATTGATAAAGGATCACTTGTTCAAATTCAAATAAAAATTCAGAGGAAAAAAACGAATTCATGAGATTTTACTAAGTTGAGCTTTATTGTATATGAAGATAAAAGAGGAAAACAAATTTGCTGAGCTTATACATAAGATTTTACCACACTGAGTTGCCTTGATTCTATTCTATTAGTGAAATAACTTTATCATGCAAATTTGGTTTCTTACGTTCTCATGCTATCTATGCACGTCCTTGGCATAGAGGCCGGCCCAATTAAGGCCGACCCGAGTAAGGTCGACCCCAGTAAGTGGATGGCCCGATTAACACGACCCAAGACGGCGTCGTTTGAAGCTCTGACTCTTTCGTACACTGAAGCCACCAACTTCTGTACTTTTCTTTGATTATTTCAAGGAAGGTCTTCTACTATATAAAAGAAACCTTCCCTTTGTAAGGACACATGTATTTTCTACTCAGAATATACAACTCATTCTCTCTCTCTTGTGCAAAGATTACTACTTGTTCCATTATTCTTACATCTGAAAATATCTACATTTCATTATTATCACCGATCTTAGCTCAATAATACTCTCTAGTTCATATTACGCTTGATTCCGATTTACCCTTTTATATTTTTCGATTGTTATTGAGCTTAACAAGTATTCATATAACTTTTTAGCCAAACAATTTTGCGCTGTTTGTGGGGATTTCGTGAATCAAAGTTGTAGTTTGCTTCTAGAGATCCTTCGAAAACCACTTTCTAGCTGAAAACAATGCAAGAATGAAAGTTATCATGGATGTTAGAGCCGATTTCATAGGCCCTCTCAACGCGGCTGCTGAAGGAGACGCTCCACACGCAATCCCTAGCACCCTGATAAACGCGGAAAACCCCCCTTCCTCTTCTGAAGATCTGGTAGTTCCATAAGAAAAATAGGCTTCTACATCTACAACTAAAGAAGCACCCCCAGTGGTAAAAAGGTTACTAGAAGAGTGGTTGACAAACGCTCTGAGTAGTTTAGCTGAGAAGCTGCCCCAAAACGCTAGATGCGCACCAGCAACAGACAATGTTGCAGCTGAAGATGAACCCGAGGTTACACAAACAAACAACGTGCTCGTCGATGCCCAAGCTCACGGCGGTGGACTCACAGCCATCCTAAAAAAGATGGAGGAAATGGAAAATGAAAATAGGTTGCTTCGCGACCAGATGAAGGAGCACCAAGAAAGAGTGGACTAGATCCCGGGTGCGCCTAAGCTGCTGCCAAAGCGAGACGTGGGGAGGTTTGTCAAACAACCCTATACAGAAGGAGCTGCACCATACCCCATCCCAAAGACCTTCAAAATGCCCCCTACTTAAGGGTATATGACGGGACCTCAGATCCCGAGGACCACCTGATTCATTATGTCACGACAGTCAAAGGTAACAATCTATCTAGGAGAAGGTACCGTCCATACTTCTGAAGAAGTCCGGCGAAACACTAACGGGAGGGGCCCTAACGTGGTATTCCCAGCTACTGGCCAAAAGCATCTCCACGTTCGAGGAAATGGCAGATAAATTTGTCACCGTTCACGCGGGAGCCAAGAAAGCGGAAGCACGGGTCAACAATATCTTCGCTATTCGACAGACCTCAGAAGAAGGGCTCAGAGAGTTCTTAGCCAGGTTCAATAGGATCAGAATGAGCCTACCAAATGTGTCAGAAGGCATGGCAGTCGCAGCTTATTAGAACGGGCTCAGCAGAGCCGCCTTATGAAATATCCCCCACCACCTGGGAAGAAATCCACAATGCCTACTGTACCGAGGTACGTGGAGACTACGACGACCTTAATGGCCCAACCCGGCGGTTAATAATGGTGTACCCCGAAATCAGAAGAGACCGACGAACCGAGGGACGACGGGAACAAAACCCACGCCTCAACAAGGAGAGGCACCAACCATCCTTCAGATCTTCGCATCCTCCACCACCAAGGCACACGGACGCCTTGCAACGACATATCGCCCCACTGCGGAACGACAAAGGTATTCCTCCTTTACTATATGTTCATAACTTTTTTGTATCTCCTTCAGAGGTAGTGTACGCACTAGAGAAGCTAGGCAACAAAGTACAATGGCCGACGAAGATGAATTCCGACCCTGCCATGAGAAAATCAAACGCCCTATGTGAGTTCCGCAAGGAACAAGGGCACAGAACCGAAGACTGCATAGGTCTCTGACAGAAGGTGGTCCGGATGTTGAACCAAGGATTCTTGAAAGAACTACTCAGCGACAAAGGAAAACTCAACTTTGCACGTGGACAGGAACAACCTCACGGCCCGCTAAGGCCGCCCTCACCAAAACGCACCATCAACATGATCATTGGGGACGGCAACGATTCAGCAATCAACCATGTCAAATTCACCACCACTCACAAATTAAAGCGAACCATCGCTAATGAACGGTATGACGACTTCGAAGATAGTATCGCCTTCGATAAGTATGATACCAACGATTTATCTTTCCCCATTATGATGCTTTAGTTATCACTTTACGCATAGCAGATACTAACGTTAATGGTCGACGATGGCAGCGGCTCATGTATCATTCATCCAAGAGTCCTTGCACTAATGGGACTCGAGGATAAGATAATACCACGCTGTATAACACTGACTGATTTTAACAATGCTGCGGAAAGAACCTATGGGGAGGTAACACTACCCGTTCTAGCGGGAGGAGTTACGATGGAAACCACTTTCCACGTAATGAACCAAGAAACGGCCTACAATGGCATCATCGGACGTCCGTGGATACATGTCATGAGGGCGGTCCCCTCCAATTTCTACCAAGTGATCAAATTCCGTACCCCATGGGGGGTGTTCAGCATACGGGGCGAGCCATACACCGCCCAAGAGTGTTATAAAATAGCTCAAGATTACACACACCAAACAACTCGAAGGAGCAAGTGCGGAAGCATAACAATCAACCCTATAGGGGACTAAGGTCCACCCGACACAGGATGCCATTGAAGATCCCGACGTCATTGGGGATAACAAGGCCACGGTCAATGACCTCGACCCCATCCAGCTGAGCGACAATGACTTCACAAAGAAGGCTTACATAGGCCACGACCTTTCAAATCCAAGTAAGTATCGTGAGTTTATATCTATCTATGCAGATTTATTTGCTTTTTCCCATGCAGATATGCCAGGGATTCCACGAGAAATAGCCTCCCACAAACTGAACGTCGATCCGCTACACCCGCCCGTGCGGCAGGTAAGGATAAAATTCAATACCGTCATCAACGGAGCAGAAAGTGAAGAAGTAGACAAACTACTGGCAAACGATTCCATAAGGGAGTCCAAGTATCCGGAATGGGTTGCCAACGTTGTAATGGTACAAAAGAAAAATGGGAAGTGGAAAATGTGAGTGGATTTCACCGACTTAAACAAAGCATGCCTAAAAGATTCGTTCCCACTACCCTACATCGACCAATTAATAGACGCAACGGCAGGACATGAGCTGTTAAGTCCTGGATGCGTACTACGACTATAATCAAATCATGATGGCCGAGGAGGATCAGGATAAAACAACCTTCATCACTCACGGGGGAACATACTGCAACAAGGTAATTCTCTTCGGGCTTAAGAATGCAGGGGCCACACCAAAGGCTGGTGACTACGATATTCAAAGAACAACTCGGAAAAACGATGGAGGTCTATATTGACGACATGCTAGTGAATCATCAAAGAAAGAGGACCATCTTGACCACTTGAAAGAAGCCTTAGGAATATTAAGAAGATACGGTATGAAACTAAATCCTGAGAAATGCGCCTTCGGCGTAGCCTCGGGAAAGTTCCTGGGGTTTCTGGTGTCACAAAGGGGCGTCGAAGTCAACCCAGACCAGATCAAGGCTATAGAAGCAATCCCTGAAATACTAAGCAACAAAAAAAACAAGTGCAAAAGCTGACGGGTCGAATAGCTGCCCTTTCCAGGTTCTTCTCACACTCTTCCGACATGTGCCATAAATTCTTCGGTGTATTGAAAAAATACCAAGGACTACAATGGAACGAATAATGTGTTGAAGCCTTGAATAATTTAAAAGCATATCTATCATCGCTGCCCCTACTAGTCAAAGCAAACCCAGGCGAACCACTGCTAGTATACTTGGCTGTATAAGAAGTCCCGATCAGCGTCGTCCTAGTACGTGAAAATAAAGGTAAGCAATCTCCTATTTATTACATTAGCAAAACTTTAGTGGAAGCCGAGACCCGGTACCCACACCTTGAGAGGCTAGCGTTAGCACTCGTAGTAGCTTCACGAAAGCTACGATCCTATTTCCAAACTCACACATCCTTAACTCTCCCTAAGCAAACCTCACCTTTAGAATAGTGGCATGCAAAACGAGGTTAACGAAAATTTGCTTATCTCTCTCAAGAAAAAGTCACAAGTCTGGCTCTAGGTACCATATGCTTGTCTCTTATGTGAGTATCCACTAATGTAAGCTTCATTCGACTCAAAACCATATAAGTCTTTTATGGAGACATTATGAAGGCTTTTGGTTCATGGTGGGAAATGTTTTGGTCTAAGTAGGTTCCATCTTCCCTTAAGCATTTCTTTTGATTTATTTGGCACACATTCACTTGACGCCTTGAGTGATTTCACTTATTTCTAAGGGGTTAGAGAGAAACATTGTCACTCTTTCTTATGCATTTCAAAATTTTCTCCTTTCTCGGCTTTCCACACCTTTCATTCTTTGCTTTTCTTGAATCCCTTTTTATTCTTTTTTACATTGAACATTTTTTTTTGTCTTTTTACTTTTCTTTCTTTTTCATTGCCTTTCCTTTTCTTCATTTTTGTGCCTTTTTACCACTTTGTTGCAATCCTCGTCTCTCCCCCCAAACTTATACTTTTTCCATGTGCTAAAGAAAAGATCGGGTGCCAAGAGAGGGTATCTTTTAGAACGGGCTTGTATCATGGTTCTTGAAAGAAAAAAGTTTAAGGCCCAAAAGGATTGACTAGGGATCTTATTATTGGCAGGCTAGAATTGTTCAAGCTATCATTTGGATCAAAGAGAGCCTATAATCATGTCTAAAGTTAAAATTTACTTAGTATTTTGCCTCAACAAACATTCAGGGCAAGTTCTAGTCCAATGAATCGAGACTTAGACTTGCAATTGTATTACTCACCACACAACCGAATGGATTGCTAAAGACCTAGTGTCGGGGGCCCACAATGACCTTAGATACGATTTGAGCACACAATGGTCCTGAAAACCCACTTGTTAATTAGGTCAACACAAGAGCCTCAAGGTCACTATTGTCACCATCCTAAACACAACAATTTTACTTTGAACATGAGATCAAAGGCAAATGTGCTAGGCCCAAGTGAAGTTTTGCTTGATATACCCTTAACTATTAACTACTAAAAAGAAAAAAGAAAAAACGGGCTTAAACCCTCAAGAAGATTGTCATGCCATTCATCATTGGGAAGAGACACCCGGTTCACACAAAATACACCTTTGGAAAGAACTGTGGAATTAAAAAACCAAAGGCTTATTGCAAACGTCCAAGAAGAAGAAGCTACGAACATAAATAAGAAGCTACGAAAAGAAAAATTTGTGGAAAGTAAAATAAATTTATACAAGAGGGGATTTGTCGAATGTACAATAGATGGGGATGAATATGTACGATATGATATAACTTTATATACAGACCCAAAGTAAAATAAAAGTACGATAAATGTAACAAAATATCATAATTATATACAGACCAAAGATGAAAAGATAAAGAACGGATAAAAATGTATCAAATATATATATATATATATATATATATATATATATATATATACACACACACACACACACAATCACTCAAATGAATAGTAGGGCCTACCCCTTCAAAGAAAGTTGGCATTATCCCCGATACCAATTAGTCTAAATAAACTACCAAAAGATAAGAGGAAAAGGGATATAGAAACTCCTTATGGCCCGTCTGTCTGCATATGGTCGTGTGTGGTCCTTGGGTCCTCTATGTTATTAGGGACCTCATACTGGTCCCCTGTGGCATGCTGCTCTACTATTGGGACCTAGGCCTTGAGCTGGACAGGATCTGGATATGGTACACCATGTGGCTGACTGGAGGAGGTCTCATGTGGGTCTCCCAGGGGGGTTATTGCATCATTAGTGCTCGAAATCGTCCTCTTCCTATTGGGAGGCCTTTGTGACTACTCCGGCTGTAGATGATCTGCTGGTGCCGGGTCCTAGAGCAATAAGTCTAAAGGCAGATGATCTACCTTCAGTTTTTCAACATCTACTCGCAGCTCCTTCACGGACTCCTTGGAGGCCCATGTCTTCCTCATCTTCTTGTGCTCCCGAGCAAGCTCCTTGAGAGCCTTGCTATGTGAATCAACTGCCTTTGAGAGCATTGCCTGAGTGTCGTGGATCCTCTTCTGGTTGTCAAGTATCTCCTTGAGAGCATCCTCAATTGACTGGGGAACATGTGGGGCTGGAGGAGCCGACTGAGCCTCATCCACGGTAGTAAGTGTGGACAACTTGGATGAGGCAGTCTGCAACCAGTTGTTTATGCTAAGAAGCGCATGGCTCAGTCGGTGGGCTATAATAGCATAGGCCCAGGAAGATGGAATCTCCGGGCCTACTGAGGTAGATGGTCCAAGAGGAATGGATATGGATGTTGATGGACCGGGAGGGGCGTCTATGGAGGTGGAGGTTGGATCAACAGAATCCACTACCATAACTGGCTCCTCAGACTGGCCAGTTGGAGCAGTAGTTGTACTCTTGAAGTTCTTGCTCTTGGGGTTGTCATCCCCTTGCATGCTGTACCAGGAAAACGGGGCTTTCGCCTTGACCTTGATGTCATAGGGCCTCTTGACCACTTTCAGGTCCAGAAGTACATTGTGAGGAAGATAGGGAAAGGATAGTTCTGGTCATGCTCCGCACCCACAATTGTAAAGATTCTGGACAACACATTCCCCACGTTGATAGGGTACCCTGCCATAATGGAAGCGACTAACACCGCCCGGTAGAAGGGGTAAGGTGTTGTCATGAGTGGTTGGGTCCAACCGGCTGCAAACAAAAGTCCCCCAGCCCCGTGCCTTAAAGTTCAAACTCCGCCCCGGAATTCGGATTTCAGCAGTAAACCAGTCGGGGGTGGTACCTGGGATTGCCAGATACTGTGTTAACCATGGATGGACCTACTTGCCCATTTCCATCTTTGCCATATACAGGGTCTCATCCTCCTAATTGAAGCCAGGGTACTCATTTATCGACTTCCCATCAAACAATACTTTTAAGTTTCGAACCTTGGTCACTTTGGAGCCCTTTTTGATACTGGCTACATTGCAAGGCTAAGACTGACTCTGTCGACCTGAATTACCACCTCGGAAGCTCTGAAATGGTGGTGCACTGATAGGCATACCTCCAGAAGACACCATGGATGATGTATCTTCCAAATGAATAGAGTTTCCGTTATTGTTTAGACAAAAACCTAAGAGATAGAACATATGAACTGAGAGCACATGCAATAATGCGGAGGGAAACCACGATCACCTGAAGTATCATGAGAGACCTATAGAGCTGACTGAAAGCGCCTAGGAGGATGGCCTCTCCCACAATAATCTCTACCTCCAGACGAGGTACCACTGAATCTACCTGCATGACGGGGCCTCTTATCAGACCCATGGACGTCTCCCTGTGATAGAGTAACTCGGCGGTCCGCATTGGCCGCCTCCTGGAAACTGATCTCCTTCCCAGCTCCCATAGTCATTTGGAGACGGATCGGCTGAATCAAACCGTCAATAAACCTCTGCACCCTCTCTCTCTCTCTCTCTCTCTCTCTCTCTCTCTCTCTCTCTCTCTCTCTGTCTCTCTCTCTCTCGATAGGAGTATAACAATAACATCGCGAGCTAGATCAATGAACCGGGTCTCATACCAAGTAACTATCATAGAGCTCTGCTGGAAGCGCTCGAACTTCCTGCGAAGAGCCTCCCTCTGAGTGACTGTGAGAAACCTCTCCAAAAACAACTCTATAAACTGGTCCCAAGTCAGGATCAATTTAGCTTAAAGTTACAACTTTACCCTTAATGAGAAGCTTTTATAACCACACAAATACTCTGGGCCCCATTGGGACTTGTTTAGGAGCATTTCTTAAATTCCGTGCACGGTCAGACAGGTTCACATAAATTGGAACGAATGGAGTACTACGTTTCAGTGTAAAATGCAGTATTATACTGCGTTTTACGTTTTTAAAAAATAATTCTCTGCAGCCCTGCAGAAGTGGGCCAACTTTTAATAGAAAAACACATTACAATACTACGTTCAAGGGAAACTCAATATTGTAATGTGTTATACTATTAAAAAAATATTTTTTTTATTAAATAGCAGTATAGTACTGTGTTTAACTTTAACGGCTAACTTTCCGTTAAAGTAAAATGCAGTATTATATTGCATTTTATGTAGTTATGTAACTTTCTTTTTTTAATAGTAGAAACGTATTTTTATGTCAAAAATAGCACTATTTCAGATTCAGACTCGTCGCTTGAGTCCATTGAAATCACAATTAGGTTTCGGACTCATTCGGTGAAGGCAACAAGTCAAAGCTGTAAAAGAGGAATTTGCAGGCCAGAGAGTTGTCACAATTACTGCAGAGATATTTAACACTCCCTAAGCCAGAGACCAAAAGCTTTAAATGGACAAACATATCTTAGGACTGGAAATTTGAGCAACTCAGAACGTAAATTTAGGACAGTTTTTCGTTTACTACAGTTAATTATCGTGTCATCGTATGAGAATAAGCGATTGATTTCCTTGATATAAACTTGTAGCGCTATTTTCAAAGTTATTAGAGAGCATTCGATTCCTAATATTTTGGAGTGCACCATTGTATATCTACCCTATAGTTGGAATTTAAGACATTTCACCAACTAAGGGCCCGTTTGGCCATTAAAAAAATTCACTTTTTTATCCGGGATTTTTTTTTCTTTTTTCGAAATAGTATTTGGACATAAAATTTTCACTTTTCAATTGAAAATAAATTTCGGAATTTTTCAAAACTTTAAAAATTTTCAAAAAATTATCTTTCTAAATTTTCACTTCAGATCACTCACAAAAATTGAAAAATATCTCAAAATTGTATTCATGTTCAACACATCTTTAATTTTTAAATACCGTTTTCACTTTAAAAAATAGAAAAGATTCAAAATTACTGGGATTCTTATGTCCAAACGCCCACTAAATAATTTCCTTTTATTGTGGGAGCTAGTTAAATTAATCTTAACATATTTTTATTCAGTTAATATGTAGAAAACGAGAAAATAATCTCCTTCGATCACTGACAATTGAAATATAAAAAATAAAAAAGAAACAATTTTCCAGAAATTATCTTGTGCGGTTACTTTTTAACCTCTTATGTGTAAAAATAAAGATCAACTTGCTTTTTGTTATCTCGAGCATTTCAATCTCACAGAGTATCACCAAGTTTGAACGACTTTTTTGAAGAGCACCAATTTCTAAATGCATTTTTTTGGGGGTGGAGCTAAAATATTATGTACGAGTTCAAACGAATTTCATTATATTGCTTAGACCCTAATTATATTATATTAAGAAATTCATTATACACATATAAATATTAAATTATGAATCCAGTAATTATAACGAGCTTTGAGTGTGAATAGTAAATTCATCCAATTTATCTGGGAGTAATTGCAAAGAATTATGTGCTGCTAGCAGTTCAAAACTTCAAATTGTAGTTAGAAAACAGAGATATTCAAAAATAAAGGAAAAAAAATTGCTACTTGAAATTTTATCGACATTTGTGTTACGTAAATAAGGAAAAGCTAAATGACAGTCTTCCTGTTCTTTGTTTCCCTCAATCCGTCGTTTCAATTAAGACGAGTGGATCTATTGCAGAACTTAATGATACTGTCGCGTAACTTTATTTACTTACTGCCAGGTAAAGTTTACAGGCTCGAAATTGTAATTTTTTTAGTTTTGGGATTTTAATTAATAATTTGTCATATTCAATAAATTTTTAAGATAAAATATATGGTTTGAATTAAAATTACTGAGTTCGACCAAATTCGCATGTAATAATGCTGGCTTCGGACCCGCTGAGAAACTAGGTGTTAGGTATTTGCCATAATTTTTTTAACATATTTAGTTTTCCTATTTGTTGAAGGAAAGGACAATATAATTACCTTAATTGACTTTATTTTTGTAGAAGAAAATTATAATTCTCATATATTTGGAGAGTCCTTTTTCTTGTAGAGAAAAGTTTGGACTTCTATAAATTAAGGATTATTGCTTCTAGCATCCACAGTGCAGTCATAAAAGGCTTTAGAGTCTTGTTTAGGGGGGAGAAATTTACGGGACAAGTGTTAGTGTGTCACTTGTGTTTGTCTCTTCGTGAGGTTGTTCTCTTAATATTTTGTACTCTCTTTTATATAGTGGATTGTTCATCTCTGTTGTGGACGTAGGTCAATTTACCAAACCATGTTAAATATTTGTGTCTCTTTTGATAGATTTCTCTTTTGTTGTGTGATTTATCATCGTTCAAGTGTTGCTTTGCAAGTTTCCGCATGAAACCTAATTTTTTCGGTACAACACAAAGTACCAGAATTTTGTCCTCTCACCTAGCGAGTTCTTTTTCAAGAGCATTGGATCTACTTTGTTGTCCTCGAAGGCATAGTTCATTAACAATTAAAGGTGTATAAATGACAAATCGCACCAACCCGATAATCCGAGTCAAATCAAGAAAAAAATCCGATTATTGTTTGATTTGACTTGGTTTGGTGTTGGAAAAAAAAAACCGACCATAATTGGTCTGGTTTGGTTCTAACTAAAGAAAGTCAAACCGAAACCAAACCAACATGACATTACATATATCGAAATTTTAGATATATTTAATATATAAATATACTTATTGTAATGTAATTTATAAATATTTCTTAAAATTTTTCATAATTTTATCTTTTAAGGTATTATTTTAAGGTTGGACTTAGAACTTTTGAATGTCCAATAAGTTTCATAACCATAATATTAGTAAATTACATAATGCTAACAATCAATATAAATGCTAACAAAAGACATTCAATTCAATATTACGAGTTGTATTGAATGTCTATTTTTTGTTTTGCAATAATTTAGATAAAGATGCATAACTCATTTTTATTTTGCTCAAGCTTTTAGTCATGTAATTAGTACTCCCTTATTAGTCTATTTATTTTAGCATGACTTTGTGCTTTTAGATTATATTTATTTTTATTATGACTTTTTAATTAGCAATATTTATATTACATAATTTTATTGTCTTTATTGTTGAATATTTAAGGATAATGTCATGACACAGATCATATTTTGTATTATTTTCTTGGAAAATACTTTATATAGTTGTATCTTACTAGGATTACATAAATATTTTGAGCATACATTATATGTTTTGTTCTACGAAGATTTTACCAGGAAAAAAATTTGAAAAAATCGTAATAACCCAAAAATCAGAGAAAAACCGACATTGAAAAATTCGATTTTTATTGGTTTGATTTGGTCTTTAGCTTTAATAACCCGACACAATGGGTTTGGTTTGGTAATTGTAAAATTCGAACCAACCCGGCCTATGTACACCCCTATTAACAATTATCCTGCTCTCCTCCTATTTTATGCAATGGTTTTTGATTTGAATACAAAATTTAATAAAGATAGAAAGATTTTAAATTGTATGGTCAAATTTGAATAGTTATAAATAAGTTTATTAAGTATAAAATAAGAATTTTAAGACTAAGAAAGAAAGTATTCGGCATAAGAGTTTGAATTGGAAAAGAAACACACAGATATATCATATCAAATGCTCTCTCAACCATTAAAGGACATGGTGCATCAGAAGAGATTGTTTTTTTCTTGATCAGAGATTTCGGATTCGAGCTATTCGTATGAAAAGAAATTTTGGTAGGAAGCGCTTCTTTTCGAATGGGCCATACCCAATGCAAATCCGGATATAGTCGAGCTTCAATTCGGATACCGAATACCCGATGCCCAATGGGGAACTAAAAAATTGCTCTCTCACTGCCCTCTCTTTTTCACAAAACTGGCCTCGTATGTGTAGTTGCAGTTTCAACCCTGCAGCTACGAACTAATGCAGCATCTTGTGAGGTACTTTATTTTGGGCCAAGGAGTCCAAGCACTTGGATTGGCATGTGCAATATGTGAGATAGGAAATAGCCGTCTCCCAAATTAATAGCGGTAAAAAAATCATATATAATGTATAATATATGGCGTATATTTTATACATAATTAGTGTGTATTATATAAATTTAGCTAGCAACTCTAACTATTCGGCCGGTCGACCAAATGTGATAAAAGCCCATACTGATATGATTCTTTGTTCAACGAGAACGGTTGAGTAGTTTGAGCGGAAGAGCACAACAAATCTCCTTCGATAGATTGACCTAATAACAACAACAACAACTCCATTATTTATTGCATCTAATTTGATGAAAACTTTTCCTACGTATATTATCCGTTCCCACAACACGTACCAGCTCATCCTATCTAAAAAGAAATTAGAAATAGCTAAATTCTTAGCCAAGTGAGTAAGAGCAATGGCTCTATTTATTTAGGTAATAATTATAATTTGAACAGTAAATGTTCAAGCAAGCCGTCTTAGCTCAGCCGGTAGAGCGCATGGCTTTTAACCATGTGGTCGTGGGTTCGATTCCCACAGACGGCGTCCTTTTAATCTGTAAATTTTTTTTTTTTTTTTTTAATTGTAAATTCTGAACAAATAGCCAATGATTGTGACTTCATTTCTTGAGTAGTAGCAGACCTATTGAATTTTAAAATTTCTGTTTCTGGTTCATTTTTACACTACTTTGCAAGAACACGTGGAAAACCATAGCGAAGAGATCGAAAGTCTGGGAACCGTGATCACCCTTAAACCTGAATTGATTGAGAGAAACGGACACATATAATATTTTCTCGAATCAAAACCCCCAACTTAGTGTGGTCCTCGATTTTACAAACCATAGACATCTCATCATCCACGTGTAAAACAAGGGAGGGGCTACATTAGCTTATTGTACTAAAGTTACTAATAACATAGATTAGAATAAAAAGGAAAACTAAAAGCCAGTACAGTGCCATGTAAAGCACCGAATCTGATAGACAAATATGATCTCAATGATAAAGCAAATCAAAGCCACACATGAGTGGAACCATACTTTATAACATGTCCAAATCACTAGTAATGATGATATTTTGTACTCAAATATCAATCTAATCACAAATTTTAAAAGTGTTGGGTGGGAAACCCATGTGTGGATTGGCCCTACTTGTCCTTCAACTGTGATCACATTAACCGGTTCTAAACTAAATTAACCAAAATATACTTAGGGGTCGTTTGGTTTGTATACCGTTTATGTTGGGATAAGTTATGTTGGGATTAATTATTATGATATTATTTTTTGTCCATTATTTGATATATTGTATTAAAAAGAACAATTGCATAGTTTCTAATAAGAAGGTATAACTTATCCCAGCATTAATTACCTCACCCCTTACGAGGTATAAGTTATCCCGGTACTAATTTAAATCTCGAGATAACTTATACCAGGTTTGCTAACCAAACAAAGTATTAAGATAGTATTAACTTTTTATACCAGCACTATATCTACTTATAGCTCATACCAAACCCCTAAGTAACAGTTTTGATTATAATAATAGTAATTGTTTTGTATGGGCCAGAATATGACCCCGGGATAATTAACAAGATTAATTATGTCCTAAGCTAATTCATAATTAATAAATGGTATGACCACTTATTAATCGCAATACACGATCATTGGCTGACTCAATTATTAAGGCTACGACCTATCCGCCATCATAGGGACGAAACCTCAGAATAATCACGGCTGCAATTGCCAGCTCACACATCTCGCATCTATAAATAGTAAGAGAAGGAACCCTGGAATGGGGGTTGCTTCTTCTTCCTCGTCACAATTCCTTAGAAAAGAGAAAACATGATTGTAAGGCTCTGAACCTCTCCATGAAGAGGCATACCTATTCAATATTATCAATAAAAGATCTCTACACATTTTTCCCTAACAAATAATACTTGCCTCTTGTACTTTCCATTTGGTCTCTCGATTATTACGATCTGCTATGATTGGCCTTCATTTTAATTTTATTGCTTTATGCTGGCAAAGTATGTGATAACTTTGAGCTAAACAATATGGCGATGTCTCTGGGGATTTCATAGAAAAATCGCGTAGTTCTTCCCTGGACCAAAAGGAAAAAAAACGCCAAAGAACAACCTAGCTCAAAGAAGCCAAGGCGGTAGATCGGACAAAGGAAACTCGAAGATCTCGATTCGAGATCCAACTCTTGTGTCGCTCCTCTCTCGGATAGTGCAAGCAAGAAGGAGAAGCAGGCCCCCCCTGAGGGAGAATATCTGTAAGGCACCCTCGCATCCCTAATGCGAGATCTGGCCATAAATCAGCACGAAGATATCTCGAACCGAGAGTCACCCCAAGCCTACATACCCCGATTGGGAAGAGAACGCGTGAGATGCTCAGGATCTCGAATCAAAATCGAGCTTCAGCTTTCAAAAACCGCCGTCCTTCTGGGAAAGGCATGGTCGTAGACCTGCTTCTGAAGAGAGTTTTAGCTTTCTTGTGTCTTTGTTTTATTGCTTTTCGCCTCTTCTAAACTTGGTTCTTTCTTTGATCAGGGAGGGCACGCCGCATGAGGGCTCCTCAACTGGCCTTTCGCAGACCGGGCGCGACTGCTTGACTCGTGACCATGCCAGTGCCACGTCCAATTACGAGGGCGACTTCGGTTGAATCCTCTGTTAGGATTTATGCCCGTCACTAGGGGGGGTGAATAGTGCGGCACGAGAATATTGATAAATATTGCGGAATTAAAAATTGCAGGAATAAAATAAATTCGGTAATTAAAATAACAAGGAAAGAACGCACCGAATTTATCCTGGTTCACCACAACTTGTGGCTAGTCCAGTCCCCGAGAGACTCTCTCGAGATTCCACTAACACCGTTAAGCTTACGGGTGCTTAACAAATCGTTACACTTGCTCGTAGATGTACACTCTACAAGACTTCAACTTGCTCGAGGATACCGCACCTCAAGACTTCACCTTGCTCGTGGATACCGCACCACAAGACTTCAACCACTAAGACTTAGGGTACTTAGCGAACCCGACAATCAATGAGAAGATATGTTCTTCTCAAACACCTTTCTCTTTTACAACAAGAACTCTCTCAAAAGAGTAGATAAAGAGATACAAATTTAGCTCTATGAACAACTCAAAGTTGTCTCTCAAATGGCTCAACAAAAGCTCTAAAATGATGCTCAAATAATGTCAATATGTATATCAATATTGGGAGGTGTTGTGTGTTTAAAATCAGCTCAAAAGACCTCTTTTTATAGGTGAAAAATGGTGTATGTCCGTTGCTTAATTGGCAATCAATCATGCTGATTTTGTGCCCAGATAATCGATTATTCACAATCTGATAATCGATTATTCTCCAACGTTCAGAAAATCAAAAGCTGATTTTCTGCTGAATAATCGATTATCTGATACTGCATAATCGATTATTCTGAGGCAGTGTTCAAACGCCTGGCAACGGTTATAACATAATCGATTATGCACTTTGTATAGTCGATTATTCTGTGGAAGTGTTCAAACACTTTGGCCACTGTTATAACATAATCGATTATGCACTTTGTATAATCGATTATTCTGAGGCAGATTTGAAAACTTACTTCAAAAACCATTTTGGTTAAGATGAAAACTTTAACATCATTTTGTTTGAAGTATTTAAAATATGTTTATGATAAATATGATTTAATAAAATATGTTTATGATAAATATGATTTAATAAAATGATTTTATGCATATTTATGATGACCTATGTTGAGCCAAAAGACGAGATAACTTAAGCGTTGCTCTTACATTTGTTCTACCTAACGACCTACGCCTTGGGTCTTCGGTCTTGAACATTTGAGCTCGTCTTTGGCTTTTCCATTGCAATCCATTCATCAATATGCTTCTTGGCATTCAAGCTTGATTGTTTGTCATATAATATCGTTGTTTGACACTTGACTTTATTGTTTGTCATTCATCAAAACCTATACCTGAAAATCATGCTCATACAACCAAAGCGCACATATTATAGATAGAGTGATTTTCTACATCCTCGATAGCCTATTCCCCAACATGGTTTGCACCTCAAGCCAATGAGACTTCGGGGACCGTACGCCTCAGGGCGTAGTTGCCTTCGCGCGACGACGAGGAGAAAGAGGAGAGGCCGCTGGTCAGGTGTAGGGTCGCATTTACGCCAGCTCCGATGGTGATAAACTTGGATTCCCTGCCATCGGACGTGGAGGAGAATACAGCGACGGCACCCGCCCTTGAAGGAAGGCACTCAGTGGGGGTTACCCTGATTAGCTCAGGCCAAGATAACACTATCTCTTCCGCGATTCAATTATCAGTTCCAGTTGCTGAGAAGGGAGGTAGTTCCTCAGCAACTTCTTTGGTTGGAGACTCAGGCGCCATCGTGTTGGCGGGGACGGGAGCCTCGACTTCCCGATCGGTAGATAGAGGGAGGGGCACCGTAGGTGAAGGTTCTGACTCCAAGTCCGACCTGGACCCTGATGACATATGCATCCTTTAGGACGGCCACACCCGCACAACGGTGTATGCGCAAGGGCAGTTCCTTTATGTTGAGATCCATACGGAGCTGAACTTTCTGTTTCAAGAGGAGAATCTTGTGCCGTTGTTTGAGGTGTAATGCTCGGAGGCAGAAAGCACGTCGCCGAGGGACATCTCAGACGTCGGGTTAATGGGAGAGGCGGCAGCACAGGACCTGAAGGTACGTGTAATGGCTTTTAGTTTATCTTTCTCTTTGTTTCACTTGGTTGATTTTTTTGTTCTGATTATTGCTTCATTCTTGTAGCTATTTTTGTTTGAGGTGAAGAGTATCCTCCAAGCTAACGTCCGTTCAAAGATTTGCTTGTGGGCACTGGAGAAATACTGTTGCTACTGGGGCCGGAGCCACGAGATTCATGAGCGCATGAGGAACGACCCCTAAAATTTGGACCTAGTTGAAGAGCTGGCGAGGTGAGAAATTCAAACGCAGCAGACCCTTGGCAGGATTAATACTCTTGAGGAGCAGCTTCGTCGTAAAGGCGAGGAGATGGAAGCTGAGCGGAGGGCTGCTGCTGAGAGGGAACACCAGGATCGAGCCAGGGCGGCAGAGGCCTCTGAGGCTTTGACCAAACAGGTGGTTGCTCTGGAGGCCGAGGCCGCTAACTTGAGTCTACAAGCGAGAGACGTCGTGTCGAGGGCTGGGACATTGGAGATAGCATATCGCATCCGCGAACGGGAACGGGAGTCCGAAAGGGCTGCGGAGGCCTTTCGAGAAGGAGCGCTGCAGGACCGCATCAGCGTCTACGAATGGGACACCCATACTGCGGCTGATCTAATTACGGCCTTAGAGGCCGAGAATCAGTGCTTGAGGGATTAGGCTACCTCTTTCGGACCGACTTGTGAGCTTTGGACGTTTGCTGAGGCTTAACTTGATGTGTACAAGAGGCTGTGGGAGGCCAGCATTGTGCCCGAAGCTTCTTATGAAGAGGCCCGTCAAAAGGCTCGTGAGGTCTGTGCCGACTGCGGCTTTGATCCATCTTTGCCAGGGGGTCGATGATGGTGCTGATAGTGCTGGTGGCGCTGATGGTGCTGATGGCGCTGATGGTGGAGCCAAGTGAAAGTGTTTGATGTATATATATATATATATATATATATATATATATATATATATATATATATGGTTACCTTTTCTACTTCTGGTGTTGTGTTTATTCAGAGTTTTCCCTCATTCTTTGGATTTTTCTATGCATTGTGTTCAAAGGGTGATCTGCCTTAGAGTGAGACTCTGGGAAGCATGTTAAGTCCCTTGTGTCTTTTGGTCATAATGGCGCCGACGGCCTTGACCCTGATAATGATGGTGGCCTTGGCTAGGCAGGTGACTTCAATTGTCGTCGAATCGCATGCTTTCCTTAGTCGGAAACTAGGTTGGCTATTTAGCGGTGATGGCCTTGGACATGATTGAGCGCTTTTTGTTTATCGCTTTCTTTTACTTGGTGTAACCAAGTTGTGGCCATTGTTTGGCGATACTGGCACTTAGCCTCAGTCCCTGTTCGGGTGTGGTCAAACTGATGGTCGTGATAGTAAGAAACACGGCCTTGTACATCAACCGGGGCCGAACTTTATGTGGATTTGTTTTTAGCTCGAGTTAGGCGTTCTTACTTGAATGGCAAGGGAGATTATTTTGTTTCTCCGTCCATTGCTCTTTAGTTTTGAGGACAAAGTCGTGCGGCTTTGTTATTTAAGCGAGATTGGGTTTTGTCATGGTAAAGGCATATGGCCTGAGTCTCAATTCAACTTGTAGTTGAACCTTTTGGTGAAGGCACGTAGCCTGAATATCTGTTCAACCGTAGTTGAATCTTGTCACTTTTTTATGACGAAGGCACATGGCCTGAGTCCTTGTTCAACTTGTAGTTGAACTTTTTGGTGAAGGCACGTAGCCCGAGTCGCTATTCAAACGTAGTTGAATCTTTTAATTTTTTATGGCAAAGGCACATAGCCTAAGTCCCAGTTCAACTTGTAGTTGAACTTTTTGGTGAAGGCACGTAACTTGAGTCGTTGTTCAACCGTCGTTGAATCTTGTAATTTTTTATGGCGAAGACGCATAGTCTGAGTCCTAGTTCAACATGTAGTTAAACGTTTTGGTGAAGGCACATAAACTGAGTCGCTATGCAATCGTAGTTGAATCTTGTAATTTTGTTGGCAAAGGCGCATAGCCTGAGTCCCAGTTCAACTTGAAGTTAAACTTTTCGGTGAAGGCGCGTAGCCTGAGTCGCTGTTCAACCGTAGTTGAATCTTGTAACTTTTTGATGGCGAAGGCGCATGGCCTAAGTCCCAGTTTAACTTGTAGTTGAACTTTTTGGTGAAGGCACGTAGCCTGAGTCGTTGTTCAACCATAGTTGAATATTGTAATTTTGTATGGCGAAGGCGCATATCCTGAGTCCCAGTTCAACTTGTAGTTGAACTTTTTGGTGAAGGCACGCAACATGAATCTCTGTTCAACCGTAGTTGAATCTTGTATTTTTTTATGGCGAAGGCGCATAACCTAAGTCCCATTTCAACTTGTAGTTGAACCTTTTGGTGAAGGCACATAGCCAGAGTCGTTATTCAACCGTAGTTAAATCTTGTAATTTTTTTATGGTGAAGGCGCATGGACTAAGTCCCAGTTCAACTTGTAGCTGAACTTTTTGGTGAAGGCACGTAGCCTGAGTCGCTATTCAACCGTAGTTGAATCTTGTAATTTTTGTTGGCGAAGATTCATAGCCTGGGTCTCAGTTCAACTTGTAGTTGAACTTTTCAGTGAAGGCACGCAGCTTGAATCTCTGTTCAACCGTAGTTGAATCTTGTAATATTTTATGGCGAAAGCCCATAGCCTGAGTCCCAGTTCAACTTGTAGTTGAAATTTTTTGTGGAGGCACGTAGCATGAGTCGCTATTCAACCGTAGTTGAATCTGGTAATTTTTGTTGGCGAAGGCGCATAGCATGAGCCTTGGTTCAACTTGTAGTTGAACTTTTTGATGAAGGCACGTATCCTGAATCTCGATTCAACCGTAGTTGAATCTTGAAATTTTTTATGGCGAAGGCGCAGGGCCTGAGTCCCAAATCAACTTGTAGTTTAACTTTATAGTGAAGGCACGTAGCCTGAGTCATTGTTCAACTGTAGTTGAATCTTGTAATTTTTGATGGCGAAGGCGCATGGCCTGATTCTCAGTTCAGCTTGTAGTTGAACTTTTTGGTGAAGGCACGTAGCCTGAGTTGCTGTTCAACCGTAGGTGAATCTTATAATTTTTTATGGCAAAGGCGCATTCCTAAGTCCCAGTTCAACTTGTAGTTGAACACTTTGGTGAGCACGAAGCCTGAATCTTTGTTCAACTGTAGTTGAATTTTATATTTTTTAGTGGCGAAAGCGCATAGCCTGAGTCCCAGAGTTCAATTTGTAGTTAAGCTTTTCGGTGAAGGCACGTAACCTGAGTCGCTATTCAACCGTAGTTGAATCTTGTAATTTTTTTGATGGCAAAGATGCATGGCCTGAGTCTCAATTCAACTCATAGTTGAACTTTTTGTGAAGGCACGTAGCCAGAGTCGTTGTTCAACCGTAGTTGAATATTGTAATTTTTGTTGAAAAAGGCGCATGGCATGAGTCCTAGTTCAACTTGTAGTTGAACTTTTCGATGAAGGCGCATAGCCTGCATCTTGTGATGTCGGTGTTTGAGAGTGAAGCTCGATTTTGATTCGATATCTTGAGCAGCTCACGCGTTCTCTTCCCGATCGGGGTATGTAGACTTGAGGTGACTCTCGGTTCGAGATATCTTCGTGCCGATTTCCGGCCAGATCTCTCATCAAGGATGTGGAGGTGCCTTTCAGAGATCCTCCATGGGGGGGGGGAGATGCTTCTTCTTCTTGCTTGCACTATCCGAGAGAGGAGCGACAAAGGAGTTGGATCTCGATTAGAGATCTTCGAGTTCCCTTTGTACGATATACCGCCTTGGCTTGTTTGAGCTGGGTTGTTCTTTGTTGTTTCTTTTCTTTTGGTCCAGAGAAGAACCACGCGATTCTGCTATAAAATCCCCTACAAACGGTGCCAAATTGTTTAGTTCAAAGTTCTCACATACTTTATAAGTATAAAACAATCAAAATAAATGGAGGTCCAATCATAGCAGATCGTAATAAACCAAAGGACCGAATTAAAGAAACAAGGAGCAAGCTTTTTGTATTAAGAAGAGATATATGGGGAGCTTTTTATTGATGATATTGATTTGGTCTGCCTCTCCATGGAGAGGTTCAGAGTCTTACAATGATATTCTCTCTTTTCTCGAGAATCGTAACGACGAAGAAGAAGAAGAAGAAGAAGAAGAAGTCTCATTTCTAGGGTTCCTTCTCTTAGTATTTATAATAGATGTAAGATGTGTGAGATGACAATAATGGCCGTGACTATGATGAGGTTCCGTCCTTACGACGGCGGATAGGCCGTTGCCTTAATTATTGAGTCAGCTGATGATTGGATATCGTGAGCAATAAGTGGTCATACCATTTATTAACTGCGAATTAGCTTAGGCTATAATTAATCTTGTCAATAATCTCGGGGTCATATTCTGATCCATACAGTATTCAAAATGGATCTTTCTTATTCTCTTATTATTATTATTATTATTATTATTATTATTATTATTATTACTATTATTATTATTATTATTATTATTAATATTAATATTATTATTAGTTGTAGTGATATGAAAGGACTAAGTTATGTTGCATAAATATAAGTATGTAATGCTACTTAAAGTGGTAAAAAATTGCAAATGGGGTGTTGATGTAACACAAATTCAATTGATCTTCTAGTTGATCCAGTGCCAACTTAATTAGACTGCACATGCGAACGGCACAAATAGCCACTAAAAGCAGTGGTTTTTATTTTAAAGCCACTATTTTCAATGTATTTAGATATTAGCCACTCATTTAATAAACTTTTACCCGGTTGGACAAAAATACCCTTCTAGTATAACTTATACCTACGCTATAACCACCAACAGCAGTTACACAAACAAAAAGAAGCGAACAACATCAGCAGCAGAAATGGCGATCAACTGAGGCAATTAACTGAGGCGAGCAATCATATCTCTTCCAATTTCAAAAATTCATAACTCTAATCCAAAAAAATGGCATAGATAAACCATAAGTTCTACTTTATTGTGTTTCTATGTATTTTTATTTCGCTATAGTTATACTTGTTTAGATCTGTGTTGATTTGATTATACAGTAGATAAGAATTTGCCCTTAACTTTAAATTTCTGGATTGATAAAGTTTAGGACATCGCCTCCTATGATAATTCTGTATTCCGGACATAGTGTCTTCAATTTGAAAATTGAATTCAAAAATTAAGAATACAATGTCCTTAACTTTGATTCTACTGCCCTCATTTTGCAATATCATTTATAAAACTTAAGGACACAATGTCCTTAACATTGTTGATGTTCTTCTGTACACAAAGTTCTATAGCTTTAGTTTCAAATTGAGTGTTTTCATTTCTGGTTCAAAAGTTAAGGACTGACAGTCTTTAACTTTTGAACCAGAAATTCAAAATTAAGGACTGTATGTTCTTAACTTTTAAACCAGAAATTAAAAGCTTAGGACTGCCCGTCCTTTAACATTAAAACTTGGAATTAAAAAGTTAAGGTCTCTCAGACCTTAATTTTTAATTTCTGGTTCAAAAGTTAAGGACTGGAAGTCCTTAAGTTTTAATTCCATATTTAAATGTCAAGTTATTTCTTAACTTTTAATTCCATGTTTAAATGTTAAGGACTGGTAGTCCTCAACTTTTAATTCCATGATTAAATGTTAAGGAAGGGCAGTCCTTACCTTCGTCTTGCACTTAAAGTACACATGTTCTTAGATGTTCTATGTTTCCCATTTTTTTTAATTTGCAGGATGGAAACAAAATGTATAATAGTTGCTTTTAAAGGTAGATGGACTGAAGACTATAAATATCTTGATCATCAAACAAAGCTTTTCATAGCACCTGACTCAATTCGGTTTGAAGATTTCATTACACAAAATTTTGAGCTTATTGAATTGGATAGAGAAAAGTTTGAATTAGTAATATGGTTTGATATCAACCTTGGAACAAGCACAGAAATGCTTGTATCCAAAGATTTAGATCTTCGCACATGTATAGAGTTGCTAAAAACTCATTCACTCTTCAAGGACTGTCGTTTCATAGTTGATATTTCGGAAAGAGTTTTTGCATCAACAAGTAATGAACATGTCAATACAAAAGCTGAAAATGACCATAAAGAGAAATCCCAATAGATAGATGAAATAGATATGGTTGAAGCTCAACAATTAAATGAAGAGGTGCTTCAAACATTTGAATCTATTCACGTAGAAGGACAAAGCATTATTGAGATTGACAACGAGCAAGCTTTGGGTATTCAAGTGTTACAAAGTGCACCGTTAATTAAAGAAGTTGCTGACCAAACTTTTTCACAAATAACTAAACGAAGATCAAATTAGAAACAAAAAGAATCCCCAATTACGATATTAAGAGAAAATGCTTCATTGGATGAAATAAAAGTCGGATCAGTATTTGACAAGAAGAAGAGTATAATTAACTGTTTTTTCCAATATAGCAATCAAAGGACATTTTGAATTCAAGGTTTTAAGATCAATCTCAACAAGATATTCGTTGACATGCAATGTGATAGGTGTTGTTGGTGTGTGCGTGCTTTCAGAATAAAAGATTCAATATTGTTCAAGATAGTAAAGATTGAGAAAAAGCATGATTGCTCTTTTAACACTAGGAAAGCATATCAAATGCATGCTACATCAAAGTTGATTAGTGGTTACATTATCAACAATTTTCGGGACCCAAGATTTGAAGTTACACCAGCTTTTGTTGTGGCAGAGATGCAAAAATTGCACGGACTAGACATTGGATATCACAAGGCGTAGCGTGCTATTCAACATGCTTACGCTTTAATAAGAGGAAGTCACGAAAAAAATATGAATTGTTGTGTTCATACTTGTATACGATGACAAGTAAAAACCCGGGAACCTATACTAATATAAAGATAGACGACAATAACGGGTAAAATATTTAGAACATGTTGTATTTTAATCTTGTTAACTTATGCGTTGTTACCAGAAGTTGAGGACTGCCTATCCTTAAGTTTTGAACTTGTAATTAAAAGTTAAGGACCTTCAGTCCTTAAGTTTTGAACTTTGAAATAAAAGTTAAGGACATCATGTCCTTAACTTTATTACTTGTAAATATAAGTTAAGGACTGATTGTCCTAAAGTTCAGGTATTATGACATTGTTTTATATTAAATTTATAGGTTTGTTTATATGTTTATGCATACTGGTTTGAATCATTGTAGACCAGTGATTGTTGTTGATGCAACTTTTTTGAAGTCAAAATATCGTGGTGTTTTAATCATTTCAGTTTCAAAAGATGCAAATAACCAAAATTTTCCCATTAGCCTTTGGAATAGTTGAATCTGAAAACAATAACTCCTATGAGTGGTACTTTAGTCAGCTTCGCAATGCAATTGGGAGCCGTGAGAATTTGATTTTTTTATCAGACAAGCATCAAGCTATTGCAAATGGCATTGCAAAGGTATATCCCGAAAGCCATCATGGGATTTGCATCTATCATTTGGAGCAGAACCTAAAGCGAAGGAAGGTGAAAAGTGAGGTGATAAAACTTTTCCAAAGTGCTTCAAGAGTATACAGGCGCAAAGATTTTGAGCTATACATGTCAAATATTGCTAATGTAGATAAGAAAACATATGACTACTTGATGGAAGAACCAGCGGAAAGATGGGCACATTCTTTTACTCCACGACAAAGATATGACATGCTCACAACAAACATAGTCGAGTCGATGAATTCTGTCCTATTAGATGCAAGGGAGCTGCCCATACTAAGAATGATGGATTTAATTCAAGTGAAGCTATAGCGTTGGTTTTATGAAAGAAGAAACAAAGCAGAAGGAACATTTTTTATGTTTCTTGTTGGGTTGAGGAGGAATTGACAAAAAGAATAGATTTAGCATTTACTTTGAATGTATGTATTATGTTCCATGTTTATATTATGATTTTAAGATAATTTAACGTAATGTACCGACTTATAATTTTTCAACATTGAAGGTCTTCCCCGTTGATTAATGGCGTTCTAGAGTTGAAGAAGAAGGAATAAATTTCCTGGTGGACTTAACCAAAAGAACATGTGATTGTTTTCAATTTCAATTTGATGAAATGCCATGCATACATGCAATTGCAGCTATCGAGAAGAGAAACATCAAGAAGTCTGACTTTTGTTCGCATTGGTACTTAAGGGAATATTGGCTGAAAACATATGAATGACAAATACATTCTGTAGGATATACTGATTCTTGGAATGTACCAGAGGGTGTTAAGTCACAAATTGTTAAGCCACCAGATTTCAAAGTGCCACCAGGTATAAGACAAAAGAAAAGGCATATTCTTGCTACCGAGTCATTAAAAATAACATACAAATGTCATCGTTGCCGAAGAATTGGTCATAATAGAACATCTTGTATATATTATCCGGCACTCCATCCATTTTCAAGAAAGCATAGAGAAGAGTAGATATATCCATTTATGTTTATCGACTCTTTTAAGTTTCTGCTATAGATTGTATTCATTATTATTCTAATTTGAGCGGACGTCTGGATTTTTAATATTTCTATCATGTTAACCTCTTTTAATTTCTTTAAAGTTCAACAATTAAAAGTTACGAACAGGGGTCACTAAATTAAACTTGCAATTTCAAAACATTAGGACTAATGGTCCTTAACTCTGAATTTCAAGTTAAAGAGTTAAGGACATTGGGTCCTTAAGTTATAGTACCATGTTCAAAACATTAGGACTGACGGTCCTTAAATTTGAATTTGAAGTTAAAAAGTTAAGGACATTGGGTCCTTAAGTTATAGTACCATGTTCAAGATATTAGGACTGACGGGTCCTTAACTTTGGATTTCAAGTCCTTAAGTTATAGTAGCATGTTCAAAACATTGGGACTGACGGTCCTTAAATTTGAATTCAAGTTAAAAAGTTAAGGACATTGGGTCCTTAAGTTATAGTACCTTGTTCAAAACATTAGGACTGACGGGTCCTTAACTTTGAATTTCAAGTCCTTAAGTTATAATCCCATGTTCAAAACATTAGGACTTAATGTCCTTAACTTTGAATATCAACTTCAAAAGTTTAGAACATGAGATCTTTTACTTATACTTCCATGAATAAACCTACGCACTGTTTGTCTTTAAATCTACACGATTCCTTTAGTTAGAATGAGTTACATTTCAAAATGTTAAGGACAACCAGTCCATAAATTTAATTACATTCTCAAAAATGTTAAGGACAACAAGTCCTTAGCTTTGTGTTTCATGTTCAAAAGTTAAGGACATTTGGTTCTTAACTTTGAATTTGAAGTTCTCTTAGACCTGATCATAAAATAATACTAACAAACTCAATGGACAAATAAAGACTCCTGAAAAAACAATGATATAACTAAAAATATACCTTGATATATACTTCTGCAATTATAATTTGCATAGCACTTACCAAAAATTATGCTATGCCAACAAAATATGAGTACCTTTTCACAAATTTACAAACTATTTTAAGAAGTTTCCTAAACTGGCAGAATTCAGAGTGGGGCACGTAGCACATACAGTAGTTTTACAAAACACCACCACAATTTCATTACAATTTCTTTTCACAATAAGTTTCATTCTCACTTTCATAATCATCACCCACATTTTCTGGTGGAGTGTCATAACCAGAGTTTCTCTTTCATTAACCATGTGCCGAATGATTTACAGCAAGTTCTTTTCGAAAGTCTTTTATGTCTTCGGGTTGGAATTGCTGCACGTCCTTTCCAAACATCAGCAACTCCACAAATTTGACCAGAAATGCACCACAATCAATCCTAAAATAAGAGAAAGATATGCAATGAATTAAACAACAAAATATTAACTTCTTATAAATACTACAACGAATAACAATAAGTACGATCCAGTTTGGTGTGGTGATCTTTGCCATTGTATATCAAACTTGTTGAAGACATTCCCAAAAGACTTATGATGCTTGTCAAACTGTGGAAACCTTAGCATGTGGGGGATCATGCGCGCATACATTTCCAAATGGTTCGTTACAGCTTCATACAGCTCACTGTATATAGAATCATATACATCAATCTTTTACAGATTCAAGTCCAAAACTCCTAACAGAAAATATGTCACAGCTTTGTCATCTTCTGAAGGAAGGCGACATGGGAAAAAGATTTTATCAACCTCAGTCCAAGCAATCCCACATCTGCAGCTGTCCCCCCACACATATGGTGTTAGAAACAACGAGTCATCAGTAGAACACCAAAAATCATCACTAGCATCTTCACTAAAATCCTTATACACACGGGCCATGTAGTTATAAAAAAATGTCAGTAGTTGTGCATTTAAAAGGATGATCACGAGGGTGGTAGCATTTCTTAGTTCTCAGATAATATAGCACAATGTCAATATGCTTCATAAAAATGCAAACAATAAACAAATCCATCAGTAATAAAATAATTAAAAAATAATAACTTTAGAATAGAAAAAATAAATGCCTTGTGAATTATCTAACCTTATCATCCAGAACAAATATGCTATCTGAGAGCTCAAGAAAGAACATTTTGCTACTAATTTTCTGATGATACAATTTATATGGATTTTTCCTGACACTATTATCATCAGCATATAAATCAGTCTCTCCCCTGAAAATTTTGATCATATCAAGTTAGAATTTAATCCTAAACTTAGCCTTTCATGTTGAAAATTTAACGACAGGCAGTCCTTAAATTTGATTATAAGTTCAAAAGCTAAGGATTGTCCTTAAGTTTGAATTCAAAATTCAAAATCTAAGGACAGACAGTCCTTGAGTTTAAGTATGAAGTACAAAGTTAAGGACACTTGGTCCTTAACTTATAGATTCAAGTTTAGAACTTAAGGACTACATGTCCTTAACTTGAAATTCCAAGTTCAAAACTTAAGGACATGCAATCTTTAAGTATTAAACTTGAATATATATGTTAGGTACAGTTAGTTCTAAAATTATTGTAATAACCGCAGAAGTTAAGGATGTAGTGAAACACATTAACAGACTTTACTCTTTTTTGCGACCTCGCCTCTTCTCCTTGCCCAACCACACAGTGAATTTCTTCATCAATTTTTCATCTTCAGAGGTATAATCAAAAATACACCTACGAGTGTATGTTGCTTTTACCCAACCTGCACTCTTCGATGTATTTTGATTGTCAATAGACAAAATTTCAATTGTCAATATAATAACTAGAAGACAATCACCACCTGTCTTCTCCACAACATCTTCTTTTTTTTCACGACACAACTCCGCTAAGATACTGCGTGCAGCTTTTTCTTTCTCTTCCAGTTGAACATTTTCTTTATCTTTCAGTTCTTCACCAAGTTCTTTACTTGCTTCTTTACAAGATTCTGGAAAAATATTGATAAGAGCTTAACATGTTGATAATCCTTTATTAAAACAAAGATATGTAAAATTTAAAAATCCCTATCTAACCATTTGCAATCTCCAAGATCATTCCAGCAATATCATCATCTTCATATATTGCATCTACATATTTGGAACCAATCTCACTTCTGCCTATCTCTTGAGATTGTATTCCAGTTTCCTCTCGATATTGCACTCCACCATCTTTGCTCACTCCAGCTTCTTCATTTAGTGCTTGAAAAGATTCTGTAACATTTGCAATTAATAACCATTCTAATAATTCACTAAAACTAAAACACAATATATAGTGAAAATTTTACCTAATCTTGCTTAGGACAACTTTGAACACCAAATTTTTCTTTGTATGACAGCGATGTCGAGATATCATATGTTCCTTCAAGGCATTTACATACAATCTCACTGACACTCGTCCCCAAAGGACTTGTTAAATCGTCCTGTGATTGCAATCCACACACTCTACAAAATTTATCTGAAACTCATTCTCTTGTTGACTGTCCTGGTTTTCACACTCTCTTACATCTTCAACTTCTGCATGGACATCCATAGTTTATATGTGTTACTCTATTGAATATACATTTCAAAGAAAAAAATACAAAAACTATATCTAACCTTTCCCACTAACAGTAACATTTTCAGTATCGTCATCAAGATGCACATCTCTGAAATCTCTTTCATATTGAACCTCTGTATGCGCATTGATATCATCATGTTCAAAACCACCTGCATCTTCTTTGATAGTAGGCTTAGTGCCATGACAATCATCATCAACTCCTTCTTTCCTAATTGGAACACTAGATTGTCTTTAATCAGCATTCCCAAACATGTTGATCAAAGTATCCAGCTTTGATTTCATAGTTTTCTTTAAATCCTAAGAAATAAAATACCTTAGAAAAATAAGAACAGGTTCAAAACTTAAGGACAGGCAGTCCTTAAGATTTAATTCCAAATTCAAAACTTAAGGACAAGCAGTCCTTAAGTTTGAATTCCAAGTTCTAAACTTAAGGAAACTAAGTCCTTAACTTTGAATTCGAAGATCAAAACTTAAGAACAGAAAATTACCTTGATTTCATTCTCAATTTTTTTCTCTGACAAAGCAATTTTCTGATTCACTCTGGTAACTTCTGCTTGCAAATGTTTCTTAAAACTCTCTGATAATCTCTGAATCAAAAAACATAATATAAATAAATAAAAAAAAGGATGTTTGTAAGCATCAAATAAAAAACTAGAACTATTCAAAGGCAGAAACACATACTCTAACGATTTCTTTAAGTACACCTTTATCAAATTGTGACGAAGAATACCTTGAGATTTGTTCTTGTGAAACTGGCTCCTCAATACGAAGAGGCTCTGTATCTTCTTCTTCCACATTAATAAAGGGTAACACCTCAATCAACTTAAACAATTACAATATAAGAAAAGGTAAACATAAGTATACATAACTTAAACAAATAAACAAAAAAAATAGATAGTAATTACATAAACTTACTTTTTCATTATGGAAATACTTTTTGCAAAGAACCTCAAATTGTGGAGACTTCATATCAGAATAACATAAGATTCTAGGATAACCCAATTCTGTGAATTTCACAAATTGTTATTCTTGGAATAGAGGAAGTACTTCCATAATCCACACACAAAAAGCAAAAGGAAAGCCAACTAAAGTGTAGCAATCCAGATCTTTTTCATTCTCTTTCTCTTTCTCAACCTCATTCTCATTAGGCTTCAAACAACTCTTCAGTGATTTTAATAGAGTATCATAAGCAACAGAGCCCCAGTTGAAGGAAGTGCAGAGTGCATTATCGTCGATAATTTTCATTATTTCCTCTGACACATTCCTATTATTCCTCTTCCCCTTCAAAACAGACTCAACAAAATATAGAGTTGCCAACTTCAAAGCATCATCATCACTGCCAAACAATGATGATGATGTACCATATGGGCGAGTATTCATAAACTTATACAAATCAGCCATCTCAATCTTGTCCTTTCCAGGGAAATAGACTCTTAAAAGCCTATTTTCTTTCTCATGTAAACATCTCATCTCAGGAGACGAATAACACTTCAAACCAGTAATAATATGGAATTGATCACGAGTAAACTTAATATTACAGTCAAATACGTTGAAGCTCATCGAATCATGTTCATTGCTTACAATTTCAGAAAGCAATACACAGTGCATAAGTTTACCAGAAAACTTCACACTTTTTAATTTGAAAAAGTTACCAAAAATACTTTCTCTCAATTTTGTCCATTGGCTATTTGACAAAAAGCTTTTAATTGTTTCCTTAAAATGAAAATCTCCTTTCCAATATACCAGATAATTACGCCACTATCGAAAGTCAAACAGACGTCGCCTTCCGTTATGACACTAGAAAATAAGGAAAAAAATAAAGATTAGGAAATACCGTCCATAACTTTAAGTTTTAAGTGCAAATATTAAGGAAATACAGTCCTTAACTTATACTTTCAACTTCCAAAGTTAATGACACTTAGTCCTTAACTTCAAGTTTCATGTGCAAAAGTTGAGGACAATTAGTCCTTAACTTGGAGTTCCAACTTCAAATTTAATGACAATTCTTCCTTACACTTCACGAACACAGTTAACTTAAAATTCATAAACACAGAAAATAAGGAAAAACAAACAATGATTAGGAAATACAGTCCTTAACTTATACTTTCAACTTCCAAAGTTAAGGATACTTAGTCCTAAATACTCAGTCCTTAACTTTGAGTTCCAACTTCAAATTTAACGACAATTCTTCCTTATACATCATGAACACAGTTAACCAAAAATTCATAAACACGGTAAGCTTATGAATTTTTACAACTATTTTTATGAAATATCACTACATAATCAAATAGGTTGAACCAACCACAAACAAATTTCAACTTTCACACACTAAAAATTTATCAAAATCAGAATCAGACTACATATACGACACTGAATCAATATAATATGTTCATTTTTGAAATATCAAACATACTTCACACGGCATTGAACCAACTTACACATAAAGAAAAACGAAAATGCACAAAAGAAAAAAAGATTACCAATCACGATTGACAGAAGAAGATGTAGAAGATGATGGAGAAGATGAAGGAGCAGAATTTTAACTGAATATCGCAGATAGCAAGCGAGGAAGATGAAGAAGCAGAGAAGAGAAAACCATGAAACCGCTCTCGTCTGATGCAAATAAGGGTTTGGGACAATTTTGGGATTATAATCAATATAGAGAAAGGGTAATTATGTCTTTTCTGCCTTAGTAGTGGCTATATTTAATAAGCATTTTAATTAGTGGATAAAAACTAAATACAACATTAAACAGTAGCTACTACACGCCATTTTTACTAAGGTTGTTACATTGGCATTATCCTTTAGAAATGAAAAGCATTTGGAATTGGCCACGTTCATTAAAGAGCTTTAATTTATTTGTTTGTGTAAATGCCTCACAGCTATATATATATTTTAAAAGGGGGAAGGGGAGGGGGTATATGGGACACCGTCTGAACTTATTGTATTCTTCAAATTATGTTTCCATACATATTATTTGTTTTATTTTAATAAATTTATGTTTCACGTCGAAAATAGTGAGTTCTACTAAATTCAATGCCAAAGTGATATATCTGTCACTAGACAAGGGCGGATTTAATATTCTACCGATTGGTTCAATTAAACTCATACCTTTCAAAGCGAAATGAAAATTTATATGTAAAAATTATTAAAATTATAAAAATAATAAAATATGAATCGATAGCTTTAAAAATATATTAAATACTCAAGTTGAATTCATAAGGTTTAAGTCCGTCTTTGCCTCTGGACGTAGATACTTGCATTTTGTTAAGTATTTCATGCCACTCCTTATAGTCTAATAATATTTGTAGGAGTCTTTATTGTACGGGTTCAACACTCATAAGCTAGATCCTCCAATGTAATAGTAAAAAGTAACAAAATAGAGAAATTAGAAGGAACAGCTTTTAGTGAAAGAGGTTGTGGTTTGGAAAGACAAATTATGTTCAGCGGCGAAGCTAGGAATTTATTAAATGGTATAACTTTAAAAAAAGAAAAAAAAAATACTAATAAAGGATATTCAATACGTCTTATATATATATATATATGTGTGTGTGTGTGTGTGTTTGTGTGTGTGTGTGTATGTATGTATCGGATTTGATGTTCTAATCCTTTTAAGTTTTTGGGTTCTATACTAATAACTTTACATATTCAATGAATTTTTTAAAATAAATACAAGATTTGAAGCAAAACTAGTAGGTTCAGTCAAACTCGTGTCTTCACCCCTAATACATAACGTAATTTTTCGACCCTTAGCACCATGTGGCTTCGCCCCTGACTATGCTTATCCTAACTTGAGTCTCCTTTATAAATGTCTACTGGTTCTAGCTGTAGTTGATCACTTGATCTCAATTGTCACGTAGAGTGAAAGCATAACTATAAGAAGATCCGTTGTTTTACTTATTCAAATCAAAACAACTCATCTTTCTGTGGGCCTCACAATTTGAAAAGGGAACTGAAAAAAAAATTTCCCCACAATTACAATAACCCACTATGCCATAAAGTTTGAAAATGTCCCAAATATAATTCTCTCCTCAAATATGAATATTACTTTAAACCCTTTATCATAGTTGAACTCATGACTTACGCCTTACTATTGTGTTACTCTACTATTACTTTACGTCATGGATCTATTTTTAGCCTTTTCGATTTTCATATGGTAAAAAGAGGAACTCGAGGTTTCAACTACGAGTCCTTATTTCATGCAATAAGAACGTGGTGTCTAAGATAGACAGGGCGGCTCAAAAAATTTGGGAGCCTAAAGCGAAACTTCACTAAGGGGCCTCAGATTTTAAAAAGAAATTCTAAAAAACGAAGGAACGTCGTATATTTTTTTATTTAAGTCTACTTTTCTAGCCTTTTTAAATGCAAAATCATTAATTATTATCTTACAATCGATTTGTTCTAATATTTTCTTTTGAATTGATGATATAGCTAATTTTTTTTGAGACATTGTTGATTTTAGATAAGATTTTACCAATTTTAATTTTGAAGAAATTCTTTCAGTTGAGGCAACAGTTACATAAACGATTAATATTATACCATAAGCAATATATATATATTTGAAAAAGAATTAATTTTTTATTTGATTTAGTATTTTGATTATGTCATTGTCATCTACTTTTATTATTTCTCTTAACATTTTTAATTCGAAAAATAAATCTAAGCCATTAGAATAACTATTAATGCGTTAAAGAAAATTCAAGGTTAAGACAATGCTTTTGCAATTTCTCATCATCAGTGATATTAATTTTTTACCACTAAAAACCAAAAATAATTTTATATGCATAATCTTTTTAAAATAATACATACTACATCTTTAGAAGAAAATGCACCCCCCCCCCCCCCCCCTCCCAAAAAAAAGTTGGGCCCCAATCAGTAGGGCACAGTCCAAACCACGAAGCCTGTAACCTCAAGCAATCAATAATGCACTGAAATCTACATGTTGAATGAACTGGACCTTTAGTCAATCAACTTGGTGAGATTCGTTTCTAGTTTAGCACTTCAATTTTAATTTTAATTAATAGCAACTTCTAAGTAAATATTTTCCGAAGGAATGACCTCTGTAAAATAAGTGAAAAGTGGTAATTACTTGTTCTTTTTAAGCAGTCATACCTTTACATTTTGAAATTATGTTTTGCTACTTTAGCCTTTAGGTTATCCCTTAGAAATGATCAAACAGAAATTAAGTATTTTCTAATTGTGTATCTGAGTGCTCTTATGAGTAAGGGCCGTTTCAATTCAATCTCCTATTTGATTTTCGACGGTTAAATATAACGACTCTTTACTAGTTTTTGTATTCAATTAGATTATAGTCGGAAGTAAGGCTGGAAGTGGCCCGGTTCGGAATCGGAACCGGACCGGAACCGCGGTTCTGGCGGTTCCGGCGGTTCCGTTTCCGCGGTTCCGGGTCTGTCGGTTCCCCGGAACCGTGGTGGAGCGGTTCCACCCGTTAGAACCGCGGAACCGGAAACGCCAGAACCGGAACCGGAACCGGTTCAGGCGGTTCCAACCGGTTCCAAACGGTTCCGGTTCATTTGAAATTTAAAAAAAAAAAAAAAATTAAATTCGGACCGTTGCGGAACCGTTTGGAACCGTTTGGACCCGTATGGAACCGGACCGGTTCCATCCGGTTCCAAACGGTTCCAACCGGTTCCCAACGGTCCGGATTTTTTAAAAAAATTTTTTTGTTAAAAATTTCAAACGGCTCTTTTTCAAAATTAGCCGTTTGGAATTTTCAAAAATAGCCGTTTAACCCCCAAACTTTATATAATTACACAATTTTCCATTTATCAACTATAAATACCCCCTCATTCTTTCATTTTAATTCACAAATTCATCAATATATCTCAATCTCTCTCAAGCTCTCTTTCAATCTTTCTAGTGCAAGTGCTTAATTTATTGTTGCAATTTCGTGAAACATTGTGAAGTTGTTGAATTGAAGTTTTCAAGTGTTCGATTTCAACGATTTTCAATTTTCAAGAAGTTGTTCGTCAATCCGGTAAACTCGTTTCAACTCTTACGTGATTAGAATATTTTTGTGTGTTGTTATTTTGCTTAATTATAATTAATATGGCATTTTTATTGAAAAATATGTTCGGAAGAGGAAAAAATAAAACCGGTGAAAGTAGTCGCCAAAATACTAGAACACTTCATCCTGCTTTTACAAATATTTTTCATGTTAGATGTATATGTCATATTTATCATTTAATTGTTGGTGATGGTATGAGAATTTTAAACATAGAAATTGAAAAGGTTAAATTCGCTCTTAATTGGCTTTTTTATTCAAACCGTAGAAGTAGACTTAGAGAATATTTTAAAAAATGTGACGAATATGGCCTTAGAGAAAGAAAGGTACCTAAACCTTGCCCGACTAGGTGGAACTACATGTACGAAAGTTTAGTAGTGGCGTACGAATATAGAAACCCAATTAACGCTACTTATAATTCTCGGGATTGTGGAGAGGAAGATAATGACATGTTAACTAATCAAGATTGGACTAACGTTAAAATTCTGTTAGATTTTTTAGAACATTTTCATGTGGCTACAAATGCTTTATCTGGCCAATACTATCCAACTATTTCTAACTGTTTAGTATATATTGCCGCACTTGCTAATTTATTTGTTGATTTTAACGAGGGAGGGGAAATTTATGAATATGCAATAACAGAAATGAAAAAGAAGTTTAAAAAATATTTTTTTCCAATCCCTCCTATATATGGTGTGTCTGCTATGCTAAATCCTACTATAAAATTAGGAGGACCTCACTTTTGGTATTCTAGTATTTATCAAGCTTTAGATCTTAATGAAGAATAAATGGCTACACTATCTGATGCGCAAGCATCAATTAAAGTGAATGCTCAAACTGTTTATAATGCTTATAAACAGGCGTTAGAGCATGCTAGGCCAAATATTCCAACCCCAACTTCGTCCATATCACAGGCGTCTAAAAGAGCTGCTGGCTTAACAGCTCTTAAATCGTGGACTAAGTTCAGGGGTACTCAAGGGGAAAATGTAGATGATATTTCCCATCTAAATGAGCTTCAAGTTTATTTGTCGCAGGGATTAGAGAATGAGAATCCAGACAGCTCTTTCGACCTTTTGGATTGGTGGAAGACAAGGGAAAAGCATTTTCCTGTTCTTGCAAGGATGGCTCGGGATGTTCTGTCGATTCAAGCGTCAACTGTTGCATCGGAGAGCGTTTTTAGTCAAGCAAGACTACAAATAGGTGATCATAGAGCGTCGATGCGGGACAGCTTGGAAAAATCAGTGCTATTCCGAGATTGGATCCGCTCTGAAAGGAGGAACTTTGGGCTAGCTGAATCTCAACCAGAAATAGATGAGTGCTACGAAAAAATGCTAGCAGAACTTGCTCAGGAATCAACTTCACCCAGAAGTGGAGATGAACAAGCTTCATTTCCACCACCGCCAACACAACCACCTCCAAACCTTGAAGGTTTTATGAGATTTGTTAGAAATAATGCATAAATAATTATGTAACTTGTAAATTGGCATGTCTTCTTTTAGTTTTTTTCTTTTAATGGTGGTATTAGTACCATGTTGTGCTCATTCCATTGGGGAAAGGAAGACTAAGAAAGATATGCCATTTTTGTCAATAAATATGTTTTTTATCATATCCTTGAATATCTTTGTCTCAATATTTTTTTGTCTTTACTTCTATATCATTCCTTGAATATTTATATATATAATATATAACATACAACACATAATACTAATGACAACATTCTTTTATCAATATGTACTACTTATATAAAATTTATACTAATTACTAACTACTACACAATATATACTACTTAAATACAATATATACTACTTATATACAATATATTCACCACTTATACACAATATATACTAATTACCAAACACAATATATATTATAATTAATAACATAGTACACCATATAAAAATATATTCTACAATATACTAATCACTACTATACAAGATATTGATTTTAAAAAAAAAAATTCGGAACCGCCGGGAACCGCCTGGAACCGCCAGAACCGCGGTTCCGGAACCGCCAGAACCGGAACCGGGCGGTTCCGGAACCGTAACGTAGAGGTTCCGGCTCCGGAATTGCCAGAATCGGAACCGCCAGAACCGCAGAACCGGAACCGCCAGAACCGGAACCGCATACCCAAATAGACCCAGAACCGGAACCGGATACAGCCTTAGTCGGAAGGAGCTCTTTTAGTATTGATAGGATTACTAGTTGCTCAATCAGGACCTTGACCTCCTCGATTTCCAAGAAGCTCGATGATCTCGAAATTTTTAAGCATGATCAGAGTACGACTGGTTAGGGGCGGGCATATATCGTAAAAAATTAATAACCCGAATCGTTAATTATTTATTAGATTATCGGTATTGGGTTATTGGATCAATGGTTCGGTAAAGAGTTAATTTTTTATTGGGTTATCGGTTCCGGCTTGGTTTGACAATTCTATTATTGGGTAAAACCGATAAACAAATAAGGATTAACTTATTTACTAGGTTTCCTTAAGACTTAAGTATATATATACTAGGGTTTCATAATTCATAGTTCACTCTTTGATTTCCCTATTCTTTTTTAGTTTCTCCGCCTCACGCCCTCACCAGTCAGCCCGTCAAGACTCAGGCTGGCTCAGTCACATCACACCCTCACTAGTCAGCCCATCAAGACTTAGGCCGGCGTCAGTCGCATTTCTTAGCTTCTTTTTTTTTCACTCTTCAGTCGCTTCTTTATTTCATTTCTCAGATCCATCGGATTCTTCAGTCGCATCTTCACTTCACTCTTCAGCTTCATCTTGATTCTTCATGTAAGTTTTTAGTTGCTTCATCTTCATCTTTTTCTTAATTTGTTTGAAAGCATTCTGGCTCTGGATTTTTCTTAGTTTGTTTGAAAGCTGAAGTGAAATTTGTCGTGTGCTTTAATAATTAATTAATTTTATTCAAAACATTTTGATTACTATTTCTATGGTGTGTTCTGGCTACAGTAGTCTAAAAAATATACGCGTGAAACTTCACGACACTAGTAGTCGAAAACTTAGGCGGCAAAATTCTAAAAAAAATAATATAAATACAAATACAAGTAGTCGGAAAATTACGACTGAAAAATTGTAGTCGAAAATTTGTACTTCACAACTAATAAACTCTGTAATCTATATACATAATTCTATACTAGAGTAAAAAAGTATAATGCTAGTCGTTTGAACAAAGAAAATATTAAGAATAGTGATTTTACTGAAACTGTTTTATACATTACGAAATTGTTTTAGTTGTTTTATCTTATTGGATAAACTGATAATCAAACCGATAATGATCGATAGCCGATTAATCGATAACTGATAACGAATATCTTATTGGTTTGGTTATCGAGTTATGGTATTTGTAAATCGATAGCCAAAATCGATAATATTCATATCCGAACCGACCGATGTCCACCCTACTATTAGTTAAGGAAGCATGGATTTTGTTCGAATGGATGAAATTCATCCTCTCTTACATTTCGTGATATAACTCTATCACGGAGGAAAATTTGGCGAGCCTCTTTTTTCTTTTCAAAATACATAAAATTCTAAAATATTACCAACATATCTGCAGATGCTAGATTTCGTAATTAAATCTCACAGTTGATTATAATAAATAGATGTAAACCTGAAGAAAATATCAAGTAGGTATAAGTAGGACCAATCCTTGTTTATATTATATTCTTATTCGAATTTCTACCACCCTTGATTTTCACAGCAAGCAAGACATATCTAATTAACAAAGTGAAGCAAGGTGAAACCAAAACAAGTACATGCAAAGCATATAAAACTGATTAAAATATTTCTTCTGATTTTAAAAATTAAAAATTATACATGTAAGTGTCAAGCACTTATAAACATATATTGTAATAGAATCTGAAATAAATAAGGCAATTAGAATGGGCATTCAATTTTTACTTTACTTTATTGTCAAAGTTACTAAATTATTTTTTACAACCAAAAAATTAGTCAACTTTAACTAAGTATCACAAAATTCACTAAATTATTTTTTTGACGAAAATCACTCAATTTTGCTAAAGTATCATAAAAAGTCACTTGGCAGAAATAAAATGAGGCATTTTCTAGGTGGAGTGATTCTTTGTTACAAAATAATTGTATAATCGACAAGTTTGAGTGATTTTTTCATTATAAAATATTATTTAGTGATTTTAGTATAAATAAAATAAAGTAAAATAAAAATTAAGTGATAATCGATTTGATGCATATAATAACGAGCCAGGGCACAGTGGTTATAGCTCTCTAATCTATCATCACTATATGAAAAATGTTACAACAATAACAACCCGGTATAATTCTACTTAATAGGTCTTGGGAGGATAATGTGTACGCAGAATTTATCTCTACCTAAAGATAAATAGACTGTTTCCAAATAGACCCGACAATTAAATGAAAAATGTTAATTTAATTAAAAAATTATGCCAATATAAGGATAGCGGTTAACAAAAAGGGACAACACCGTCATAATTTGAATTTTACTCAGAACAGCTTTGAACACTGACAGCTCCTCTCTGTCCCCAGTCTACTATACTATTAGGCAGCTCTCTCCCTCTCAAATCACATGCTTCTCTCACTCAACTTAGTGAGAGAAACATCTGGAGATATTCAAACCAATTTTTCAATTTTCTCTTCTTCATTTCGGTATAAAATTGGAACTTCTGATCAATAGCGGATCAAACAATGGCTGGATATGTAGGTGTTTTTGTATCTGATCCATGGCTTCAGAATCAGTTCACTCAGGTTGAACTTCGGCGTTTAAAATCTCATGTAAGATTTTCAATGTTCAATCTCTATAATTGGTTAATTACTCTGCTTATGTAGTGAGTTCAACTAATTTTGGATCGACATAAAGTTGATTTATTTTATCTATTGATCGTTTGATCAGGATCGGTTCATTTTAAGGATTTTTGTTCTTTGCAGTTCAATGCAATGAAGAGCGAAAACGGAGGTCTGAAGCTTGCAGACTTACCTTCCAAAATGGCGAGATTAAAACACGTGGATGAGAATCTTGCGGAGCAAGAAAGAGAAACGTTTCTGAGATATTCCTATAAAAACTTGGACGAAGACGTTGATTTCGAGCTATTTCTTCAGGTAACACGCGATCGCGTTAAGTATTAGGCGCATTGGATTCATGTCTATACTCTGCATAACTGCATTTTCAAATTCGAAGAAGATATTAGAGCCTTTTTTCCTTTTTATAAGTTGTTGTTACAGTCGGGAACAAAAGCTGAATTGAGTTTAAACTTGATTTGAAAGATGTTGCAATATACCTGTGGTTTACTAGGGCAGAATCATACACAAATCAAATTGAGAAAAGAAGTAAAACAAGGATTTTTCACAAATCAAATTAACGAGGTTCAACAAAGCTTACGTGCTGGGGCGAAAGCAGGGAGAATTTTTCACTATGAAATTTGTGTTAAAGCTAGGAAGAGGAAGAAGGAAACATAAGTGAATAACAAGCTTAACCAGATCTATATTTAGCATAAGAAATAACAATAGTAGTACATTTTAGGTTTACTTCTTAGTAACTACTACAAGCCTTTGGTTTTAGTAGTTTCACTTTGTCTCTAAACTTTGTAAATTATAATAGAATTTGTTGGTGGATTTATCTAAGAATGCAAGAATTGTTGAACTCGTGACAGGTTTATTTGAAAATCCAAGCACATGCTGCTGCAAGGATGGGAAGTACTGCAAAGAGTTCATCAGCTTTTGTCAAGTCAGCAACTTCTACATTGCTCCACACCATCAGTGAATCTGAGAAGGCATCATATGTTGCACATATTAACAGCTATCTCGCTGATGATGAGTTTTTGAAGAAATACCTTCCTGTTGATCCATCAAGTAATGATCTCTTTGAGATTGCAAAGGATGGAGTTCTTATTTGGTGAGCACCAAATCTTTCTCTTTGTATATTAATAATTTAATACTTTGCCTCAATTATGTAAGACTTCTTGGACTATATTGTTAATAAACATTGTTCTTCAGCAAGCTTATCAATGTCGCAGTACCTGGAACAATTGATGAACGTGCAATAAATATGAAGAGGATGCTGAATCCTTGGGAAAGGAATGAAAATCATACCTTGTGCCTCAATTCTGCTAAGGCAATTGGATGTACTCTAGTCAATATAGGCACTCAAGACTTTATTGAAGGAAGGGTATGTATCACTTTCACATTAGCAATCTGTCCTCCTAATGGATTTGTCATATAAATTTAGGACATTATTCCACAACATCTTTAGTTTTTGACTCTGTTCTCTGTTGAGTTACCATACGGATCCCTTCATTCGTAGGTTTGTAAAATTTGTTTCTGGCATGTCTTTCTCATAAAATCATGTAACAGTCTAATGGCTCTATCAATAGCATTATTTCCCTTGGCTTTGAGCAGCAATCATGTAATATCAGCTAGCTTGCCTTCTTTCATTTGAATATGAATGTAACCCTGAAACTTATGGCTGAGGGCTGACATCAAATCTTTTCTTGTGTGTTCAGTGATATGATTTAGTCATGTCTTTATTCCTGCTGCCTCAAGTCACAACATTATCTTGTTCTTTTGTCCTGTGGCTGGATTCTGTTAATTTTAGTCATCCTTCCTATGCTCCTTTTATGCAATATCATGGTCTAATTGTTAATCAAAAATGTGTTTCATGTTCTCTGTATTCCTCAAGACATATTCATTAGTTTAATTATATCAGCGTGAAACTTTTTTCTGTTTGATTCTACGGCTGGCATTTTTTGTTGAACTTCAGTTTTTGCAGTGTTACATACTGGTTTGTGTGTTCTTATGGCTGGCATCTTTTGTAAGTTCAATTTCTGCAGTGTTACATACTGGTCTAATACTTTGTCTTTTCTGTCGGTTTCCAGAGGCATCTTGTTCTTGGAGTGATATCTCAGATTATTAAGGTGAGAGTTCTATATGTGTCCTTACTGAAAATTTTAGCAGATTTTAAAACCTTGAATAATGAGGTTAGCTTAATACGAATAGATTACCTTACAAGATGAATGAATCAGCATTAAGATCTTAAATGTCACTGGCATATATTTTAGCTCGTAAGACTTAAAATCATAACCAAAACAATTTGAGGATATTGATTTTCTTTGATGTTATTTCAGATTCAACTATTGGCAGATCTCAACTTAAAGAAAACACCTCAGTTGATGGAGTTAGTTGACGATAGCAAGGTAAACACACACTCAACAATGCCTCATTAATTGGCAGCTTTGGCAAAACTTGTATTAATTTACTTCATTATCTCAAATCTGTGATGTCAGGACATAGAGGAGCTGATGAGTCTACCTCCAGAAAAAATCTTGCTTAGATGGATGAATTTTCAATTGAAGAAAGCTAAATACGAGAAAATAGTGACGAACTTCTCATCTGACATAAAGGTAATTAAAAAGGAGTTGGAATTTGCACCATCATGCAAATTTGAATATTTGCAACATTTTCCTTGGTCTTTAAAAGATAATCTTTTCCCTTCAGAGAGAATGAGTGTGGTGCTTGTCATTTTATTTCCAATGCCAGAAATTCTAAATAAGTTTTCCATTGAAACTATGGTTCAGCCAGTTCACTTAATTTAAAGATATCTATACGTTGAGGGTTCTTAAGTAAGCTTTTTAGTTTTATAGAATGAATGATTTCTTGTCCTTCTACCCCAGAAATAAAGCAAAAGAGCTTTCCTCTTCATCCCTTTCATGTAATTTCTTTAACAATTTTGAGTGTATAATGATGATTCTCAGTCATCTATTTGCTTTTGTAGGACGGAGAAGCTTATGGTCACCTCTTAAATGTTCTTGCCCCAGAGCACACTAATCCTAACACACTCACTACGAAAGACCATTTAGCAAGAGCGAAGTTGGTTTTGGAACATGCGGACAGGATGGGTTGCAAAAGATACTTAACAGCAAAAGATATTGTGGACGGTTCACCAAATCTTAACCTTGCATTTGTGGCACATATCTTTCAGCATAGGTAAGAATCAAGTGTTTCCTTCATAAGTTCAACTTATGAACTTGCACACTATTTCCCTTGAAGTTTTCTTTTGGTTATGACACATCTATGAGAAGAAGACAGCTGTTGCTGGTTAATCCTTTTGTGTTCTTAAAGAATTTTAATTGTTGCAGACCAAGGTTTTGGTATATTTAATTGTCATTAGCAATATAAACAGAATATATGCAACCGACGGACCATGTTAATTTGCATTTTATCCTTTGTTCTTTTAAAAACACTGTCAAATGCTAGCAGATTGACTTAAGAGTAGTAGTTCCTTTTGCCACCTCAATATTTTGATAAACTGACCAAACTACTTGTATGATTAGCCAATTCAGCTAGTCAAGCTTGAGAGATTATTACGTCATAGCATGTATGGAGAAATTTGTGCTATATTTAAATGTAAAATTTAGTTGTTTGATTGTTTGTTTTTATCTTGAATTGACCATAAACCTCTTATCCATAGGAATGGGCTATCAACTCAAACTACGCAAATATCCTTTCTGGAGATTTCACCGGATGAAGCTCAAATGTCCAGGGAAGAGAGAGCTTTCCGCTTTTGGATCAATAGTCTTGGAAATTCAGCTTACATAGATAATGTTTTTGAAGATCTCAGAAACGGGTGAGTGCCCGTGGTACTCTAGTATTACAAACTCTCGCTATCATGGTGGGGCTTATTTTATGTTCCTATGAAATTTCCTGACTAAGTTTAGAAGACAAAGAATTTGAACTCTGCTGTGATCTAATTTGCTCATGCAACGACAACGGAAAATTATAACTCTATCAGGTTTTTGAAAGTGTAAAGAATACGAAGACGACTTCTATGAGTGTGTGTATGTGGTCGCGTGCACAAGTGCATTTATTTCAATCTAATGAATGTTCGTGTCTTTCCAGATGGTTGCTTTTAGAGACACTTGACAAGGTCTCTCCTGGAATTGTTAATTGGAAAATTGCTACTAAGCCTCCAATTAAGATGCCCTTCAGAAAAGTAGAGAATTGCAACCAAGTTGTGAAGATTGGGAAACAACTGAAATTTTCTCTTGTAAATATTGCTGGAAATGACATTGTACAGGGAAATAAGAAATTAATATTGGGTAAGTGATATCGTTCTTTATTTTTTCTTTTTTTCTCCTTAAATTATTCATGTCTGTAATATCAACATTCTTTGTTTGGTTATTTCTGGGGTTAGGGGGTGGGGGGGGGGGGGGACGGGTAACTCAAACTGTTATGGACCAACATTCTCCGTTCCCTATTTCAGCTTACTTGTGGCAGTTAATGCGATGTAACATGCTTCAGCTCTTGAAGAATTTGAGATTTCATTCCAATGGGAAGGAAATCGCTGATGCAGATATTTTAGAGTGGTCCAACAGCAAAGTAAGAAACTCAGGAAGCAAGAGTCGCATGGCTAGTTTTAAGGTATAGTTTCTAAAGATTAGTCTTTTCAGATTTAGAACAATAGAGTTGAGTAGGCCTTCATTGATTATTCTGATCAAGCATGGGCTTTGCGAGCGCGTGTGTGTCTGTGTGTGCGTGCATGCGTCTGTGTGCGCATACAGTGTTTTGAACCTTGCTTTGAAATGTTTTGTGCTGGCTAATTAAAAGGGGGTGAAAATGGTGTTGTATCCTCATCAAGCTCAAGTTCAAGTTCTACTTAAGCAGACTATACATGTATACTTATGATATGTAAACCCTTAACCATCGAACTTTCAGTTAGATGACTAAATGTAACAATCAAGTTTTTTCCTGGTGGAAACTTACATGATATGGCTCACGAAGAAAGTTTTTAACTTCTATACAATCCCTGATTTCAATTGGACACCTGTTTTTCCCCTGTAGATTTGATGCTTCGTGTCTTTTTCGGATCATGTATCCTATAATTCCTATTGTGCTTATTGAGTAATACCGCAAAAGTTAGCTAGCATGCACCTCTTTTACCTCCCATTACTGTGAGACAGAGAACTGACTCTGTTAAATTTACAGGATAAGAGCTTGTCAGATGGCATCTTTTTCCTTGAGTTGCTTAGTGCTGTACACCCTCGAGCTGTTAACTGGAGCCTTGTTACAAAAGGAGAAACTGGTAACATATTTCAGACTTCAAATTGGCTCCTTCTTTCAGTTGTTCTGATTTAATTTAGTAGCTTGTTAGTATCACTATCAGCACGAGGCATTGTTCTTTCACTCTATTTCTTTTCTGTTCTCTTTATTGTACTAATAGCAAATCCATCAAAATACTATTGCATGGAAATTTAGTGTGATGCCTGGCTGAATCTTTTGAGCTTGCTGCAAAGAGAGTGTATTTTGAACTTCATATCATGAAGTAGCACAAATCAATCTACACTAACGCATTTTTCTATAATTGAATCTCTACAACCACTTTATGAAGTTTTCTAATATAGTAAATGATTGAATATGGTGATAGTTGTGGACGTGTACTAGATCTTCTATCCTTTATATATTGACAACCCACTTGGGGCGCTAACTTACTTATGGAAAAGGAACTTTAGCATCACTTAGTCAGATGATACTATAATAGTATTCCCTAGGTAAGGGAGGTGCCAAGGTCTTAATAGAAAGGGCTCACAGTTCCAGTTTGCTATGTCGTAACTAATATCCTTTTTTTGCCAATGAATCGTTATATGCTTTTTCCCTATGATATATCCACATTTTAGAGAGCCGAAACATACACTGGTTAAGATTATGAATCATCCAATCATTCTGAAGAAATGGCTGTCAAATTGAGAAAGAGGAATAGAAGCACCCATAACCTGGATAATCCCGACCAATTGAGATCATTCAATGTAGTTAAAGTAGCTTTATGTGCTTGTTCAGCCAAATAGCTTATTGACCTTACATCATCTATAGTACTTTTTTGAGTGACTTATTTGCATTTCTCCGTTCAGTGATTATTACTCCTATACATGACTTTTTAGCTAAACGAAATCTTCGGTGATGCAGAGGAGCAAAAGAAGATGAATGCGACCTACATTATCAGTATTGCAAGGAAACTTGGATGTTCAATATTTTTGTTACCTGAAGATCTGATTGAGGTAATCCTTCATTTGGTTAACTGTCTTTTTTTGCACTTGCATTCTCTAATCCCCGCTCAACATGCATGGCTACTTGATGCATCCTATGTTTAGTTTCAGGCAACAATGTGAATTTGCTGCCTCTAATAGTAAATAAAACTAGTCAAATCTCTCTACATTTGTTGTGTCCTACTGTCCTCTACTCGGTGGTAGAGCCACGTTTACCTGAATCTCCTTCGGCATAATATTGTTGGATCCCCTATTACAAATTGTTGAATCCCCTAAACATACCGGAGCATTTTATTGAATCTCGTTGATGAAATTTCTGCCTCCGGCAATACCTTAACTGACTACTGTTTTATACAAAATCATAATATAGTGGTGTGTTTTAATCAGGTAAATCAGAAGATGATCCTCACACTTACAGCAAGTATAATGTATTGGCACTTGAAACAACCAATGGAGGATCAAACCTGTACATCTTCAGATAGTGATAGCAGCTCAGTCGACACAACTTCAACCTCAACGTTGGATGATACTGCTTCTGAGTGTTCAATGGATGAAAACAGCAACAGATAACTGGGAAATTTTTCACATGTGCTGATTATTATTTTTTAAAGCTCTTTGTGGTCATTGATTGAAATATTGAAAAATTAGGGTATATGTCTTTGTAGTAGTCAATAGTGTTCGATTGCAGTTTTCCTAAAAGCAAATATATATAGTGGATATAGTTAAGAGCGGTTTTTTGTATTGTATTGTATAATTGATCTTCTGTAGTATACCTTTGCTTTTATATATTTACTAGTGAATTTGCATGTAAAAGACCTAAATAATCTTAAATATCCAATGAAATATTTTACTCTTCAAAAATAGATAAGTTTTCGAATTTTAATCCATTACGATTAAGTACCGTAAAGGAATTTTTACATAATGGTAATAAGGTTTGCTATATGGCATATTTAGGTAAAAATCCCTTAAATAAACCCCTTTCGCCAACAAATTTCACTGTATGTCAAAACTATTTTTTATGCATAAATAATTGACGTTGAATTCTCTTGGCTGGTTTGTGTATTTGCTTTTTAATATTTTGAATCCCCGAGCCATTGACTATTACCGCTTAATAGTTCTATTCAGTTTGAAGAAAGAAACATAATTAGGCAATATTTAAGAAACTGTTACATAAATCTATCAGAATATGTAATTAACATAAATGGCAACTAAATAATTATATTACTTAATAAAAACCTTTATATCTGGATCGAGAATCACGTTCAAGGAAATCCAAATAGATCGAATTACTAAAAAATCAAGCTGATGAGATTCATGGAACAAACAATCCTAAACTTTTGCTTCCTATTTCTTTGCTAGGTAATATTTTCAAGAGAATGTGTTACAACTTTGACTGGTGGTGCTTATATGTTTTCTATTTAAATGATATATGTGATAAATTGTTATAAATAGAATCCTATTTAAGGTGAATGTCTATATTTAGAGAGATTCTAGAGTTTTACTTTGAGGCTAAGTCTTTTCTATGCCTATAAATAGAGGGGTCTTACCCCATTGTAAATCATCCCTAAGTATCAATAAGAATACTCCTCTCTCTACTTTTCTCTCTATTGTTCTTGTTCTTATATTATTTCATAACACGTTATCAGCACGAGACTCTACCGTCTCAAGAATCCTCTTGAGAAAATTAAGGTATTTCCCTTTTTCCGAATTTGGTTTTAATTATGTCTGATATTATGAAAAGAAAGTTCGTTGCCCTTGAAATTTCGGGCAAGAACTATATGACATGGGTGTTGGATGCTGAAATCCACTTAGATGCTATGGGTCTTGGAGACGCCATTAAAGACAGAGATAAAGCATCCACCCAAGACTGTGCTAAGGCCTTGATTTTCTTGCGCCATCACCTTGATGAAGGTTTGAAAATTGAATATCTCACAGTCAAAGATCCACTCATCTTGTGGAACGGCTTAAAGGAGAGATATGACAACCTGAAGTTGGTGACCCTGCCACAAGCACGATATGATTGGGCTCATCTGAGGCTCCAAGACTTTAAGTCTGTTTCTGAATATAATTATGCAATGTTCAGAATTACTTCTAAATTGAAACTCTGTGGAGATAATATCTCTGATTATGATATGCTTGAGAAAACGTTTACAACGTTTCATGCCTCCAATATGGTACTGCAACAACAGTACAGAGAGAAAGGTTTCAAAAAGTACTTTGAACTGATTTCTCTTCTCCTTGTGGCTGAGCGAAACAATGACCTGCTCATGAGAAATCACGAAAATTGACCCACTGGGTCTACACCATTGCCTGAAGCAGATAAGGTGTACTCTCATTATGCCAAGAATGAAAAAGGCCATGGATCTAGTCGTGGTCGTAATCGGGGTCATAGCCGTGGACGTAGACAAGGAAGAAATTTCCCTGATGTCCGTCACCCCCCGAAGAGAAATAACCACCAAAAGCAGAAACGGGATTATGAGAATCCAAAGGCAAATAGTTCAGAAACTATATGTTATCGTTGCGGTGGAAAAAGGCACTGGTCAAAAGCTTGTCGTGTACCAAGACATTTGGTTGATCTTTATCAAGCATCTCTAAAGAATAAAGGCCCTGAAACAAATTTTGTCTCTGACGACAATTTTGACTTCACCCACCTGGATGTGGCAGACTTCTTTGAGCAACCCGAGGGGAAAATAGACCACTTAATCGGTGATGGATCTGTGATGAAGGAAGATGGAATTGTTTGATTTTATTTTAATTATTTGTATTAGTTAGTGAATAAACTAATAGTCATTAGTATCAGCTCGTATTAGTTAGTTTATGATATAATGTTAGTATTACTTCTTTAGAATGTTTCAATATGCTTAAATTTCAAAGATATTTTTATTTTTCAGTAGAGTTAATCGAATAACCTAACAGTTAGTCGATTATCTAATATTTCGCATTAAAACTGCAAAACAATCGATTATATACTTGTTAACAATCGATTATATTAAGACATAATCGATTATGTATGTTTAACAATCGATTATATTAAGACAGTATGATCTGAAGTTTTTCAAAATTAGCAAATAATCGATTATGTATGTTTAACAATCGATTATATTAAGACATAATCGATTATGTATGTTTAACAATCGATTATATTAAGACAGAGTGATCTGAAGTTTTTCAAAATAGCACATAATCGATTATGTATGTTTAACAATCGATTATATTAAGACAGTGTGATCTGAAGTTTTTCAAAATTAGCAAATAATCGATTATGTATGTTTAACAATCGATTACATTGAGACAAACGGATTGAATTTGTTTATTCTCATGTTCGTGTATTTTCTTTTGTATGTCAAACCATGGGAAAGCAAATATGGATATCTCACAAAGCAATCTTGGATCAAATATTTGTTTAGTTGATTCATGTACTACACATACGATACTCAAAGAAAAGAAATATTTCTCTCAACTAAGTATGTGTAAGGCAGATGTTACAACAATCTCTGGTAGTAGTAAATTGATTGAAGGCTCCGGAAGAGCAACTATAACTCTGCCTAGAGGAACAATATTTATCATAGAGAATGCAATGTTCTCCTCCAAGTCTAAGAGAAACTTGTTGAGTTTTAAAGATATACGCTGGAATGGCTATCATGTTGAGACAATAGATGAGAATAATCTTGAATATCTCATCATTACAAAGAATGTCTCTGGCCAAAAGAGGGTTATTGAGAAATTCCCGTCTTTATCTTGTGGCCTGTATTGGACAAAAATTAGTGCAATTGAGGCACATTCAACAGTAAACCAAAAGGTTACTGATTCCAATACTTTTGTACTTTGGCATGATCTATTGGGACACCCTGGATCAATCATGATGAGACGGATTATAGAAAGCTCATATGGGCATCCGTTAAAGAATTTCAAGATTCTTTTAAATAATGAATTTTCTTGCACTTCTTGTTATCAAGGCAAGTTAATTACAAGACCATCACCAACAAAGGTTGGGACTGAGTCACCTACGTTTTTGGAACGTATACAAGGGGACATTTGTGGACCTATTCACCCACCTAGTGGGTCTTTTAGATATTTTATGGTCCTAATAGACGCATCCTATAGATGGTCTCATGTGTGCCTGTTGTCATCACGCAACCTTGTGTTTGCAAAACTAATGGCACAAATAATTCGACTACGAGCACATTTTCCTGATAATCCAATCAAGTCTATTAGACTGGATAATGCTGCTGAGGTTTCATCCCAAGCATTTAATGATTATTGCTTATCAATTGGGATAAAAGTGGAACATTCTGTAGCTCATGTTCACACTCAAAACGGTCTTGCAGAATCTTTAATTAAACGCCTACAGTTGATTGCAAGACCATTACTCATGAAAACGAGGCTGCCCACTTCAGTATGGGGTCACGCCATTTTGCATGCAGCAATGCTAATTCGTCTCAGACCGACGAATTATCACAAATATTCCCCGTTGCAATTGGTTTTGGGTCATGAACCCAATATATCCCATTTAAGAATCTTTGGATGCGCAGTATATGTGCCTGTAGCACCGCCATACCGCACCAAAATGGGTCCGCAAAGAAGGTTAGGAATATATGTTGGGTTTGAATCGCCGTCCATTATTCGCTACCTCAAAACATTGACAGGGGATTTGTTCACTACACGATTTGCAGACTGTCAATTTGATGACACTTTTTCCAAAATTAGGGGGAGAAGTTGGTGAAACCAAACGGGAAATTTTGTGGAAAAATGCATCATTATCTCATCTTGATCCACGTACCTCTATTTGTGAAAAAGAGGTGCAAAAGATTATCCATTTGCAAAGAATAGCAAATCAAATTCCTGACGCATTTACGGACTTGAAAAGGATAACAAAATCCCACATCCCCGCGGAAAATGTTCCAATCCGTATTGATGTCCCTGTTGGACAATCATCTAGATTCATATCCAATGAGTCGAATGCACGCCTGAAGCGTGGCAGGCCATTAGGTTCCAAAGATCGAAATCCTAGAAAGAGGAAAGCAAACGATCAAAATGACACAACGAAAGAATCTCATGAGGAAATTCATGATTTAATAAACTCTGAGATTCATGAAGAATCCTTTGAACCCGAGACTCAGGAAAATAAGGAACTATCCATAAATCAATCGATATTGAGGCAAATTTTAATCGAGTGGAATATAGTGGTGGATTATGTCTTGGCTTTTAATGTCGCATCTAGCATTATGCAAGAAAATGAGGATCTTAAACCTCAATCTGTTGGAGAATGTCGAAAAAGACATGATTGGCCAAAATGGCAAGAAGCAATTCAATCAGAATTGAATTCGCTGGCAAAACGTGAAGTTTTTGGCCCTATAGTTGAAACACCTAATGGTGTTAAGCCTGTTGGCTATAAATGGGTCTTTGTACGCAAGAGAAATGAGAAAAACGAGGTACAAAGATATAAGGCACGCCTTGTTGCACAAGGATTTTCTCAAAGGCCTGGTGTCGATTATGAAGAGACATATTCGCCTGTAATGGATGCCATAACTTTTCGTTATCTCATTAGTTTTGCTGTCCTTGAAAAGCTTGACATGCATTTAATGGATGTGGTTACTGCCTATCTTTATGGCTCACTTGATAATAAGATATACATGAAAATTCCCGAGGAACTCAAAATGCCAAACGCTCATAATTCAAAGTCCCGGGAAATGTTTTCAATCAAATTGCAAAGATCCTTGTATGGTCTAAAGCAATCAGGACGAATGTGGTATAATCGTCTTAGTGAGTATTTGTTAAAAGAAGGCTATATAAATGATGCCATTTGCGCGTGTGTTTTTATAAAGAAAACAACATCGGAATTTGTTGTACTTGCCGTATATGTCGATGACATAAACCTTATTGGAACCCCCATAGAACTCCAAAAGGCAATTGATTATCTAAAGAATGAATTCGGGATGAAAGATCTCGGAAAGACAAAATTAGGTCTTGGTTTGCAACTTGAATATTTGGCAAACGGAATTTTTGTTCATCAATCTACCTATATAGAAAAGGTACTGAAACTGTTTTACATGGATGGAGCACATCCTTTAAGTACTCCGATGGTTGTTCGATCACTTGATGTGAATAAAGATCCATTCCGACCGCAAGAAAGGAATGAAGAGCTACTTGGTCCTGAAGTACCATATCTAGTGCAATTGGCGCACTAATGTACCTTGCAAATACTACAAGGCCTGACATAACCTTTTCAGTTAATGTCTTAGCAAGGTATAGCTCGGCTCCTACAAGGAGACATTGGAATGGGATCAAACATATATTAAGGTACCTAAAGGGGACTATCGATATGGGCTTATTTTATGGCAATAATTGCAGTCCTGATCTTGTTGGTTATGCTGATGCTGGATATTTATCCGACCCACACAAGGCTCGATCTCAAACGGGTTATGTATTTACCTGTGGAGGCACCGCCATATCTTGGCGATCGACTAAGCAATCAATTGTGGCTACTTCATCTAATCATGCCGAGATAATCGCTATTCATGAAGCAAGTCGGGAGTGTGTGTGGTTGAGGTCTATCATACATCATATTCAAGACAAATGTGGTTTGAAGTGTAACAAACTACCCACGACTTTGTATGAAGACAATGCAGCATGTATAGCTCAATTGAAGGGAGGATTCATAAAAGGAGATAGAACAAAGCATATTTCACCAAAGTTATTTTTCGCACATGATCTTCAAAAGAATGGTGATATCAATGTGCAACAGATTCGTTCAAGCGATAATATGGCTGATTTGTTCACAAAATCTCTACCAACGTCAACCTTCAAGAAGCTGGTTCACAAGATCGGAATGCGAAAACTCAACGATATGAATTGATGCTCTTTTCAGGGGGAGTTAATGCGCGTTGCACTCTTTTTTCCTTACAAGGTTTTGTCCCACTGGGTTTTCCTTGCAAGGTTTTTAACGAGACAACCAATAGGCGCATATTCAAACATGTGTACTCTTTTTCCTTTTCTTTAAATTTTTTCCCATTCGGTTTTGTTTTAGTTAAGGTTTTAACGAGGCATATTATTGAATAGACATTCAAGGGGGAGTGTTATAAATAGAATCCTATTTAAGGTGAATGTCTATATTTAGAGAGATTATAGAGTTTTACTTTGAGGCTAAGTCTTTTCTATGCCTATAAATAGAGGGGTCTTACCCCATTGTAAATCATCCCTAAGTATCAATAAGAATACTCCTCTCTCTACTTTTCTCTCTATTGTTCTTGTTCTTATATTATTTCATAACATAAATTATATAATAGTGGTATTTATTAAGTATAATACACATCTATAAAGAATATGTGTGGTATAATTTGTTTATTTTACATATTATGATGAGTATATATAAAATTTTATATATGTGGTATAAAATACATATAAAAAATATATAAGACATGTTAATGGAATATTTACATTATAAATTATCGTAATATTATATACTTAAAAATATATTAAAGATATATTCTGAATAAAATTAAAATTGTACAGCAAAAAGTGTAAAACTAAAAGAAAAAAATAAAATAAAATTCTCATTGTGTAACCTCATTAAAGAGGGATTATTTTTTAGATATTCTTTTTTCAAATTTTTGATATGTTTGGATAAGTGTTATTTATGGAAGAGAAGAAAAAAAATTATAAAGAGAGTAGGGGTGGGCATATATCTGGTAAAACCGATAATCCGAACCTTTTATTATTTATTGGGTTATTGGGTTAACGGTTCGGTAACGGATAAAATATTTTTTTATTGGGTTATCGGTTCGGGCTTGGCTTGGCAATTCTGTTATTGGATAAAACCGATAACCCAATAAGGATTAATTAATTTACTAGTTTACCCTTAAGTATATACATATTTCATAGACATAGTTCTTACTTCTCAGTTTCTCTTTCAATCACTGATTTTTAAATCAAAGTTTTTCTTGAAAGACTGAAGTCAAATTGCACTAAGATGGAACTTTAACTGGTTGTTCTGTTACTCAATCAGATGATGTGGGTGCTTTTGTCAGCAAGAAAATTTTACAATTAGAAGAAACATTTTCTATCAAAAGAATATTGATCAATTGAAGAGGAAAACGAATGCCAATATATCTAAGCAACATAAAACAGAATTGTTGTCATTTGCAGAATCTGTTTTAGTCTTATCTTATCAGGTAAATTAATAACCGAATTGATAATAATTAATAATCGATTATTCGATAACCGATAACCAATATATTATTAATTTGGTTACCGGTTTATCATATTTATAAACCGATAACCGATAGACAAGAGTGATACATTCACAATCGAACCGACAAGATCAATGTTCACTCCTAGAAGAGAGAAGGAAAAGGAAATGTAATTGTGAATGTGTATTAATGTAGTGGGATCCCTTAATTAATGAGTTACAAAAGTGAAAGTGCTAAAAAAGCAAAAGAAAATGTCATTTTTGAAATAAACAAAGATTACATCATTTATGATAATGTATTTATAATTAAAAGCAGAAGAAAAAAGAGCCAAATGGCAAAATAATAAAATGACACATACCATGTTATGACATTTCTCTTAATTATTAGGAAGTTGTAAATTAGGAAGTACACTATTTGGAGTAGCTTTCAAACCATTCATAAGTAAACTGTTCCAACTTTTGTGCAATTTTTTTAATTTATTAAATAATTATATTTGGAAAAAACCGTTGGCTTCCTCAAAAATAGGACTGGCTTCAAAACCTTTCAATTCTAAACCGTTCAAACTCTTCCAATTTATGTGCAATTTTCTTATTTTAAATTTTTTTTAATTATTAAATCATTGTATTTGGAAAAAACCGACAACTTCCTCAAAAATAGGAGTGGTCTTTAAAACCTTTCAGTTCTAAACCGTTCAAACTCCTCTTCAATTATCTCAATTTTTAATGTTTTAAAAATTATTAAATAATTTTATTTGTTAAAACCTTTTACTCCACAATATTAGGTAATTACTTTTTACCTTCTACTTAATCTAAATTTTCTCTTCAAAATCATGGTGGATTCAACTGCTTAACCCACATATTGTATACTGGGTAGCAACTGCTCGAGCGCGGAGGAGTTTATATTTCTTTCACAACTACACGTTATTCAATTCTAATGTTTCTTCTTCTATCAAGATATTAAGAAAACTTACAGTTTATGCAAAAGATGGCTACTCACATTAATTTCATCAAGGATATAACAATTTCGAAGATGCAATAGAAGTTGAAAGTTTGTGTTGTCCGTTTGTGGGAAATACCGGATCGTTTTGAGCCAGGCATTATATTCTCAATTGAATTGGTTCTACAAGAGGAAAAGGTATTTTACATATGCTATATGAATATTTGATTTTGATGCAAATAAATATTGTAATCACACGCACAGGCATACATATAGTTGCGTAAAATTCACAGATAATAGGACATGAGGATCTGAATTAGGCTTCTGAATTGCATATTTATAGATTTATTCAACTTTACTATACATCAAACGTATAAACTAATTCCTTTGGTTCTTTGTTTGTCGGATTTGTATTCGTCCTCAAAAGGGGTTAAAATAAATTATTTTGAAGTCGTTATTTAGAATTACCGAAAATTGATTCACTTGCAAATCTGGATGTTTTCCTTTTTTACTACAGCTGATTAATTTGTTTAACACTACTGTTTACGACTATAGTTAATAGTTAATATAAATTACCATTAACATAAAAGTTTGTAATGTTTGTTATTTAATGTAATTTTTTTAGGGTGATCGTATACATGCTTCTATTGGCAAGTCAGTTTTATATCTTTTCAAACCACAAATTAATGACCTTGGATTATATTATATGGCAAACTTTATCGTTTGCCAAAACAAGGAGAAGTTAAACAACACAAAACATAGATTGATGTTAAAGTTTACTCAACGGACAATAGTGGCTGAAACAACTGGTCTAGTTTTCCCAATGAATATCTTTGAGCTGCGACCATATCAACAACAACAACAACAACCCCATATAGTCCTACATAGTTGGGTCTGGGGAGGGTAGTGTGTACGCAGACCTTACCTCTACCCTGGGGTAGAGAGGCTGTTTCCAAATAGACCCCCGGCATCCTTCCCTCCAAGAATTTATTACCTTGCTCTTGGCGAGACTCGAACTCATAACCTCTCGGTTGGAAGTGAGGGTTGCTTACCATCAGACCAACCCCTCTTGCGACCATATCATGAATTGATAAATAAAGTTGATGTTAACGAGAGTGAATTATTTGGTAATAATAAGTTTTACCTTAATTTATTTTTACAACTATTCCAAATAGTGCCAACACATTTATGCTACTTATTTGCATATCTTAATTTTGAGCATATGTGATCGGAGAAATTGTCAATTTTAGTGAGGTGCACACGCAAAAATAAGGTGAAATTCCTAGGAAGTTTTATGGATATTGAACTAGAAGATGATGAGTAAGAATAAACATATATAATGGATTACTGATACATTTGATAATTATATATAGTAAAAATTATACAATATTTCTATTTGACAGGAGGAACAAGTTATCTGCTATATTCCGAGGCAAATTTGTTGATCAAGTTATACCTCACCTTTTAAGTTCAAACAATCAGCCTGTTATTATTGTTGTGCAGCTCATAAAAAAAACATAAATTTCAAGGTAAAATGTAACTATTCAATTTTACATTAATTTGTGAAAGTTATTCACTACATGTTAAACATTATTTATTTTGCAGATTCATATTCTGTGTGCAATAATTGGAATGCATCAAAGTTGTGGACTAATTCTACTTTTCCTCAATCTGGCGAGTTCAAAATACAACTTAATATATTTTAATCTTCTACCTACACTCATATCTATCTTTTCATATTTAATGCTAACTCTACTCCTCATTCATAAATATAGACCACTTTCTGTTCGGTATAGTAACTCTGAGAGGTTGACTCAAAAAATTTTACAACAAAATTACTCTGTTTTGGATGAATTAGAGAAGGGCATTGCTGAAGTTAAAACAATTACCCAATTAATGGTTACAAGTGAGTTAACTTTTTTTTTCTTGTTTCTTTGAATTTTCAGAAGACGATATTTTCTATTTCTTTTCTTCTCATATTCATCCTTTGTTTCTCCTATTATAGGGCATTAGAATGTGATTAAACTTTTATAATATGATAAATTTTTATATGATAGTTACTCCTCTGGTTACGACTTTTTCTACCTCTTCTCCATCCCTTCAAAATAAATTCACTTCTACATTAACTTCAGAACTTACTATGTATGATGAGTATTTATATGCTACACGTAACAAATATATATTTAGCAACATAAAACTTCATAGGTTGCTAAAAAAATGCATTATATAAGAAGGTATGACTACCACTGAAATTTCTCTCTTGGATTTAACAAAGAATCTTAGATCCAACTACTGTGACTTTAGCAGCTTATTGAAATGAAACTAATATTTGTCACACCCCTTTTTTTTAATCACACTCTCACTTAAACCCTCTTAAATAAATAAAAAGATTTAATTGAAGCTTGAAAATGGTTTTTCAATTGAAAAGTGAAAAAAATTTGTGTTTAAAAGGAAATAACTCAGAATCGCCACCTGACATTTGATTTCGATGTGCCAGGCCACCGTTTTTTTTAGAAAATATTTTTCCTTACACTTGAGACTCTAAAACTAAATCCACACCAGAGATTTGGGTAAGGGGGTTCATTTGATGCGAGGAGAAAATGTTAGGCACTCCCCAAGTCCCGTGAAAGTCAAGGTTGCGTACTCGATCTAGTTGGCTTTTTAGAACATTCAAATTGAGGTAAAATCACATTAAAACAAAGCAAACACACATGAAGCTCGAGATCGTCCTCACCTAATAAAAGAGAATAAAACAAAATGAAATTAGTCTTGCTAGCCTATACTACGCCTCCATTGATGTTGTCGCAGCCTCCAAATACAAGTAATTCGGGGCATTCCCCGGAATAAAATATATACAAGTCCTTCGGGGCATTCCGCGGATAAATTTAACTAAGGGAATGCCTCTCGCCTCAAGACTGACAAAATCTAAAAGTTTGCCTACCCGGGTGATGACCGCCTATCATGCTCCTAACGATTAAATTAGCTAAAACAAGAATAAAAGAACAACACTATTATTTTGAACCTAAATTTTCTTTTAATTTTACCGCACAACCCAATTTCTATATTGTGATAAAATCATGTTCATCGAGTAATATACGAGCAGGTAAACTAAATGAATAAACTCAGAATCGGAGATAATAGCTAAAGAAATCATAGTAATCAAATCACCAAACAAGCAATTAACATTCAGCTAAGATATAGTGAGTAAGGGTTGAAGAGTTGAACCTCAACGAGAGCAATGATCTCTTCGGAGTAATTGAGTCTAAGCCAAATGTACTCCTTGAACCCGAATTGAAACTTTTATTGATGAACCAAGCTAAAAATTGCAAATCAATCGGGCTAAAGAAACAACAATCCTTGGACCGAAATGCTGAAATTTCGAAACGGAACCTCGAATTGACACCGGAACACGACAAACTCGAACTCAAAATTCTCTATCCGATTTTTCCTACCCTTTTTTATAATTAGGTGAAATTTTCCAAGAGTACGCAAATCCACAAGAGCAATGGAAAGACTTTTTCAGCACCCCAAATGCACGGCTTTGTTATCTGGCAGCATTCTGTATGCTCATATTGAGAACAAACGTAAGGCTTTAAGTCAATCTATCGAGCAACAACCATTCCATTTTAATTTATACCAATTCTAATGTCCCAAATTCCTTTTGCAGTTTACAACATAACCACTTACCAATTATCTAATTACCTCATTGATAAAATATGGCCGTAAGTCGTTAAAGCATATTTGTTCCCCTTTTTTCTGTTCTTGCTCTCTATGTGTGTGTGTTGGCTTCAGGGAAATGAGACGTGGTGAGGTTCACGGCTGTTAGGTGTGAAGGATTTTCCGATGGGGGGTCTATGGGTTTTTAGAAGGTGAAATTCAAAGGGGAGGAGGTGGCGGCTGTCTTGGTATTTTTTTTTTTTTGTGTGTGTGTCTAGGGTTTCATGTTGTGTATATATTAAGGTTAGAAGAAGAAGATGCTGGGGTTGTCTTGAAGCTGGAGAGGATAGGGTTAGTGGGTATTGGCCTTGGGTTATTTAATATGGGCCTAAGTTTAAATTGAACTATGAAATTCTACTAATTTGGGCTAAAAAAAGCTAAAAATTTTAATTAAATACCTATAAAAATTCTACATTAATTTTGATAAATTGTTAATATTGAAATAAAACTAACAATTAAAGTTGGAACTATTTTTTGGTATTTTCAAGGATTATACTAGGATTAAAATAGGTTAAAAGTGATATATCTTTCTAAAAATACTTAATACTGAATTAAGTAGAGAAATATAGAAGTGTTTTTATAATTTTCAATTTTTGTTCTCAAAGTTATGTAAAAGAGCCAAAATTAGCTGAAATAACTATTTTAAGCCTAAATTAACTATTTTACGCTATAAATTGGTAAAATTTCAGAAAGGGTCAAAAATCACGTGTCTACAGCTGCCCATCTTTGACGGGAAATACGAAGTATTTTCAGACAAAGAACGACTAGACATGTTTTTGACCTGACCCTTATTTGGAGAGACTAAACTTAAGAGAAAGGGGAATGTGACTGAGCCCTGGTATCTGAGCTGCCTACATATCCTTGGCTATAAAGGAATAAGGCCACTTGTAGTTCAGAAGTGAATGAGATGATGGAGATACCGAGGTGGACAGCCCCTCGAGGTGCCGCTCCGTCGAGGTTCCGGTCTGTGGTCCTGTTATTACAAAAAATCAAAAAAAAAAAAGACTTATTAAGTCTGTCAACTATGAGTTACAAGATTCCTATCTATAAGTCTTCTGAAGCTTGATCTTGGGTCTTGAATAGTTCTTCATGCAGACTTCAGATTTGAATTTTGACGCTCGCTAGCTGTAGGTGCGAGTTCATTCTTCTTTAGCTTTTTCGGATCGAGACCGGACATACCATGAGCAACCTACCTTTTGTCTCGTCTTCTACGTTTTGGATTCAGTTCCTTCCTTTTTTAATTTTTTCTTTTTCCCTCTTTTTGGATTGAGACCACTTCTGCTGGTCACCTACGATTGTTGACCCGCATATTGGCTGCGAGCTTCTGCTACTTCTACTTGAATTGAATTTTGAAATGACTTCCCTTGTTCTTCAGGTGGGTGTCTGCTACTGACTTGAAACTTGAACTGATTCTGAAATGAACTCTGAAATATCTTCCTTCATTTTCCAGGTGGGTGCCTACAATCAAAAACAAAACAAACAAAATTTTTTGCCCCAGTTTGCACTAGGAAGATCGGTGCGTTGTTATCAAAACTGTAAACATACTTATGCTATTGATGCAATAATGAGAGTAAAAATAAAGACTTGACTAGGATGTGCGTCTCCTGTGAATAAAACCAAGAATATTTTACTAGCAAGTTCATCAGACTACGTCATCTATCTTAGGAGAAAGATTCATCAGACCAAGATATCGATCATAGGAGAATGTTTAAGAGACTAAGTTTCCTATCTTAGGAAAATAGTTCATAAGACGAAGATTTTGATCATAAGAGAAATTCATCAGAATAGGTCTTCTATCTTAGGAGAAAAATTCATCAGATTAAGATTTTTATCTTAGGAGAAATTCGTCAGACTAGGTCTTCTATCTTAGGAGAAAAATTCATCAGACTAAGATTTTGATCGTAGGAGAAAATTCATCAGACTAGGTCTCTTTTTGTTATCTTAGGAGAAAGATTCATCAGACTAAGACTTCTATCCTAGGAGAAAGTTCATCAGACTAGGTTTTCTATCTTAGGAGAAAAATTCATCAGACTAAGATTTTGATCGTAGGAGAAAGTTCATCAGACTAGGTCTTCTATCTAAGGAGAAAAATTCATCAGACTAAGATTTGATTGGGACGAAAATAAATCAGACTAGGAATTTTATCCTAGGAGGAATAATATGAAAAGCGGTGGAAACATTTATGCACACTAGCAAGAGAGATAAAAGTAAAGATTTAAGAAAATTTCCTTTGTCGGCTCTTCTTCTCCTTTTTTTTTTATTTTCTCCTTTGTTTTTTGAACCACTTCCTTGCACTGCTTTGTTCCTATTTCAAACAAAGAAAACTTGTGATTTTAAGAATGTGGTGGCTATTTTGTGGCCTTGATCTTGAAGGTGGCTGCTTCTACACTTGTCACGATCAACTTGGACTTCAATTTGGAAGACATTGCTTGTTATCGACTGACTGCTTTTCGAGACAACCTTTATTACAAGAAATATTCCTGATTCGTTCAAGTCCAATACCTTATGCCCGATGCATTGTACTAGTATTCTGACATTCATCCAATCTTTGCATTTTACATCAATCCCAAAGAACATCTATTATCACCAACTCAGTGCACACACTATTCTCATGTATCTTTTGCCATTTTGATGTTCTTGCCAGACTCGTCTTTGTGCAATTGGAAAGCTGGTAGCAAATTTTGAAGTCATTTCTCACTTGCTCTAACCAAACACACTCAAGAAGGGACTCAAATAAGACAAGAGGAACAAAATAAGGGGAAAACAAGAAAATATGGTATCTAACAAGGAGAAAAATTATTACCTAGGAAAAAGAACAAAGAAGAAACTAAGCTGATTAGAAGGTCATCTCCACTGACCATGACATGCATTTTGGATTAGACGACCTGATCTCTCAAGCAAGTCTAATATTTATTTCTTGTTGTACCTCTTCGCTGTGAAACTGGGCTTCAGCGCTTCAATTGTCCCATCAGATCCACAATCCTCAATCGACTTGTAGTGCCCTGAAGGATTTTCACCATCAAGCCTCTCTCATTTTGTTCTTTTCTCAACTCACCATCGCCTTACGGTGCCCATGAGGGTTTTCACCGATAAGACTCTCTCATTTTATCATTTTTTTCTCTCGTGCTGAGAACAAAGGTATTACCCATGATGCAAGAAGATCATACTTTCATTATCCACTTGATTTGGCATCCTCGAAGAATGGTCAGAAGGACTTTATTTGGACCGCAATGTAGGCTTATGGACAGGGTTGGAAAGAAAGGGTGGTATGAAGGCTCAAAATAATTTAAGATGAAGGGGGTTCAAAATTACAACTTTTGGAATCAGGCCTTTTTGGCAAAATTAATACTTCAGCCGAGTTTCTTGGAGTTTGGGGAATTTTTTTCTTCTCTTTTTTTTTTTGATTTTTGCTCCTTTTATGGGACTTTTAAGAAAATATTCCCCAGTATTGACTTCAAGGATTATGAAATATTTTATTTCGTGTGACCGGTTCATAAGGCTACCTACGTATTTTGTGGTGACAAGAATCAGGCCGAACGTAGTTCAAAAGACAAAGTTGTTTCTTTTCTTTTTTTCTTTTTTTTCTCTTTTCTCTTTTTCCGTTTTTTTCTCTTTTTTTTATTTTTCTCTTTCCTTTTTTTGTCTTTTTTTCTTTTTCATTTCCTTTTCTAGTTCCTATCTCTACTTCTGATTCCAAAAGAGGGGTATGAAACAAAAAATTAGGGCTCAAAATGGGTAGCAAAGAATAAAAGTATTTGGGTAGTAGAATAAAATGCCTTCATCATACCAAGCTTGAAAATGCCAAGTACAGGCGTGCAATTAAATATAAGCAAACAAATCACATATAGTATCTATTGATGGCATCAACACAAGCAACAGTGCCAATGGGCAATACCTTTGTGCCAATGAATGAACCTTGCCAGTTTGAAATAGACTTGACTCAACCTTATCTTGATGTAGAAGAATGCATTTCAGCACACACTGATTTACCTCAAACTGCTTGAGAGGCATTTGCTTATTGTATGTTCTTATCAACCTTTTGATTTCCTAGATTTTCTGCCTCAGTTTCACTCAATTCAAGCTTCATGTTTCTCAGAATGTGTGAATCTTTACTTTTTCTTCAAATGCCTCTTTTTATCATGTTCAAAAATGTTCCATTCAAGATCATTCTAAGAATTGTGCGTGCATGTCATGTCAGTAAATACAACGTGAAAGAACTATAAAAGAAAAAAAAAGACCTAAACCAAACTGACTAGAATAAACAGAAAATAGGAGATGGCATTAGACTGGTGGTGAGCAGGTTTTGAACAAAACAAGAAAAATAGACACGGATTACAACCCTAGAAAAGTCCTAGAAAACATCAAACGAGTTACTACAATAAAACGAACTAGGAAAAAAAGAAGAAGAGTTTGAACCACAAGATAATATCCAGGTTACAACCCTGAAATAACCCGGATAACATAAATGTCAACGGAATAAACTACCAAAACTCCTCCTAGGCTAGCCAGGAAAGGAGTGTCCTTCCAACCATCAAGCTCGACATCTTAGCCACTGGATTGCACATCAAAATTGTTGGGACCCTTACCAATTTCAGTATCAATAACTTCACTCAGAAAGTTCCCAAGAGGATCCTCATACTTTGTGTTACCATGCATCACCCCCACAAAGTGTGCACCATCATGTGCAGGTAAAGGATTCTGGGTGTCACTGTTCTGGATCACAACTATCCCTTCTTGAATCATTCTTTCTATTTCTCTTTTCAAATCCCGACAACTTTCAACATCGTGCACCTGGACATTGGAATGGTATTCACACCTTTTATAAGGCTCAAATCTTCTCGCACGCTTGTCCACATGATTCGGAGGAATAGGTGCAATCAGGTCATAATTCTTTAGCTTCTCAAATAAGCTTGCGTGGGACTCTCCTATCGGTGTAAAATCATCTTTCAACCTTTGTTTACCTCTATACCCCTGGTTTGGATGTGGATTATGGGGCACTTGAAAATTTTGTGGAGGCTGGTGGAGATTTTGAGGTGGTGGCGCTCGCCTTCTTGGGTGGCCCAGTGGTTGAACAAATGACTGGACGTTGTTTAGAGGTTAATACTGAGGTGGATTATGTGGAGCTCGGGGATAGGTTTGGAGTTGGGTTCGGGGTCGAGGTTGAGTATATTGGTGAGGTGGACCCGTTGAGCCATGTCATGATCCTGAGACAACCATGGAAACATCATCATGCTTCTTCTGACCCGGCAAGCTTCCGGTGTTGTTCTTAATTGCATGTGTTGTGGATTTCAAGGCAAAATAGCTCATGATCTTGCTTGACTTCAATCCCTCTTCCACCATTTCTCCCATATTTACCACATCATTGAAAGGCTTGCCAATGAATGAGAGCAAATGGCCATAGTAAGTGGGCTCCAGTGCTTGAAGAAAGTATTTAACCATCTCGTCTTCTTCCATCGGAGGATTGACTCGTGCAGCTTGCTCCCTCCATCGGAACCCATATTCTCTAAAGCTTTCACTGGGCTTCTTTCTACCTTGGTCATAGACATGCGATCCGGCACAATGTCTATGTTATACTGAAAATGCCGAGCAAAGGTTTTAGCCAAATCGTCCCATGTGTACCACCTGCTGACGTCCTGGCGGGTGTACCATTCTAGAGCTGCTCCACTCAGACTCTGGCTGAAAAACGCTTTCAGTAATTCATCTTTTCCCCCAGCCCATCTCATCTTACTACAATAACCTCTCGGATGAGCTACAGTATTCCCATGTCCAACATACAAGTCAAACTTGGGCATCTTGAACCCGACATGCAATTGGACATCAGGGAACAAACACAAATCCTTATAAGCCACACTCACCTGGCTTTCTAACCCTTGCATGTTTCTCAATGATTGCTCCAAATCTTTACCTTCCTAAACATCTCTTCTTGCTCTGCGTTCTTTGATGGTTTGTTAGTTTCAACATGAGGCTCAAATCAGGGAGTGTAAGGACAAGTACCTGGGACTTTGAATGTGGGCTCCGGTGCATAGTAGTGGACATCTGGATCGAGGAATGCGGGCTCACTTGAGGATTGGTGGAGGGTAGCTTGTGAAGGGGGTACGAAAATAAGAGCAGATGTCGGAGCAGGGTACGAGGCTATTTTGGCTGGTGGAGCATGAAAAGTTTGGGCTGAAGGGCTGGGGTAGTTGTGGTAAGGGGTAAAGCCAGGATCGTGTTGTGAGGAAAGATCAATGGTATTGGGCATCTGGGATTGAGAGGGTGGTGGAATAAAAGCAGGTTTTTCTGTGTAGTTGGCAGGGAAGGAGGGCGGAAGGTGTCCCTTAATCAAGGCTTGGTACATTTCCGCCATCTGATGTTTCAACCTTTGGACCTCCTCCTTCAATTCATATTCCGACCCCACAATCTGCCTAGACGGGTCAATAACTCTTGTGTCTGTTTCTTTGCTGGACATGCCTGCCTTGTGCTTTCTGGTGTTGTGTGGACTAATCACCAAAGTACCACAAACTAACCACACTTTGTTGTAATGAAAGTAACAAAGAGGAGCGAAACAAAGCCAACAGGTTAGCGTTAGAGCATTTATCGGATTGAAATATCACATTGCGTGCAATGCCCCTACCCACAATTAACTGTTCTAGAATGGCTTCGGGGGTCACAAGGTCATTTGGCATCATCCCAATTTTATTCTTTTTGCCTCATTTCCTTCCTCCTCTTTCTTTCTAACACCGATTGATTTGTCATTCCTATCACCCTCTTTTCTTTTTTATTATTGCTCTCTTTTTTTCCTTCTCTTATTTCTCACATGCACAATTTCATCTCTTTTTTCTTTTTCTTTTTTATTTTCTTTTTTAATAATGATTCGATCGAACCCTATGTAGGTTGCCTACGTATCATGTCCCTCATGAATCAGATAAGCGTAGTTCTTTAAAAAGCATTGGACAAAATAAACTAAGAAATAAAAATCATTTTGAATTTTTCATTTATAACTTTTTTTTTCAAATACAAAATGGGAAGTAATATAACAAAAGACTCAAAAATCTTAACTAGACTGACAGACTCGATGTTACTGTACAAGACTAATAATTAAAAGGCAACATGAATGACAAACTCAAAACATAAAGGTATTTATAAGCAACTCCTAAATGCAGTGGTCCTCGGGTTGTCATGCTCGAGCTGTGGTACACTGATCCATACCTAAATGAGAAAAATAAGACCAGAAAGAGTTAGCGACTCGAGACACTATGCGACGCCACGACACCTTCTATTGGATACATGCAAGGCATGATTAGGACTATTTTGCAAAATGACCTACGTAACCAAAATGTGGCTATTAGCGCAAACTCAACGAAGATGACCCTAAATACATGGACAATACCCTAAGACATATGGATTCAAACTCCCAATAATTATGACCCTAGGAACTACTTTGCAAAAGTGACCATTTTGCAAAAATAGCCGATATGGCCAAAAGTGGCAAAAGATGCAAACTCAAAAGGAAAGACCTTAAAATAATATGACACCTAGTTGTAGACTCAAAATCTTAAGACATGGGTTATTGAACAACTTTTGCGAAAATAACCCTATTTTGCAAGAATGGCCGATGTGGCCACAAGTGGTTAGACATGCAAAATTTGCTAAGACCCCGCAAAGCCAAGAACCTAAGATACTAGGAAGACCGGACCCTATGTGGGTTGCCTACGTATCTCACCCCGAAAGACAAGAATCATGTTCGCGTAGTTCGAGATGATTAAATATAGGATAGAGAAAAAATGCATCTAATTTGAAACAAAAACTATTTTTTGGTCTTTTTGAAAAAAAATGATGAAAAATGTAAAATCTTTTTGGACTTTTTTTCTCTTTTTTTTTTAATTTTTGGAAAGTGATGAAAATGTAAATCTATTTGGATTTTCTTTTTCTCATTTTTTCCTTGAATTTTTGGAAAGTAATAAAACAGTATAAAATCTTTTTGGATTTTCTAATTTTGGAAAATAATGGAAAAGTGTAAAATCTTTTTGGGATTTTCTTTTTCCATTTTTTTTGAAAAATAATGGGAAAGTGCAAAAGCTTTTTGAATTTTTCTTCATTTTTATTTTTCGATTTTTTTTTGGAAAATAATGAAAAAATGTAAAATCTTTTTGGATTTTTCATTTTCACTTTGGGGAAAATAAACATGAAAGTGTAAAATCTTTTGGGATTTTCTACTTTTGAAAAATAATGGAAAAGTGTAAAATCACCTACTTCATTTTATATTTCACCCTCAAATATTCTTGGTCCGTCAAATGACCCATTTACCCTTAAAGAGATGCAACATGTAACACATAGGGATGAATAAATGCCTTTTTGGGTCATAAGCCTATTTTGACATAATTTGAATAGGCCTCCCATAACGGGATACGATGCCTGTGACCGAACCCTGCTAGATTTAAATGATAGGATGCACATAAGTGTGACCTAAAGGCTGACCTACGGTTGGGGTTCATAAAACAAGGCAATTCGGGGCGGCACGTGGTCGATAGCGGGTGCTCTAGCTGTCCGCCCACTCCACGCTCCCACGCCACCTCCCTAAAGACACAGGTGACTCACAAAAAGGCCGTGTACGCTCAAACGTACTCCCGAAGACTTGTTGGAGAAAGAAGACTAAAAATTATGCAAATGGTAACAATTATAAAGCAGTAAACACATAAAGTAAAAATTATAAACATATAAACAATTAGCAAATAACAAAAATATAAAATATAATAAAAGTCAAATAAAGCTAATGAAAAAACCTCAACCAAATATTTTAATAGCCAACAAATCAAATACTAGCTGGAACCTATAATTCACCAAGAAGTCGCCAGAGGTGTCTTTTTTTAACCAAAGTCTCAGTTAAACCCTCTTAAATGAATAAAAAGATTTTAATGAAGCTTGAAAAGGTAATTTCTTCTTAAACCCAAAACAATTTTCATCTTCATACGTCTCTCTTCAACATCAAGCAGCAGCCGATTTTTTTCTGGTAAGATTTTGAAAATTCTACTTGGAATTCTTCATCTTGTTTCCACTGTTCTAATGGTAAATTTCATTTTCAAGTTTAGGTTTTAAAAAGACCCCTTTTAAAATACGATTGAGAAAACTTGTTGTTAAAATAGAAGGATGTATTTATAAAAATTATGGGTATGAATGGGATGGGTAAATCCCAATACAAAGAAGAGCATTGTCGATAGTTTGACAAAGTGTTGCTTTGAGTATTCTTTCTTGGCCTTGGCTACGTTCTATATGGGTTTATTGGAATTTTGTTTGATAGTGGTGGAATCTTTGCATATCTATGATCTGTATTGAATTTTTAGGCTTTAATACTTTTCACTAAAGCAAAACTCATAGTTAGGTGGGAAGTAGTCATAGTAGATGGCAATCTTTTTCTGTGTTCTATTCGAGGTCAGCTTTATAACTATCCTAATATGTCTTAAACTTTACTCATATGTTATTTCTGGATGATCCTAGTTTTGGTTTGGTTGTATATGTCACAGTCACCAATTTCTTTAACTTTACTTACAATTTATGAATAGACGTTTCAGTTTGATCTGTTTTCATGTAACTTTCTCAACAAACTTCAGTTTACTGCTCCCAGTTAACAATAGGTCATCCACATAGATTAGGATAACCACAATGTCTGGTCCTGACTTCTTGGTGAACATATAATAATCAGAAGTACTCTGTATAAAACCTGCACTCATCAAGGCTTCTGTGAGTTTTAAATTCCATTGCATGGAAGCCTGTTTGAGGCCATATAAAGATTTCAGCAATTTGCACAACTTCGGTTCCCCCTGCCTTTGAAGCCTTGTGGCAAATCCATACAAACCTCTTCAAATAGATCACCTTGAAGGAAAGCATTAAACACATCGATCTGGTATAGGGTCCAATCTTTGGAGGCTACTAAAGCTATCACAGACTTGACTTTCTCCATCTTTGCCATCGGTGAAAAAGTCTCATGATAGTCCAATCCCTTCTGTTGATTATACCCTTTGGCCACCAGTCGAGCTTTGAATCTTTCTATCTCCCAATCAGCTTTATATTTTATTTTGTTGACCCATTTAGATCCAATAGAAGTTTTTCCGGGGCAGGTCTACCACCTCCCATGTTCTATTTTCCTCTAATGCTTGTACCTCCTATTGTATAGCTGTGATCCACCTCTCATCTTTGATAGCTTCCTTGAAGGTGTGAGGCTCCTTAAGTACTGAGAAAACTGACACATAGCTTTTGGACTTGGGAGATATGTTTTCATAAGACAAAGAAGTTGGATATTGGGTAATTACACTTTGATGACTGATGAAGCTGCACCACATAATCCTTTTGCCATATTGGAGGGTGTTTCACTCTAAGAGATTGTCTAACAGGCACATTAGAACTGGATTCAACATGCTGTATCTCATCTGGAGATGCAATGTCTTCTGGCTGTGCATGAACTGCAAAATCAGAGTCTGCATTGTTAGATAGCTCACCTGCAACTTCTTCTGCATTATTATTTCCCACTGCTGGTTCATTAGTCCCCTCCATGTATGGTGTAGATTCAGCATCTATATCATGGTTGCCTATTGTTGACTCAGCAGGAGTATGTTCTCTTGGTTCTTCATCTGAGTAAAGACCTTGGGAAGACTATTATGAACCACTAACTGCTGGAATAACATCTTCAGAAGCTGGCAAATCAGGATGCAAAAAACTAGCTTCAAGGTTATTTTTTTGTGAGTGAATGTTGTTGTATCTCCTTGAATGGAACTTCGGATTCCTTGAAGGATACATCCCTGCTAACAAAGAAGCATTTAGTGGTTAAGTCATATAACCTATATCCCTTTTGGGTGGTTGAGTATCCCATATGTACAACTCTTCTTGCTCTAGCAGCAAACTTGTCCTCTATCACCAAATTAGTAGCATAACACAAACATCCAAAAAATCTTAGATGGGCTATGGAAGCTTCTCTACCATGCAACATAGAAAAAGGGTTCTTTCCATCTAAGATCTTAGAAGGTAGTCTGTTTATGATATATACTGATGTTTGTACACACTTCCCCTAAAACATACTTGGTACATTACTCTGAAACCTTAATGCTCTAGCAGTATTGAGTATGTGTCTGTGTGTCCTCTCAACTATCCCATTCTGTCGAGGGGTGTAAACACAACTACTTTGATGAATGACACCATGTGACAGCAAAAATTCACTACACTGTTTATTGAAGAACTCTTTCCCATTATCTGTTCTTAACACTTTAACAAAAGCATCAAACTGTCTTTTAACAACAACAATAACAACTATCCAGTATAGTCCCACAGGGTGGGGTCTGGGAAGGGTAATATGTACGCATGCTTTACCCCCACCCGAAAGGATGGAGAGGCTGTTTCCAATCGACTCTCGGCTTAGAAAAAGAAAAGGAAAGACAGAAACAAAAACTAAAATAAAAGAGCATTAGTAACTCCAGCAGAAATCATAATACATAAATATGTAAACATAGACCATAAGTAACATGACATACAAAAGGAAAATGTAAACAAATCAAAAGTAAAAGGTAAACAAAACAGAAGTAAAAGGGCATCCACAAATATTAATTTAGCCACATTCAGTAGATAAAATGGAATGCATTAACAACGAACATTACCTAAAAGCATCTATCCTACAAACCTAATACTAGACCTCCAGATTCTCCTATCAAGGGCCATGTACTCGGAAATCCGCATACTAGCCATGTCATGCCTAATTACCTCTTCCCAATACTTCTTTGGTCTCCCTCTGCCTCGACTCGCGCAAACCACCTCCAAACGCTCACAACTCCTCACCGGGGCATCTGGGCTTCTCCTCCGCACATGCCCGAACCACCCGAGCCTCTCCTCCCGCAACTTCTCATCCACTGGGGCTACACCCACCTTTTCCCGAATAACTTCATTCCTAATCTTATCTAACCTGGTGAGTCCGCACATCCACCTGAGCATTACCATCTCCGCAACCTTCATTCTTTGAACATGAGATTTCTTCACCGGCCAGCACTCCGCCCCATACAACTTGGCAGATCTAACCACAGCTCTATAACCATAATCAAAAAACTAATCAAAAAACGCTACCATGCAGAAAAATTGCTTCAAGAAAATGATAGTTTCACTCTTAAGCTGCATCAAAAATATCCAATTTTTCCTGGAAAAATCATCTACAACTGTAAGAAAATAGTGCATCCTGTCATGAGTAGCCTTCTTATAAGGCCCCCAGACATCCATATAGACAAGCTCAAAAGGTCTAGTATTCCTTTTTACACTATTAGGAAAACTCAATCTAGACTAATTTGCTAAAGGACAAACAGAATATTTATTTTGCACTTCACTATCTACTTTATTTTAAGAAAGAAACATGCTGCATTACAGGAATGGAAGCATGGCCTAGCCTTTTGTACCACAGATCCCCTGTATCTCGAGTTGAGACCTTTACACCAACATGAGCTGCTAGTTGTTTGATTCCTTTTCCCTTCAGCACATATAGTACCTTATCTTCCTTACTAATCCCCTTCACATACCATTGTAAAGATCCTGAAATACATGTAAAAAGATGGCAGCACAACTCAGTCAGGTAAAAAGATGGCAGAACAACTCAGATCTCTAGTTAGTTTGGATACTGACATTAGGTTGCATTTAAAATCAGGTACATGAAGCATATTTTTCAACTTATCAACGGCTCACAAATATGAACTCCCAACATGCTCAATTTTTGCACAACCTCCATTTGGTAGTGTCACTTTATCTCTTCCCTTATTAGTCACTTTGCTCACATCACTCATCAGGTCTAATGTAGAGGATATGTGATGTGTGGCTCCTGAGTCCACAATCTAACTATCACTCTTCCCATTCAAAACCTGTACATTAGATGATAGTGCAACAATTTTACCTGCATTGTTTGCCTGAGTTGGAGTGTCATTTGGTGAATCTTTGTTGCTGATCAGTTCTACAATTTCTTGTTACTGAGCTTCTGTGAAGAAGTAATCTCCCATGGACCGTGTTGTTGCTTGTGAAGCCTGAGCTACTGATCCATCTACAGGATTAGCTGCAGTAAGTGTCCCTTTAGGTTGGAAACCTTTCCTTCCTTTGAAGTCTTTAGGGTAACCAATGATTTTGAAGCAATTTTCCTCTGTATGCCCTTTCATGCGACAATGTTCACATTGTAGAAACTGTTTCTTTTCTCGATAACCTTGTCCTCTCCCAGCTCGCCAGTGGATCTCCCTTCTCAACCATAAAAGCACCTCCCATCGATTGTTGATTGTTGGCTTTCATCTTGAATGATTAGTACATAGGCTTGATTGAGTGTTGGTTCAGTGGTTTTCATTAGGATCTGTCGACGAGCTTGGTCATAAGTGTCATTTAGGCCATCCAGAAATTGCGTCACCCTTTGTTGATGCAAGTGAGTTACATGTTCCTTAGATTTGGCACAACCACAGTTTGGAAATGGCACTAATACATCATACTCATACTCAGCCCATAACTCCTTCAATTTGGTAAAATACACAGCTACAAAGTTAGATCCTTGCGACAATCTCGATTGTGCAATTGAAAAATACGCACTCATTCACTTTATCAAAACGCTCCTTGAGGTCTTCCCAGATTGCATGTGCATCCTATGCATAGATGATTCCACTAAGCAACTCTTTCAAAACAGAGTTCATAAACCAGGAATGTACTATCGCATTGCAAGTTTTCCACTCCTCCAGAAGAGCATCCTTGAATGATTCCTTAGTAGACGTTCCTGTTACAAACCCTAGCTTCCGTTTGACTTTGAGAGCAAGTCGCATTGATCTACTCCACAGTCCATAGTTCTCGGAACCTGTGAGCTGAATTGGAATTAGAATCAAGCCAGGGTATCAGAAGGTTGAAGACTAAAATAATAATAGTGACCTCTAAGTCCTAGTTATTACACTTTGGTCCTAATAACTAATGTCTAACTAGCTATCTTCCAATTTTGGGTATTTGATGAGGATTTTTCGCAGAGATTTCTATCTTTTGTTTTGATGCAAAGAGAGGTATAAAATGAAGCAGCTGTTTTAGCTAATGACTCAGAAAAACAATTTGAAGTTTATTGAATTTATTTATTTACTGTTGCAAAGAAATTTCTTTAACTCAGAAACTGGTTATGTGTTCTAATCTTTGTAGACATCATTACTGCCAGGTGAATCGTATATAGGTCGGACGTGAAAATGGTTTCTGAATTGATAAATGCCAACCCCATTGTGTATGAAAAGAAGGAGCGTCGAGCTAGGAGTGGTCAAAGTGTGGATGAATATGCAGCAGAAACTATCGACCAGCTCGAAATTTTTGATATCCTTCTGAATGATTGCATTCTATCATCATTCAGCCAATATTGGCTGAAATCGGATAGTGTTCTTAGTCTGTTAAGTTAGACTTGAATTAATCTTTCTATAATAAGGGAATATCTATGAGGCTAAAACTCATCCGCTTCAGAATCTGTGAGAGTTTTATGCTTAATCATTCAGTTTCGAAATGGAGCAGTACTAGCATGCTAAGTCCCTTGAGTAGCGTTAACATATTACACTGCAGATTAGCTAGAGGATTCTGAATTTGCAACTAGAGTTAAATTCTTTGTAGTTGTTTTTGATATTTATTGATGTGCCCTGTAGTTCATTGTGAAAGATGAAGTGAAAAAGAACTTCTGCTTCTTTTCTTTATAGTTATTTTCGATATATATATATATATATATATATATTTCTGTGCTATTTAATTCAATGCGAAAGTGAGAAAAAACTTCTGCACCTTAGTGCACGAATATTTTTGTAAGCTTTTGCTTTTTTGCAATAGTAAGATCATTTTCTATATTCTGTTACTTATTATTTTGGCTAAAGCCTAAATAATGAAGTTGGAGTGTAGTAGTCATATTAAGTACCATGCTCTCGATTTTGAAGGCCCAACTGTGCACCTCGTCCTTTACTGTACCTGAAATCACCCAATGTGTTCCAAACACCAACAGCCACCGGACAGTGCTGCAGTAGATAGTCTATGTCTTAAGCATCTTCATTTGAGCACAAACTAAGATAGGTGATCCTCCTCTTCCTCAGGATCTTTCACTGTCAGTATCACTCCCCTCGTTGTCAACCACTCAAAGAAACACACCTTTCTGGGATCCCTAGGGACCCCAAATAGAAAGGTTTGGGAAAGTTGACACTTAACTGTAAACAAGCAGTCCCTACTCTCTCCCTGTCTCCGTAGATACGATGCACACACTTTCTATCTGCACAGAAGGTCAACCAGGTTTTGAGATTCTCCCATCTCCCAATCCTAGAGGTTCTTCCTAATTTCAAATCCCAATGGACTTCCCCCTCATGTATCATATAAATCTGTTGGATTGTAAGCTCTCTCTGGCACGAGGCTCTATAAATGTTTGGAAAGGAAATGTGCAGCGTAACCCCAAATTCTAATCCTGCTTTATAGAAATAAGGGATGCAGGAGGATAGGAGTACATGTCAGTCACTATGCTCCATTTTCTGTAGAAACATGGCAATAGCTGTCTTTAGTTTGATTTTTTCTGGATGCCTTTCACTGAAGAAGTTGAAAGATAATTTTCATGTCTTTATTTGCTTTGTGATTTTTTTTTTGGAGGGGGGGGGGGGGGGGGATGATTATTTTCGCCTTTAACATTTGTTTCAACTTTTTGGGATTTCAGCCAAGGCAAATTGAAGTGCGCATTGTTTTGCTATTCCTGGGAAATGGTAGATTATATTAGGATCACATGTCATGAAACTTTTTAGGGTCATGCTGCCCCCGGTTCTAATTTGAGGTGACATTGTTCAATCAGGGAGAGATTATCTTTGTATACGTCTTATTCAATTAAAATATGGGTCAGGGTGACCAATTGCTTACACATGATTGCAGTCTTCAGTTTACTCTGCTTGATGAAATTTTACATAGTTTCGTACTTTTCCTTTTGCTTCACAAATGCCAGTGTCATTCACCGAGTAACATGAGGACAATACATTTGACACTGTGTTTTGATAGGATTCCTTCTAAATCATTCTCTGCCTGTTTGGTTCATCGTTGTGTCATTGCGAAGGGAACTAAGCAGTAAGCACGTATGAAGTTTGATTAGTTGGGTTAACTTTGTAGCTATGAAAAGTTAATCATTCCTTAACATTCTTACACCATCTTAGAGATATAAAAGATCCAGAGCATCCCTACTCTCTGGAAGAGCTGAAAGTTATAACAGAAGATGCCATTGAGGTAGATGATGAGCGAAGCTATGTAAGGTGAGAAATGAATCAGTTTCATATGTATCTGTTTTGATTCCTTGTAAGTAGCATTTTCGTGTTGTCTAAGAAGAAGAAGTTCTTGGATTCAGGGTCACATTCACGCCTACTGTTGAACATTGCAGCATGGCAACCGTTATTGGATTATGCTTGCGTGTGAAACTTATGCGATCTTTGCCTTCACGTTATAAGGTATGCTTTATCACCTTTCTATTTCAGTTCAACGGTCCTATGTGTGTTACACATCTTTCCTTGTAGAAATAATATTGCAGTAGATTGAATATTATGTTATATGCTATTATGATGCTATAGAAGTCTCCCAAAACCACAGATTATTGGAAAATACGTGTAGAGCTGGACCAAGCATTAATGTAACGTCTGGCTGTCTGTTTGTGGTTTCTTAGAACTGTTAATGACTTCAACCTCAAAGTTTCTTCCTTGGACTTCAATATTTTTTTTGTGCTTTAACTACTTATGACGTGTTCGTGCATAATGTGGATATAGATCTGTAACCAGTCTCTATACGTTGTTTCAACTTTTTAGTTGCATTTTCAAAACTACAAGAATGAAACAATGATGCAAAGACTTCTATAGGAATTCTTTTTGTTGGAATATTAAACAAATATTTTAACATTGAAGTTTTTAGTTGAAGTGGAGCCTTGGAATAACGGTAAAGTTGTCTTCATATAACCTATAGGTCACAAATTTGAGCAGTGGGATCAGTCACTGATGCTTGCGTCAGGCTAGACTGCCTATGTCACAACTCCTCGGGGTGGGTTCCTTTCCCGATGTGAACGTGGCATGCTTTGTGCACCATGCTACCCTTTTATTGAAGTTTTTAGTAGATTGCTAGCTGTGACTTTAAATTCTTGGAAATGTTAATCTATTTGCAAGTTTAGAATTTGCTTGTTTTTTAATAACATATTTTTGTTATCTTCCCAGGTAGATATTAGAGTAGCACCTGGTACTCACGCTACAGAAGCTGCAGGTATCTGTCATAACCATTGCCCTTTAATCACTAACTAATTTTGTAACTCTCACTCTACTGGACTTCTCCCATTTGAACCCAACCAGACCTGTATTTGTCACTTCCCATTTGCTTCGACAAAAGGGCGTCTATGTTTTACTAGCAAAGTTCACAAACTCTATATCAAATATCCTCTTTTACCACACCACACGGGCATAGAGCTGATTATGGGTTATGGTAAATGTAAGTTTATTACTTATAAACAGAAGGAAAAAAGAAAACCATACAAGCTTCTTGTTTTTTTTAATCATCAAAATTCAAACATTAGCAAATGAAAGTTTTTTAAGAGCAGACTGCGATTGCTTTATATCCAGCAACTGATCATTTATTTTTCTGCCTGCAGTAAATAAGCAGTTGAATGATAAAGAACGGGTAGCTGCAGCATTGGAAAACCCCAACCTTGTCGACATGGTAGACGGATGCCTTGCTCCATCTTTTGAATGAGGAAATACAACCTGAAAAGCTTTCATCAAAAAGTCCTATGTTAGTATTATCTTTTGTAGTAGTAGTTGTTATATTAATAAGGTTGTGTTTAGTGAAAGGGTGAAATCACAATGTAGTTGGTTGGTCTGAAATAGGTTGTATTTTTATGAAGAGATCTATGCAATATTTATGGTGTTTACTCGTCAGACATCCTATCACTTCTTAGTATGGCGTTGAATAGTTTGGTGACTCGTTCAACTTCAACCTCTCCAACACACTTTCAACCATCTATAGGATACTATTTGAACCACATGCTTTTCTAGTATTTTTATTTTTTATGGCTATCATTTATCTCTGTCGGCCTAATTCGACGAGAGTAGCTAAGGTTTCTATCATGCACACATGTTTGAAATTCCAAAATGTTCCTCTTGGTCCGAGTTAAACAACTTATCAAAATAGCCTCTCCATTTCTCCTTGACCTCATTATCTCTCGTCGACAACAAATTTGGTGTAGTTTCACAAGTAGTGTTTGAGGAGGATAAAGTGTATGAAAACTTTACCCTTGCCTTTAAAATGCAAAAAGGTTGTTTCCTCTAGATCATCGGCTCAATGTCTCTAGTCAACTGGTTTAGATCATTACCCTTCTTCTCTCTCAGACGTGTTATTTCGCGTCCCTAACTTATAGATCAAGCCATCTAGTGCTCCTGTATTCTTCAAATGCTTTTCCGTCTTTTGAAAGATTTGAAAATTTGAGTTTGGAAAATCTTCAATAACAAAATAAGTTAATAATTATTTCAAAAAATAGCTCAAACAAACAACAAAAACTTAAAATAAATGCCATGAAATTGTTTACCGGTCCTCCAGAAAAATATAACAATCAAAATTCACTTTATTAGTTTTGTTGTAGTTTCCTACTTGGAAGTTGTATAAGGTAACATATTAGCCTAAAAGCAGGAGGAAAACATTGGTAGTTCAAATCCTGATGACGAAACCGAAACAAATTTGTTTAGTTTTCATTTTATTTTAAATTTGTTTTGTTCTACTTTTTGAGTGTCTGGATTTGGTTCTGGAAAAATATTTGTTTTTGTTATGAAATAGAAGATTCTTACACTTCTATTTAAGGTGAATGTCTTTAATGTATCTAATTAGAGAGATTTTAGAGTTCTATTAGTGGTAGCTAAGTCTTCCTCTCCCCTATAAATAGAGGTGCTCTCTACCATTGTAATTCACTCCTAACTCTCAATAAGAAGAACTCTCTCTACTCTTCTCTCTATTGCTATTGTTCTTGTTCTATTGTTCTTGTCTTTTGCTTTAGTTTATAACACGTTATCAGCACGAGTCTCTAACCAATTGAAATTTTCGATTGTCTTAACTTTTGTTTGTCTACAGGATTTTGCTTCAAAGAAAAAAAAAAAAAAAAAGGAACGAATGCTGGAGGGCAAACAGAGCCAAAGAAAAGAACGAAAAAGTTGAAAAGAAAAGAAGAAAGAAAGAAAAATCTTTCTGGAAAGACAAAGAAAGGAAAACGTTGAAAGAAAGAAAAGGAAAGAAAGAAAGGAAGAAAATATTGAAAATATATTTGGTATACCTTAAAGGTAAGTATTTTATTTTTCCTTTCAAATTTTTGGAATTCTATAATTTGATTTTATAGACAATCAAGTTTGAATACAACTCTAATGGAGTTTGTAAGAAATTATAATCACACGAAGTGGTATAATCTCTATGTCCTGCCATGATTAAATTCATATATGACTGTGGACAAAGAATTGAAAACCCGTCCCATTAAATTTGCTCCATTCCCTGAAGTGAATGTGGAAGCAGTATGTGGTAAGTCTGAAAGAAGACAAAAGTATTACCATGGACGTGGCAATAGACGAAACTATAATCGTCATTATTGTGATAATGAGAACAATAAGGATTCTCAAAATAATCTTTCACTTTATGAAAGTAATATTTGACATAAGATTGTGAAAAACACATGATTATGATCCATTCCCTGAAGTGAATGTGATAATTGTAATAGAGCCCGTAAGTATGAACACGCTCTTGATGCAATTGTGTCATATGTATGACAATATGAAAAGAAAGTTCGTTGCCCTCGAAATTTCGGGCAAGAACTATGGTGTTGGATGATGAAATCCACTTTGATGCTATGGGTCTCGAAGACGCCATTAAAAACAGAAATAGTGCATCCACCCAAAACTATACGAAGGCCTTGATTTACTTGCGCCATCACCTTGATGAAAGTTTGAAGATTGAATATCTCAACATCAAGGATTCACCCATCTTGTGGAAAGGCTTAAAGAAGAGAGATGACAACCTGAAGTTGGTCACTCTGCCACAAGCACGATACGATAAGAATCCAAAAGCAAATAGTTTATAATATATAGTTTATAAACTATATATTATCGTTGCGGTGAAAACGGGCACTGGTCTAAGTCTTGCCGTATACCATAAAATTTGGTTGACCTTTATTAAGCATCTCGAAAGAGTAAACGCCCTGAAACGAATTTTGTCTCTGACGACAACTTTGACTTCACCCACCTGGATGTGGCAGACTTCTTTAAGCAACCCGATGGGAAGATAGACCACCTAATCGATGATGGATCGGTGATGAAAGAAGATGGAGCTGTTTGATTTATTTGTATTAGTTAATGAATAAACTAATAGTCATTAGTATTAGCTCGTATTAGCTAGTTCATGATATGATATTTGTATTAGTTCTTCAATATGCTCAAATATCAATAAAACTTTTATTTTCCAGTGGGGGTAATCGACTAGCCTGAAAAACTAGTCGATTATCAACTATTTTCGCATTAAAGTTGAAAAACAATTGATCAACAATCGATTGTCTTTGGCTAACAATCGATTGTCTTGAAACAGTGTGTTCTGGAATTTTTCAAAAATAGCCAACAATCGATTGTCTTTGTCTAACAATCGATTGTCTTGAAACAGTGAGGTCCGGAATTTTTCAAAAATCACCCACAATCGATTGTCTACATCTAACAATCGATTGTCGTTAGGCAGTGTAATCTGGAATTTTTCAAAAATCATCCACAATCGATTGTCTATGTATAACAATCGATTGTCTATGTTCCAACAATCGATTGTGTGGGTTTAATAATCGATTGTCTTATGAAAAACGCTGAAATTTTCAAACTGCAAAGTAATTGATTATGGACAACATATCTGATTTTGTTTGTCAATTGTTAGTAGCAGATTTTGAAAATATTATGTGACACAAAAGGAATTGAACTTGCTTATTCTTATGTTCCTGTATTTCTTTTGTATGTCATACCATGGAAAGTAAATTGATCGAAGGCTCCGGAAGAGCCAATGTAACTCTGCCCAAGGGCACGACGTTAATCATAGAGAATGCTATGTTCTCCTCCAAGTCTATAAGAAACTTGTTGAGTTTTAAAGATGTACGCCGGAATGGCTACAATATTGAGACAATGGATGAAGATAATCTTGAATATCTCGTCCTCACTTTAAAGAATGTCTCCGGCCAAAAGAGGGTTATTGAGAAATTCCCGTCTTTATCTTGTGGCCTGTATTGGACAAGAATTAGTGCAATTGAGGCACATTCAACAGTAAATCTAAAGAATACTGAGTCCAATACATTTGTACTTTGGCATGATCGACTGGGTCACCCAGGATCAACCATGATGAGACGGATTATAGAAAGCTCATATGGGCATCCGTTAAAGAATTTCAAAATTCTCTCAGGTAATGAATATCCTTGCACTTCGTGTTATCAAGGCAAGCTGATTATCAGACCATCCCCAACAAAGGTTGGGACTGAGTCACCCCAGTTTCTGGAACGTATACAAGGGGACATTTGTGGACCTATTCACCCACCTAGTGGGTAGTTTAGGTATTTCATGGTCTTGATAGACGCATCCTGTAGATGGTCTAATGTGTGCTTGTTGCCATCACGCAACCTTGCGTTTGCAAAGTTAATGGATAATAGATGAGAATAATCTTGAATTCTTCATGAAAACGTGGCTGCCCATTTCGGTTTGGGTTCACGCCATTTTGCATGCAACAATACTAGTTTGTCGGCTGCCCACTTCGGTTTGGGGTCACGCCATTTTGCATGAAGCAATACTAGTTCGTCGGCTGCCCACTTCGGTTTGGGGTCACGCCATGTTGCATGCAGCAATGCTAGTTCGTCTCTGACTGACGAATTGACACAAATATTCCCCATTGCAATTGGTTTTGGGTCATGAACCCAATATATCCCATTTAAGAAGCTTTGGATGCAAAGTATAGGTGCCTGTAGCACCGCCATCCCGCACCAAAATGGGTTTGCAAAGAAGGTTAGGAATATATGTTGAGTATGAATCGTCCTCCATTATTCGCTACCTTGAAACATTGACAGGAGATTTGTTCACTGCACTATTTGCAGACTGTCAATTTGATGAGACACTTTTCCCAAAATTAGGGGGAGAAGTCGGTGAAACCAAATGGGAAATTTTGTGGAAAAATGTATCATTATCTCATCTTGATCCACATACCTCTATTTGAAAGAAGGAGGTACAAAAGATTATCCATTTGCAAAGAATAGCAAATCAAATGCCTGACGCATTTACGGACTTGAAGAGGATAACGAAATCCCACATTCACGCGGAAAATGTTCCGATCCGTATTGAAGTCCCTATTGGACGAATATCTAGTGTCATATCCAATGAGTCAAATGCACGCCAGAAGCGTGGCAGACCATTAGGTTCCAAAAGATCGAAATCCTAGAAAGAGGAAAAAGAACGATCTAAATGACACTATGAAAGAATCACATGAGGACACTCATGATTTGATTAATTCCGAGATTCACGAAGAATCTATTGAGCCTGAGACTCTTGAAAATACGGAATGCAAGAATGTGAGGATCTTGAACCTCAGTCTGTGGTAGTACAAAATTAATTGAGAGCTCTCGAAGAGCCAATTATTACTATGTTGGAGAAACACAATTGAGTATTGTGCTGTAGTAAGTCTCAAAGAAACTTATTCAGTTTCCAAAAGTACACGCGAAGGCGATTGATGATATTGAGACTATAAATAAAGGAAGGCTTTGATTCTCCTATTACTACAACTTGTAGCGGGGTAATTTGTATATGAAAAGCTACCCGCTTTGTTCTCCAGTTTGTACTACACAAACGAAAGAATGCCACAATAAAGTGGATATCTATTGGTATAAAACCCATGTCATAATAAACCCGAAGTTTATTGATAAGTGCACATGTCATGGTGTAAATTTGAAGTTTACCAATATTGATAATTTATTCAGTTGGCATTCATGTTAGCCATCTCATTTGAAGTATGATGTGCAAATTCACATAGGTGAATATCAAAGAACTAGAAGTTCTTGTTCTCAGTAATGAATTGACCAACTAAAGAGTTCGGGTTGAAGCCCCTAAATTCTGGAAATATCAAAGGTGAATATGGGCCCATTCACCTGCCATGTATACCACATATGATGCATCTATGATATGGTTACATGCGCCATTGTTATTAACCCGCAGCCTGGCAGTGCTTGCGAGGTAAATCGCTCAGTAATCTAACTTCGAGCATAGTTTCCAGATTCTCTACTCAAGACAGTTCATCTTGATAAGTTGGTTTATATTAAAGTTGGTTTAGCAAGATAATTATTGAGTGCTGCCACTTAATAGCTAAACTGTTTCTTATGAGAACTAAGTTATATATATATCAGTTTGATATAAGTTGTATACGAGAGTATATTCTCCCTCAAAAGTGGTTCAGGGTCAGGAACCAAATAATTTCATCTTATATTAAGGTGCTGTGTATATTGACATAATGCACAAAGATGATTTCCCAAAGTTGAGGAAACATGTTAGCTTTACTAACATGAGGGGGAGACATGATAAACATTTGAGAAAATGTTACATGGGATGAATTCTCATTTGTATATGTATATCCCCGAATATCATGATATGAACCTGTAGTTCATAAAAAGGGATAATTCAAATTGCAACATATTGCAAAGCATGCTTTACGCATTTACTGACTCAAAGAAAGCAACTAAATGGAAGAGATACAATTCAAGAAGAATTGATTCCATATGAAAGACATGAAGTTTTGAACCTATAGTTCAAATGCTTGAAAGTATAAACGTCAAAGGTATGTATAGTCAATTTTCGATATCTTATTTGTTTAGCATGACATGAAACTTTGATATGCAGCTAAAGTCTATTATGTGACTTACATGACTTAACTTGAAAGATTTAAGTTGCTTGAAGCATATGCAATTCTTGGTCCTGAAGTACCACATCCTAAGTACAATTTGCGTACATATGTATCTTGCTATAACTATAAGCATGATGGCATTGAGAATGCATCTATGGAGATATTGAAGAGCTATTCCACGACATTATATGAAGGTGTTCATATCTATCAAGAGTGATGATTTCAAGGTGCGGAACATTTATTCAAGTCAATATGGTTGATTTATTCATCAAGCATCTACCAAAGATCGTTTTGAAGATGATGCACAAGATTGGAATGCAAATGCTCAAGGATATAAATTGATGTACTCATTAGGGGGAGTCAATGCGCGTTGCACTCTTTTTCCCTTACAAGGTTTTGTCCCACTGGGTTTTCCTTGCAAGGTTTTTAACGAGGCAACCAATAGGCGCATATTCAAACATGTGTACTCTTTTTCCTTACTTTAATTTTTCCCATTGGGTTTTGGTTTTAAGGTTTTATGAGGCACATCATTGAATAGACATTCAAGGGGGAGTGTTATGAAATAGAAGATTCTTACACTTCTATTTAAGGTGAATGTCTTTAATGTATCTAATTAGAGAGATTTTAGAGTTCTATTAGTGGTAGCTAAGTCTTCCTCTCCCCTATAAATAGAGGTGCTCTCTACCATTGTAATTCACTCCTAACTCTCAATAAGAAGAACTCTCTCTACTCTTCTCTCTATTGCTATTGTTCTTGTTCTATTGTTCTTGTCTTTTGCTTTAGTTTATAACAGTTTTTTTAAATTGTCGTCAGAAAATTTATTTTGTACTTAATTTTTCGTTTAATCTAAAATAAAGAAAATAAAAACTGATTTACACAAGAAAACAAATCAATTGTGCGAGAACAAAATATTTTTATTTTCAGAAAAAGCAAGCATTCGGCTAACTATATATCGTGGATATAAGTTACTGGTGGAAATTATTGTTGACAGAAGATAGTATATTCTCCTGTGGTCCCACCATATTCGAAGAAGCATAAAATAAAGCTGCAGCAACAATTATGAATTTGCGGTGTGCAAATTATTTATTGGTTGAGTTTCATCGCGAACATTTATTAATGGCTCGTCTGATATTAGGGATAAGTATAATTAATCTCAAGATTAGATTTGAGATTTTGAGATAAGTTTATCTGATAACTGATTGGGATAAAATCGGTAAAAATACATTCTAGTTATTTTTCAGACTGATCATTTAAAAAAGTCAACATTTGAAAAATTATTGAAAAATATCCCCTATTTTGCTGTAACACGAAAAGTTTCAGCTTAATATAGTGAAGATTGATGCACCTTTATTTGGAACTCCAATACGTGAAAAGTTCCAGCATAATATACTGGAGTTTGGAGCATGTTGAACCACTATATTATACTGAAATTTCAGCATAAGTATACTAGAACTCCAATATATTCTACTTGTTATGAAATCTCCTATTTAAGGTGAATGTCTATAATTAGAGAGATTCTAGAGTTCTATTCTTGGTAGATAAATCATCCCCCTCCCTATAAATAAAGGGGTCTTCTACCATTGTAACACACCCCCATAACAATCTCTAAGTATCAATAAGAAGAACTCTCTCTACTCTTCTCTCTATTGCTCTTGTTCTTGAATTATTGTTCTTGTCTTTTATATTATTTCATAACACGTTATCAGCACGAGTCTCTAACCAATTGAAATTTTCGATTGTCTTAACTTTTTGTTTGTGTAGGGTTTTGCTTCAAAGAAAGAATGAAGAAAGAAGGAAAAGAAAAAAAAAAGAGGAACGAGAAACAGAAAACAAAAGAAAGAAAAGAAAAAAAAAATATTCTGGAAAGCAAAGAAAGAAAAAACGTTGAAAAGAGAAAGAAAGAAAGGAAAGGAAGAAAGGAGAAAACATTGAAAATAGAATTGGTATACCTTAAAGGTAAGTATTTTATTTTTCCCTTTCAAATTCTTGAAATTCTATAATTTGATTTTATATACAAACATAGACAACAAAGTTTGATTATAACTCTAAAGGAGTTTGTAAGAAATTATAACCACACGAAATGGTAAAATCTCTATGTCATGCCATGATTAAATTCATGTATGATTGTGGGCAAATAATTGAAAATCCGTCCCATTGAATTTGCTCCATTCCCTTTAGAGAATGTGGAAGCAGTATATGATAAGTCTGAAAGAAGACTAAAATATTGCCATGAAGGTATCAATGAATATGGACGTGACAAAGAATTCCGTCCAATTGAATTAGCTCCATTCCCTTTAGAGAATGTGGTAGCAGCATGTGGTAAGTCTGAAAGAAGACAAAAATTATTACCATGGACGTGGCAACAGACGAAATTATAGTCGTCATTATTGTTATAATGAGAATAATAAAGATTCTCAAAATAACCTTTCACTTTATGAAAGTAATATTTGACATGAGATTGTGTAAAGCACATGATTTTGATCCATTCCCTGAAGTGAATGTGATAATTGTAATAGAGCCCGTAAGTATGAACACGCTCTTGATGTAATTTTGGTTTATGTCTGACATTATGAAAAGAAAGTTCGTTGCCCTTGAAATTTCGGGCAAGAACTATATGATATGGGTGTTGGATACTTAAATCCATTTTGGATGCTATGGGTCTTGGAGACGCCATTAAAGACAGAAATAATGCATCCACCCAAAACTATGCTAAGGCCTTGATTTTCTTGCGCCATCACCTTGATGAAGGTTTGAAACTATGCTAAGGCCTTGATTTTCTTGCGCCATCACCTTGATGAAGGTTTGAAACTATGCTAAGGCCTTGATTTTCTTGCGCCATCACCTTGATGAAGGTTTGAAGATTGAATATCTCACCGTCAAAGATCCACCTATCCTGTGGAATGGCTTAAAGAAGAGATATGACAACCTGAAGTTGGTCACTCTGCCACAAGCACGATACGATAAGAACCCAAAAGCAAATAGTTTATAAACTATATATTATCGTTGCGGTGAAAACGGGCACTGGTCAAAGGCTTGCCGTATACCATGATTTTTGGTTGACCTTTATCAAGCATCTCGAAAGAGTAAACGCCCTGAAATGAATTTTGTCTCTGACGACAACTTTGACATCACCCACTTGGATGTGGCAGACTTCTTTGAGCAACCCGAGGGGTAGATAGACCACCTAATCGGTGATGGATCCGTGATGAAAGAAGATGGAGCTATTTGATTTTATTTTACTTGTTTGTATTAGTGAATGAATAAACTAATAGCCATCAGTATTAGCTCGTATTAGTTAGTTCATGACGTAATGTTAGTATTAGTTCTTTAGAATGTATCAATATGCTCAAATATCAATAATATTTTTACTTTCCAGTAGAGGTAATCGACTAACCTGAAAAACTAGTCGGTTATCTCATATTTCGCATAAAAACTGCAAAACAATCGATTGTCAATGATCAACAATCGATTGTCTTTAAAACAGTGTGATATGGAATTTTACAAAAACAGTCAACAATCGATTGTCCATGATCAACAATCGATTGTCTTTAAAACAGTAATATGAAATTTTTCAAAATAGCAAATAATCGATTGTCTATGCATAACAATCGATTGTCTTGAAACAGTGTGCTCTGGAATTTTTCAAAAATAGCCAACAATCGATTGTCTATGCATAACAATCGATTGTCTTAAGACAGTGTAATCTGAAGTTTTTCAAAATAGCAAATAATCGATTGTGTGTGTTTAACAATCGATTGTCAATGTTCAACAATCGATTGTTTGTAAGTAACAATCGATTGTTTGAAGAAAATGTTTAAACTGAAATTTTCAAACTGCAAAGTAATGGATAACATATCTGATTTACTTTAGTCAATGACATCAGCAGATTTTGAAAATATTATGTGACACAAACGAATTGAACTTATTTATTCATATGTTCGTGTATTTCTTTTATATGTCAAACCATGGGAAGTAAATTGATTGAAGGCTCCGGAAGAGCAACTGTAACTCTGCCCAAAGGCATGACGTTTATCTTAGAGAATGCAATATTCTCCTCCAAGTCTAAGAAGAACTTGTTGAGTTTTAATGATATCAATCGCAATGTTCTCCTCCAAGTCTAAAAGGAACTTGTTGAGTTTTAAAGATATCATTCAAAATGGATATCATATTGAGACAATAGATGAGAATAATCTTGAATTCTTCATGAAAACGAGGCTGTCCATTTCGGTTTGGGTTCACGCCATTTTGCATGCAACAATGCTAGTTCGTCGGCTGCCCACTTTGGTTTGGGTTCACGCCATTTTGCATGCAGCAATACTAGTTCGTCGACTAACCACTTCGGTTTGGGGTCACGCCATTTTGTATACAGCAATGCTAGTTCGTCTCTGACTGACGAATTGACACAAATATTCCCCGTTGCAATTGGTTTTGGGTCATGGACCCAATATATCCCATTCAAGAATTTTTGGATGCGCAGTATATGTGCCTTTAGCACCGCCATCCCGCACCAAAATGGGTCTGCAAAGAAGGTTAGGAATATATGTTGAGGTTGAATCGCCCTCCATTATTCGCTACCTCGAAACATTGACAGGAGATTTGTTCACTGCACGATTTGCAGACTGTCAATTTGATGAGACACTTTTCCCAAAATTAGGGGGAGAAGTTGGTGAAACCAAACGGGAAATTTTGTGGAAAAATGCATCATTATCTCATCTTGATCCACATACCTCTATTTGTAAGAAAGAGGCACAAAAGATTATCCATTTGCAAAGAATAGCAAATCAAATGCCTGGCGCATTTATAGATTTGAAAAGGATAACAAAATCACATATCCTCGAAGTGAATGTGACAACATTTGATTCACGAATACATATTCATTATTGGAAGAATATGAACATGAAATTGGTATTAAATATACCACACTCACCCCTAGAAGGAGGTTTGAGATGATACCACACTCACCCCTAGAAGGAGGTTTGAGATGATATATGGCATGAATGATCGTTGGTCACGTACCTATTGTACGCCAAAGTATTTTGGAAATATGACTATTAAAGGACAACGATAATGCAAGAAACATATCTTGCATATAAGTTTGACATGACCATAATGGTATAACTTTCTCTTTAAGAAAGATATTCACCACATGGATGTTGATGAATCTGTGGTAGTACAAAATTAATTGAGAGCTCTAGAAGAGCCAATTATTACTATGTTGGAGAAACACAATTGAGTATTGTGCTGTAGTAAGTCTCAAAGAAACTTATTCAGCTTCCAAAGTACACGCAAAAGCGATTGATTATATTGAGACTATAAATAAAGGAAGGCTTTGATATCTCCTATTACTACAACTTGTAGCGGGGTAATTTGCATATGAAAAGCTACCCGCTTTGTTCTCCAGTTTGTACTACACAAAAGAAAGAATGCCACAATAAAGTGGATATCTATTGGTATAAAAACCCATGTCATAATAAACCTGAAGTTTATTAAGTGCACATGTCATGGTGTAAATTTGAAGTTTACCAATATTGATAATTTGTTCAGTTAGCATTCGTATTAGCCATCTCATTTTGAGTATGATGTGCAAATTCACATAGGTGAATATTAAAGAACTAGAAAGTTCTTTACGAATTCTCTTGTATCACTTGTTCTCATTAATGAACTGACCAACTAAAGAGTTCGGGTTGAAGCCCATAAATTCTGGAAATATTAAAGGTGAATATGGGCCCATTCACCTGCCATGTATACCACATATGATGCATCTATGATATGGTTACATGCGCAATGTTATTAACCCGCAGCCTGGCCGGTGCTTGCGAGGTAAATTGCTCAGTAATCTAACTTCGAGCATAATTTCCAGATTTTCTACTCAAGATAGTTCATCTTGATAAGTTGGTTTATATCAAAGTTGGTTTAGCAAGATAATTATTGAGTGCTTCCACTTAATAGCTAAACTGTTTCTTATGAGAACAAAGTTATATATATCAATTTGATATACGTTGTATACGAGAGTATATTCTCCCCTCACAAGTGGTTCAAGGTCAGGAACCAAATAATTTCATCTTATTATTATTGATGTGCGGTGTATATTTTCATTAACACCATAATGCACAAAGATGATTTCCCAAAGTTGAGGAAACAAGTTAGCTTTACTAACATGAGGGGGAGATATGATAAACACTTGAGAAAAGGTTACATGGGATGAATTATCATTTGTATATGTATATCCCCGAATATCATGATATGAACCTGAAGTTCATAAAAGGGATAATTCAATTGCAACATATTGCAAAGCATGCTATACGCATTTTCTGACCCAAGGAAAGTAACTAAATGGAAGAGATACAATTCAAGAAGAATTAATTCCATATGAAAGACATGTAGTTTTGAACCTATAGTTCAAATGCTTGAAAGTATAAAGTCAAAGGTATGTATAGTCAGTTTTCGATATCTTATTTGTCTAGCATGACATGGAAAACTTGATATGCATCTAAAGTCTATTATATGGCTTATATGACTTAACTTGAAAGATTTAAGTTGCTTGAAGCATATGCAATTCTTGGTCCTGAAGTACCACATCATTAGTACAATTTGTGTACATATGTATCTTGCTATAACTATAAGCATGATGGCATTGAGAATGCATCTATGGAGATATTGAAGAGTTATTCCACGACATTATATGAAGATGTTCATATCTATCAAGAATGATGATTTCAAGGTGCGGAATATTTATTCAAGTCAATATGGTTGATTTATTTATCAAATCTCTATCAAAGATCGTTTTGAAGATGATGCACAAGATTGGAATGCAAATGCTCAAGGATATAAATTGATGTACTCATTAGGGGGAATTAATGCGCGTTGCACTCTTTTTCCCTTTCAAGGTTTTGTCCCACTGGGTTTTCCTTGCAAGGTTTTTAACGAGGCAACCAATAGGCGCATATTCAAACATGTGTACTCTTTTTCCTTTCTTTAATTTTTCCCATTGGGTTTTGGTTTTAAGGTTTTAACGAGGCACATTGTCGAATAGACATTCAAGGGGGAGTGTTATGAAATCTCCTATTTAAGGTGAATGTCTATAATTAGAGAGATTCTAGAGTTCTATTCTTGGTAGATAAATCATCCCCCTCCCTATAAATAAAGGGGTCTTCTACCATTGTAACACACCCCCATAACAATCTCTAAGTATCAATAAGAAGAACTCTCTCTACTCTTCTCTCTATTGCTCTTGTTCTTGAATTATTGTTCTTGTCTTTTATATTATTTCATAACACTACTAGAGTATTTTTTTTGGATTTTGAACAATGTTCTCGTTCAGAATTATCTTTACATAAACAATAGCTACATTTCAATTACTTTTGAAACTGTGACTATCTTGAAATGATCATATATAAATATGGCTATTTTTTAATTTCTCCCATAAAATCGTGGTATAACTAATACTAGAATTAGTCATCCCAAATTTATAGTATTTTTTAATCCATATAGGAGAGTGAGATAACCAATTCTAAAATAATTAATCCATAGATAATTAATAATGTGATAATTTGTTTCCCAATCAAATGACCAATTATTATAGTACGATTCCTCCATTCTTAGAAGCTTGAGCTCTGAAAATTAAAAAAAAACATACAAACATGTCTTCTTTTAATAAACTTTATGCGGACATATCCAAAATAATCGGGATACTAATATGGATATTAAACATCCAAATATAACGACAACAAACTTAGGATATTTTTGCAACTAGGGTATGAGAAAAGATACTATGTATGTAGTTTTATCTCTATTTTATAAAAGTAAAGAAATTATTTCCAATAAATTTTCGGTACAAAAATACTGAATATCGAACTATAAACAAAAAAAATTGTTTCCTGTTTATTTTTATTTATGGGATATCCAATTGGTGGCTTCTACATCATCTTTCTGTTGTGCCATACCTTCTCTCATATATCCACTGTCTTATCTCTTGGACCAGTTTGTATTTGACACATGGATTAATGTGCAAGCTAAGTTAATCAATGAGATTCATCAACCAAATATTATTATAAAATTATAAAATTATAAAATTCAAGCATATTATTATAAAATTTCCTACGTAAAAAATTCGAATATATGTTGGAATTTTTTTGAATTTTTAACTGTATTTTTATTTAGATTTATTTTTACACAAATAATGGCAAAATTTTAATTATTTTTAAAATTATGACTAATTTTTAATTATTAATTATATATTTGGCTATTTTTAATTTCTCCCAACATACTCTGTAGTTGTTAAGACCGGTAAAAAAATGGGCGACATTTCGTCAAAACCAGTCCCGTTTATGGGACGTGCCGTATGATTTTTTTCTTTGGGTCAAATAATTATATTTTAAAAAACATACTTCTTTCATACTGAATTATTCAAGATCGAGCACGAAAAGCATATAAACGTGAATTCAAATTGGAAAAAAAAGGAGAAAAATTAAATAATACTAAAATTAGGCAAAGTGGTTGGTGAAATGATTATTTTTATTTCCTTTTTTGTTTCCACCATAATGGTCCTACAGCGTGAGATTGTTCACATTTTTGTCCAAATTGAACTTCAAAATGGGAGACCAAAGTAAGAAAGATGAGATTTGTTAATGTGAATTTGTGATTAATACTAAAATGCAAAATGGTTAATTCTAAGAGTCCGTTTGGACATAAAAAAAATTTAGTTATTTTTTTTTTGGAATTTTTTTTACTTTTTTTTAAAAAAACTAGCATTTGGTCATAAATTTTTTCATTTTCATTTGAAGATGCATTTTGGAATTTTTCGAAAATTTGAAAAACTCCAAAAAGTTGTTTTTTAAAATTTTTACCTAGATCACTCACATAGCTTCAAAAACAACCCAAATTTATATTCATATCCAAATACAACTCTAATTTTCAAATAACATTGCACTTTTTTTTTATTAGAATTTTACAATTTTTTTAATGTCCAAACGCCCACTAAGTACCAATACTAAAAGTACAAAAGTTGTTATGGAAAAATCGTCATCAAAAGATTTAATTATTTAAACAAACAAAAGTCACATCCTACTATAACTTATGGTCCTTTGGTTTGTTTAATGTAGAAAGAATGTTTTTCTATAAAAAGTATTCTTTCGAGGTTTTTGGTTGTTATGAATTAGGGCGACGAATTTTGTTGCTTTTTTTTAGATACAAAGTTTTTAATAATTTTCTTATAATCAATAACTCCTAATAAGTATTTTTCAACTAATAATATAGCTAATTCGCTTGAACTTTCTTATGATATTGTTGTTCTTAGGTAAGATTTTATCAATTTTAATTTTAAGAACTTTTTTGAGTTATTAACATTATTCCATAAGAAATTACACATTTGAAAAAAGAACTAAATCTTTTTATTTGACTAAATGTGTCAATTAAACTGTTATATTCTAATTGTACTATTTTTTCTAATACTTTTAATTCAGAAAATAAATTTAAACCATCAATATCGAACTATTATTATGCTTTAAGGAACATTCAAGATTAAGACAATATTTTTTCAAATTTCCAACATCTAGTGATCTTAGTTTTTACTGCCAAATAAAATCTCAAATATATTTTCGTATGCTTTGAATTGTTCAAATCTATTTTAGAGTTAAAAAATACCCTTGTCTATTATTTATAAAAACAATAAACTCTAAGGGACTCTTCCAAAGATTTTAATATTTAATTATCAACATTCGCATCAAATTGTTACTTCATATATATCACACATTTCTTACGAAATTTGAGTTTGATATTTATTTCAAGTGCAACTTCCTTGGTAGAAATCATAGCAGTTGCAAATCCTTCTTCTTTATATTTCTTAAAGAAAGAAATCAAACTTTTTTACTATACACAACTTTTTTTAAAACTTATACATAGTAATAAAAAATGGGACATTCACAAATATAGAACTTAAAGTAATTGCTTTACATGCTTTATGGAAGGATCACCCCTATTATAAAATACACAAAAGTAGTCATATGTGGGCATTATTATTATGAGTCTCGTAGTGATATTTAAATTTATATCGGAAAATATTTAAACAAAAGTCATTTGTTATTTTTTTAGATCTTTACTAATATTTCAATTAGTAGAATAATAATCAAGTGAGACATTTAATAACACATAAAAGTAATTTAAACTCTTATCATTAAGATTATATAAGTATTTATTTAAATGGCCTATAAAAGATAACAACAACAATAACTACCCAGTATAGTCCCATAAAGTAGGGTTTGGGAAGGGTAATATGTAGACGGACCTTAGCCATACCCTAAAGGACAGAGAGGTTGTTTCCATACGTCAATTCCTTTTCTCCAAATTAATTACATTGTGGTTTAAAGTTGTACATTTCGACGACTAACTATTTTGAAGTACAAATGAACTTCAAAATAGTTTGCTTAGTGGAATTGTTACAGAAAAAAATAAAAACTAAGAAATAAAAATAAAAAGAAACACATCGATGATTGATGCACAATGATGTGGTATTTACAGCCATCTTTCTGTTAGATTTCCAATAAGTTTGTAATATAAAAATCAGAACAAGTTTTTTGCTTTAAAAAAGGAATCGTACGTATGAGCTTTTTAATGTTCTGGACGATAGATTGAGAAAGACATTTAAGAAATAAAAAAAAACTTGAAACTTGCTATAAATTTATGCTATAGTCATAAAAATATGATATTATGGATAAAATAAGATGTTTTAAATTAATTTTTTTAAAGAATGTTATTCTTTTTGAATAAAAAATATTATCACAAAATGAAATTGTATATATAGAAAATAAATTGAACCAATGAAGTATATGTAGTAGTAAGCGATACATAAAAAATCTCAGCACCAAAGAATGTGGTGCAAGGATAAGGCTCCTTTTTTCTTAATTAAACATCTCAGGTTTGAGTTCTATGTATGGAAAAATCTTTGGCAGGGAGCGCTTCCATCCGAATGGGGCTCTACGCGGCACACTTTCCCCCGAATGTGGCTCTACGCGGTGCGCTTCCTTCCGACGCAGCACGAATTCGAATATAATCGGATTCCAATGCGAGTCCCAGAGAAAACTAAAAAAAGAAAAATCCCATAAAACTCCCAACAATAATGATTGAATACCAGATTATCTTGAAAACAACAACCCAGTATATTATCACAAGTGGAATCTGGGGAGGGTAATATGTACGTAGATCTTACCCCTACCCCGAGGGGCAGAGAAGCTGTTTCCAGGAGACCCTCAGCTCAAGAAGAAAATAAGTGACAGAAATAAGTAATGATATATTAGTACTAGCAATAAACTCATAATAAATAACATAAAATAAATAACATAACATAAAATAACATCAAATAACAAATAACAATAATATAAGAAATATAAGAAATACGAGAAAGACTTCAATTGTTTTCAGTACTACCAATTTAGTATATTAAAAACCTCTGAACTATAATACTATATAACGATCAGATAACAACTAATTTCCTATATAAACTGACTTTACTATATATTGAAAAGTAAAAGAGTATACCTTATCTTATGTCACTCTCTCCTAATCTTACCTTATAAGCAATGAAAGGATCAAATTGATCAAGTAGTTATGATTATACACTACATTTTATCAAGTAGTATAAAACCCATTATTTTGTGTTATTTTGAAGAAACATCAAACACTTTTCTTTAGCTTTCTCATACCAAACATGGCAAGAATAAATGCTTATTTTTTACACTATAATATATTATTGTTAAGTTTCTTGGCATTTTCATTTCTGGTAATAGAAGGGGTACCTGAAAATGCATTAATTACTCAAATTCCTGGTTTCAATGGCACTTTCCCGTCAAAGCATTATGCTGGGTTTGTATTTTTTTTTTTTTAAAAAAAACCGAACTTTTGCTTGTATTATGTTGATTTATGTACTTAGTCTGAATGTTTTTTTTTAAATGGGTTTTCAGATATGTTACCATAAATGAAAATCGTCGTAAGAAATTGTTTTACTATTTCGTTGAGTCTGAGAAAGATCCAACAAAAGATCCAGTTGTTCTTTGGCTCAATGGTGGACCTGGCTGTTCAAGTTTTGATGGCTTTGTTTATGAGCATGGTATGAACTCTACTTCTACTATTGTTGCAAATTTAAGAATGAGGTAGTAATAATGTGTTTGCTTAATCTTTAGGGTAAAGAATTTTTACATTATCAGTGTATTTTCACTTGTTGTAGCAATAACTTACCTTATTCTTTAGGTTATTAGGCCCACTTTTTATGGACGATTATATGTAGTTATCTTTTAGGCGATTTGATAGTGTAAAACCTTTTTTACATGGTCAATATATAGAAGCCCATATGCGAGTTCGGTCGAAGCTATTAACTTTTGCTCAAACAATGTATTTGTTTTAATAAGTTCACTAAATATGTACAAATATTAGATTTAGAATCCAGTTATTATCACTTGAAGTCGTCGTTCTAAAATGTGGAATCTAATTCTTTTTTACATAATGAAATGAAAATCCAAAAACCGGGGAATCCATCGGTCGGATAACAATTTTTTCTAGTAGCACCCACGACAAAATGTCCGGAATATACATTTTTTTGGGACGGAGGCACGCGTCTTAAAATCCCGGTGTCGGTGAAAACTGTGTGTTTGATACTCTGACATTGTCATAAAAAAGTTAAACGTTTTCTTTGACAGATTTGAATATTCTTCTAAAATCCCAAGTAAAAGATGTTAGTAGCAAATGTAGTTCATACTTATGAGAATTAGGATCATATACTTGGACAAATTTAAAGATCCATGGAGATTCAGTTGCTAATTCTCATTTATCATAAGCAAATTAAAGGATTTATTTCGTTATATATCTTGTCTTCTATAATAAGAAAGGGTATTTCTTTACATTGCAGGACCTTTTAATTTTGAGTTGGGAAAGACAAGTGAGAGCCTGCCAATTCTGCATAATAATCCATACAGCTGGTCCAAGGTTATTATTTGTGTTAATTCTACTTGTTCAGTTGTTCATATGCTTGCATTCATTAGGCATACATTATGAATATAAGTGAAAGATTTGATTTTTCCAGGTTTCCAATGTAATATATCTGGACTCTCCTGTTGGCGTTGGGTTTTCTTACTCGGGAAATGAATCTGACTACAAGACAGGAGATTTAAAGACTGCATCTGATACCCACTCGTTTCTCCTCAAGGTAACATTACATAAACTGACTAGTTTTATGCTGGCTATCAACCTACCACAATACTCCTCTCTTCTGGTCTTTGGACCAGAAAAGTAAGTAGCTCACATAGGCCGAGTTCTAAGTTTGATAGTTTTTCCTAATAATACTATTCGTTTATTTTCTATATCGTTCTAAACTCATTCATGGTTCTATTAAATGATGTTATCGCTAGTGGTTTGAGATCTACCCGGAGTTTCTCAAGAATCCATTTTACATATCTGGAGAGTCTTATGCTGGAATATATGTGCCAACTCTGTCCTATGAAGTAGCAAAAGGTAATCTAAATGAGCATTTATTGGTTGGTATGACGGGGGACTAACCAAACGAACTGCTGCTAATGTTTTTAAGGTATTGATGCTGGAGTAATGCCTGTTCTCAACTTTAAGGTATATGTCATTTCAAGATTTCGGGTGTTATAACTAGTTGTTTGGGCTGTAAACTCTTTATGTTGTATTGCAAAGGGTTACATGGTGGGAAATGGCGTGACAGATGATATAATAGACGGTAATGCTCTTGTTCCATTTGCACATGGTATGGGCCTCATTTCAGATGAATTGTTTGAGGTATTTGCTTCTTCTTGTTTAACTTTTAAGTGCTTGGATCATTTGACTTCTGAATTATCAGTAAAAACATTATCATTGCCTCTTCCTCTATTGACAACTAGTCTCTGATTATTCTTTTTCATGTTCAGGAAGTTACTACTCTATGCAACGGAAATTTCTATGAACCAGCGAGTAATAATTGTTCAGACAAGCTTAGCCAAGTTGATCAGGCAAGATGTTTTTCTGTTGTACTTTTTTCAGTTTGTCGGTACTGCAATTCATTGCACTGCTTTATTGCCCAAAATTTACCTTCCTCACATATTGCAGGATGTTGCAGATCTAAACTTGTATGACATTTTAGAACCATGTTACCACAGTAAAGATTCTACTGTAATTTCCACTGGTAACTCAAGATTGCCAATGAGCTTTCGTAAACTAGGTGAGACAGAAAGGCCTCTTCCTGTCAGAAAAAGGATGTTTGGTCGCGCATGGCCTTTTAGAGCTCCAGTAAGAGAGGGACATGTCCCAACTTGGCCTGAGATTCTCAATGGCGTCGACGTCCCTTGCACTGTAAGACAATAGAATTCTCTCATATCCAAAAACTCAACAAAATTCTAGATACAGGATAATTTAAAAATTGTAATGTCACAGCATTAATAGAGTCAGAGCGACCCTCGAAAGCTGTTAGCACTTAGCAGTAATAGATAGGAATGATTTGCTTACTATATGCCGAAGGGTCTAATAATTTGAATTTACACTGTCTTCTGGAGTTTCTGTTGTATAGAGTTAATAGCCTTATATGAGTGTCAATAAGCTTTTTATGCATATCCGCTGTGTTAAAAATGGCTATTATCAATTGATGAGGGGAAAAGTATAGCTTTATGGGCTTTTCGTGGTTCAAACTGTTCGGCTATTTTGTCATTTTCCAATGAACAGCATGAACTTCAACACTAAATAAGTAAGCTCAGAAATTTAGCTCAAGAAGAGGTAGGCATGGTAACCTTTCTGTTAATCTTGAATGAACTTGGATGATCCGATGATGTAAATTTTAAGTTCTTTTACACTTATTTTATTCCCTCATTGGGGAATTCATGTCTTGATTCAGTCACATAATCTGAGATGAAATATGCAGGATGATCGTGTTGCTACTGCATGGCTCAATAATGAAGAAGTTCGTAAAGCAATTCATGCCAAAGAAGTAAGACTATTTTCTCATCTGTACTTGCTTTAAAGATGGCGATTTACCTATTGGAGATATATGATTTAGTGTTACTGGTACAACAGACAACTGTCATAGGTCCCTGGGAGTTATGCACTGGCAAAATACATCTAATTCATGATTCCGGAAGCATGATTAAGTATCACAAAAATCTCACAGCTCGGGGATATCGAGCACTCATATACAGGTTTAATAGATTACAAAGTCCCTAGCTTCTCTCTATGCATTTTTCTATCCTTTTTGAATTACTCGTATGTTATTGTGTTAGCACCTGGCTTCTTTCTTACTTTCAACCATTACTATTATCATTTTCTTGCACTATCACTCATATAGTATGCAAGTCAAAAGCATCTTAATCGCCTCAAATACCATCATATAAATACGAGATGGGGAGAGGGAGAGTATCAAATTAGTTTCTGATTAATATGTGATGAAGGTGATACATATGGACTTTTTAGGTAATGTTTGCTGTATACTAATGAATTTGAATCTTGGATCGCTTTACTGGGGATTTGCTTTTACTGTTAGGGGCTACAATTTTTCTGATTTTTGTCCCAAGATAGTTTATTGTTGCCGCAGATTCTGCATTCCTATCCAGCAGTTTGCAAACTGTCAGAATGCCTAGATGTCATTAAAATTTTATCCCATGTTTTATCAAATACACACTAGTTGTTGGGAACACTGCAAAATTTACTGGCTATTCAATGGCTGTTTTACGATATCCAAAGAAAATGTGGTTTGATATTTTGAGATATCTGATTACTGCATTAAGCCGGGGGTCCATCGGAAACTACCTCTTTGGGTAAGGTCTTCGGGCACACCATCCTCTCCAGACCCTACTCGTGGGATTACACTGGGCGTGATGTTTTTTTTGTTGGTAATTATAAGATTTTATTACCAAGTAAATATTTACACAGCATTTCAAACAAGTTCTGAAGTTGGACAGATGCCCCAAACTTCATTACGCTACTGTATCATCTAACCATACTATTAGCAGCCTAAACATGATTCTATATCCTCTACTCTAAACTAGGATAGTAATCTAGCTGCTTCAACATTGGCATCAGCTTCTGGCTCCTTCTCCTCTTGTAATGTATCTCTTGAATGATCTGCTTTACTATAATTGCTGCTGGCCTCATTTTCTGTTGGAATATTTTGCTGTTCCTCACTAGCCATATGTAATACACACTACCTGCTAGAGCCATACGATAGATTTCTGCACGTGCACTGTTTCCAGAAGCATTGTTCCCAGCCCATTCCACTTCTTCCTTCCATCCCATAGCTTGCCTTTGGACTCCTTGCCAATCCAATAGCTCTTGCCAGACTTGAGAAGTAACTGGACACTTAAAACACAAGTGCTGGATGTCGTCTTCCTCATTGTCACATAATGCGCATGTTGTATCATATCCCAAGTTCCACTTTTTCAGTCTCATCTTTGTGTAGAGCCTGTCATGTAATGTAAGATACAATATGAAAATCCATTTTGGGCATCCCTGATTATTACATATGAGTTTCCTCCATTGCACTTTGGGATGTTCTTCTCTCAGCTTGTTTGTACATTTACTTTATTGAGTATTTGTCTTCTTCCAGGAACTCCTCATTTTTTACCCCTGCTTCCTCCAAGTATGAACAACATTGGGCTTGTTGTTGTTATTGAGCACTGCATTGACTGTAAGAAACTGAAAGCTGGAGATCCTAGGCTGCATAAGGTACATGTTGTTAGTGACCTTGGACCTAAACAACTACAACAAATCCAGTTTAGTCCCATACATGAGGTCTGGGGAGGGTAGTGCGCACGCAGCCTTACCCTTATCCTATAAAGGCAGAGAGGCTATTTTCGATAGACCCTCGGCTAAAGAAACGATAAGAATAAAGCAACAAGCAATAACAACAGTAATATAATAAGTAATGGAAGCGAGTAACATAACAAAATAATCCGATATTCACCCTGCCTCATATTGTGGTATTTCCTACCAATCCATGCCATTCTTCATCGTATGCCCGACAAAGTGGGAGGTGTAGCCGTAGTAGCACCAGTTTTTATATGTCTGTTGGCTTTACCTTTTTAGAAGTATGTACGTATGTAGTTCAAGTTTTAACCCGATTCACCAAAGAATATTTTGGTTGCTACAAACTTCTCCTTTAGTTTTCCCCATTCAAACATTGAATATTTTTTTTATTAATATTAAACATCTTAACAGTAGAGCTACTTTTGTACTACTAAACAAGGAAACCTTCGAAAATCATCAATATCTTTTTTGATGCTATAAGCCGAACGACTATATTCATTAATATTTTTACCTTTTGCAGTGGGGATCACGATATGTGTGTACCATTCACCGGTTCAGAAAAATGGACAAGATCACTTGGATATAAGATTGTGGATGACTGGAGGCCTTGGTATGTAAGTGAACAAGTTGCAGGGTAAGTCTTGTATTTTCATCTTCTAAATTTGTATTCATGTTTTAACTTTTCTGATGTGTTGCGATTCTGTGAAAAACCATTTTCAAGGCTTAAATCTTTTGTGCAGTTACATACAGGGTTATGACAACAACCTCATTTTTCTAACTATTAAGGTATGTTCATATCGAGATTTTTTTTTTCATTTTCTATCTTTTTTCTTTGATTTAATTGATTTCCGAAATATTCAGGGAGCTGGGCATACCGTGCCAGAGTACAAACCACGAGAGGCCTTAGCGTTCTACGCGCGCTGGCTAGAGGGCAAGAACATATGATTATGTGAATTAAGAAATGGATATTAAGTCCAATTGTTTCAGAGATACAAGAGAATTTTTCTTTTTTTCTTGTGCATAATGAGAGAATTCTATAAAGAAAAGAAGGGAAAAGAGTATTGGCTTTTTACCATGTATTTAAAGATAGATATAGCATATTTTTACCTTTTTTTGTCTCCGCTGGCTGATTTAAGGCCAAAGCAAGAATAAGAATTGATAATTTCTCCATTATTCAGCATATTTTATCATCTTTCCATGCAAATTCGTTTCCTAAACTGTTGTACTGGTGTTTTAAACAAACTATATGAAACAAAACTCATATTGGAATAAAATAAAATGGATTTCTTAATTGGTAAATCCAGCATAACCAGTAAATTTGAGCAACACCGTTTTGTTGGAAACACGTTCTCAAAGCATTATACTAAAACGTGTGTTCATATGTGTAGGTTTTGACGAATGACAAACAAGCGCAAATTGATATATGACGAAGTTCAAGTACAAGCGCACAATTGGTGGATAACGAGATTCAAGTACAAGACAAAGTTTTATAGTTTAAATGAGTCGTTCTTAATTGCGATCTTGATCCGACAACTTGACTCATGACATGGCTTCTCTCGTAAAACTATTTTACAAAATCATGCATATTTAATTTAATGCTAAATGATTTTAAATCATGCATAACTTACATTAGTCAAAATGATTTTTAAACATACCTCTTAAATCTGGACTAAGATAATCGACTATGTACTTATGATAATCGATTATGTTAAGCCAAGACTGCATGACAATCGATTGTGTTAAGGCAGTGAGCATCAGGTTTTTCAAACCTGCACGACAATCGATTGTGAACCTTATGACAATCGATTGTGATGAGGCAGTGTACATCAAAGTTTTTCAAAACTCAGAATAATCGATTGTGAAGCTAATGATAATCGATTGTGATGAGGCAGTGTCCATCAAAGTTTTTCAACGCTCAAAATAATCGATTGTGAAGTTAATGACAATCGATTGTGAAGAGACACTGTCCATCAGATTTTTCAAAGTCACAAAATAATCAATTGTGAACATATGACAATCGATTGTGTTGAGGCAGTGTCTTCCAGACTTTTTCAAAGTTATTCAATAATCGATTGTGAGTATATAACAATCGATTGTCAAGAGGCAGTGTCTAAAATGATTTTCAAAGTCTGATAAATAATCGATTGTTAACATTGCACAATCGATTGTGAAGCTGACCGTTGTCGTAAAGTTTTCAAATACCGTCAGGTAATCGATTGTTAATTTTGTACAATCGATTGTTGAAATTAAAATCTAAAAAAGATATTTTGAACGTTGCTGAATAATCGATTGTTGATTTTGTACAATCGATTGTTGAAATTAAAATCTGGAAAGGATTTTTTGAACGTTGCTGAATAATCGATTATTGATTTTGTATAATCGATTATTTTACGTAAAATCTGGAAATTATTTTTTGAACGTTGCTGATAATCGATTGTTGATCTTGGATAATCGATTGTTACGCGTAAAATCTGGGATTGATTTTTGGAACGATTGGCAAACAATCGATTGTGGATTCTTGACAATCGATTGTCACACAGTAAAATTAGCAACTCTTAATTGGCTATTAGGCAACGGTAATGCCAAGTTTTTCAACTATAAATACAGCTTCATTTCAGTGTTTTAAAGATAATAACACACAACAACTGATCATACAATTGCTATAAGCTTGCATACTCTATTGCTAATCATTTTATATTCATTACATAAGTTTTGAGAGCCATATTCTTGTCCAAAGTTGTTGTGATCTTGAGCTTACTTCTTTTACTCATATCTACTCATTAAGGAGTGTTTTGTTTGAGTGTTTAGTGTTTTGTACACTTGTAAGAGAATTGTGATTCTCTTATTGTAAGGAACTTGTGTTTCCTTGGTTGAAGTCTTGGAGTGTTGTATCTCCTAGCAAAGGTGTTAAGGCGTGTGTCCTTAAGTTGTAAAGGTTTGTTGAGCACCCGTAAGCTTGACAAGTTAGTGGAAAATCTCGAGAGAGTCTCTCGGGGACTGGACTAGCCACGTGTTGTGGTGAACCAGAATACATCGGTGCGTTCTTTCCTTTTGTTTATTTAACGCACTTATTTATTTCCTGCAATTTTTAATTTCCGCAAGTTTACGCTAAATTTTATTATAACGCTATTCACCCCCCCTCTAGCGTTAAGCGTATTATCTAACAATTGGTATCAGAGCCCAACTCTCTGAAGACTTAACAGTTTGAGAGAACCGTCCATGGCTTCTACTCGTGACTCTTTTGCAGGAATTGATGAAGGACAATGCTCCACACGACCACCTCTATTCAACGGTACAATCTATACGTACTGGAAGGAGAGGATGAAAATCTTCGTTCAAGCAAACAACTTTCATCTCTGGAAGGTGATAACGAAGGGAAATCAAATTCCAACCAAAAAGGTTGAAACCGAATGGGTTCCCAAGTCCGAAGAAGAATATGACGCGGATGATATCCGAAAGGGGCAAAATAATGCTAAAGCAATTAATTTATTATATTGTGCTGTAAATGCTGACGATTACAGGAAAATATCGTGTTGCACAACGGCGAAGGAAATGTGGGACAAGCTGAAAATTATGTACGAAGGTACGAACCAGGTAAGGGAAGCCAAAATTGATTTCCTAACCCATGCTTATGAATTATTTCACATGAAGGAAGGTGAAAAGGTGGATGAAATGTTTGAACGATTTTCAATAATCGTAAATGATCTACATGCTCTCAAGAAGACATTCACGGATAGAGAACTTGTTCGAAAAATTCTTAGAAGTCTCACTCCGGCATGGCGATCAAAGGCCGACGCGATTCAAGAGTCCATTGGCGTCTCAAATGTCACCATCGACGCATTAAGAGGTAATCTTAAGACTTATGAATCTACTATACTTAACCCTCTTGTTGATGATCAAAGGAGGCAAAGAATCGCTCTTAAGGCAAGCACAAGCCAACCTCAAGTTGATGAGGACGGAGACAACGAGTTTGGACTCGTTATCAAAAGATTTCAAAAGTTCATGCGAAAGGAGTATCAACGAAAGGGCAAAAAGCAAGGCGAACAAATAAAGTGCTATGAATGCGGTGAAACCGGGCACATCAAATCAAATTGCCCAAACATCAAAAAGGAGAAGAAACCTTTTAAGAAGCAACGTCAATACATTTCTTGGGGAGGAGACTCCGGAGATGAGTCAAGCGAAGAAGACGAAGACGAAGCCGCAAACCTTTGTCTTATGGCGCAAGAAGACAAGCAAGATGAGGTATGTCAAATCTCTTCTAAAAACTTCTTTACTCTTGAAGAAATGCGAACTGCTTTTGATGAGCTATATACTGAATTTATTAAGGCTTCAAAAACTGTCAAGAGCATAAAAGAAAATGCTTCTCTAAAAGAAAAAGATTTTCAAAAACAGCTTTCTTTGAAAGAAAAGGATTTAGAAAAACTGATTTTAGAAAATGAGAAGCTGGAAGAGGAAAACAAGTTTTTCGGAAAAAGAAGCGCCGACAAGCCCGAAAGTTCTATTAAAAATTGTTCTTCTTGCATGCATCTCAAAAATGAGGTAGATATAAAGGTACCTTAGATAAGTTTAATTCTTCCCACAAAAATTTGAATAAGGTCCTTGTTAATTTGAAATCAACCAAGCATGGCATAGGCTTTAAGAATGAGCCTAAAGAAAAGGTTGAAGCCAAACCCCAACCACCTAAGGCTCAACCTAGGATGAATAAAACAAATGCTTATCCTAGAAATAGCAATCCTAGAACAAATATGCATGCTAGACCAAATGTTGAACATTTTAGAAGACCTAGAAATAACTTACCACCTAGAAATGACTACCCTAGAAATGATGCATATTCTAGGCCAAACACTAGAAGGAGTTTTGAACCTTTTAGAACATCTAGACATGACCATTACTCTAGAAATGCTGCTCATTTTAGAACTAATAGTAGGAGAAATAGTTCTCATGAAATGCGCAATAGTCATAATGAAAATAGAGTAAATCATTTTCGTCCATCAAGTTACTATGAACCTAGAAGGATGCATAACCCCAACGTGACTTGTCATTACTGTAGACGCATTGGTCATATTGCTCCTGCATGTTTTACACGACATAGACATATCACTCAATCGCATCATTATAATATGCCTAACCCTCAAGGACCCAAAATGGCATGGGTACCTAAAACGCATTAATTTGTTTTGTAGGTATGTTTGAAGGGATCAAGTGTACTATGGTACCTTGATAGTGGATGCTCCAAGCACATGACGGGAGACGAATCCAAATTCCTTCAACTAGAACACAAAGAAGGAGGAAGTGTGATTTTTGGGGATAACAATAAAGGAAAGATTATTGGCATCGGATCGGTCGGTAAGGATGAAAATTCCTCTATTAAGCATATATTACTTGTTAAAGGTTTAAAGCATAATCTCTTGAGCATAAGTCAATTATGTGACAAGGGAAATCTTGCCTTATTTGATTCGGATGAATGCTTAGTATTTAAACGTAGCGATTTCAAAATTATCCTTCGTGGTTTTAGAGTGGATAATATTTATATGGTTGATCTTGCTAATTCCTCACCCGAATATGTGGATTGCCTTATGAGCAAAGAGAATGATACTTGGCTATGGCATCGTAGAGTAGCACATATAAACATGCATCTTTTGAACAAATTGATTTCACAAAACTTAGTTATTGGTCTTCCCAATTTGAAATTTGAAAATGACTCTATTTGTGATTCTTGTTAAAAAGGGAAGCAAACAAAAGCATCTTTCAAATCCAAAAATATTGTTTCAACTTCTAGACCATTGCAATTGCTTCACATGGATTTATTTGGACCATCTCGCATTGAAAGTCTAGGAAGAAATCGTTATGCTTTTGTGATTGTTGATGATTATTCTAGATTTACTTGGACTTTGTTTTTTGCCAATAAAAGTGATGCTTTTCAGAATTTTAAATACTTTCTTAAGCGTGTTCAAAACGAAAGGAAACAACCGTCACTTCAATTAGAAGTGATCATAGGGGAGAGTTTGATCACAATCTCTTTGCGGACTTTTGTGACGAACTCGGTATCGAGCATACCTTTTCCGCTCCACGTACACCACAACAAAATGGGGTGGTGGAAAGGAAAAATAGGTGTCTCGAAGAGATGGCTAGAACCATGCTCGAAGAGGCTAAGATTCCCAAACATTTTTGGGCGGATGCCGTGAGTACCGCATGCTACATCTTAAATAGAGTAGTCATAAGGCCAATACTCATGAAGACCCCTTATGAACTCTACAAGGGAAGGAAACTAAATATCTTCCATTTTAGAGTATTCGGTTGTAAAGTTTTTATTCATAACAATGGAAAAGATCAATTGGGAAAATTTGATACTAAGTTCGATGAGGGAATTTTAATTGGTTACTCTTCACGTAGCAAAGCATATAGGGTTTTTAATAAAAGAACCGAAACTGTGGAGGAATCCCCTCATGTTGTATTTTCCGAAAATAATGCTCGCCTGGCGAGAAAGGATTCCGGTTTTGATCTTGCAGGTATTTTAGATAGCTTTAAAGACAAAATACAAGAGGAAACGCCTAAGGAAAATAAAGATGAAATCTTGGAACAACCAACGGAGAAAGCGCCACAATTGGAGAATGAAACTAAAACGCCTAACGAGTGGAGGACAATCAAAGATCATCCACTCGAACAGGTAATTGGCGACGTCGGAGAAAAGGTAAGTACTCGAAACTCCCTTAAAAACAACTTAGGTCATACTGCTTTTGTTTCTCAAATTGAACCAACAACCATCTCCGAAGCAATTGGGGATGAGTTTTGGACCTTGGCAATGCAAGAGGAGCTTAACCAATTCAAACGGAATGACGTTTGGGATTTGGTGCCAAGACCCGAAAATCATACCATAATTGGTAGGAAATGGGTTTTTCGAAACAAACTAGATGAAAATGGTGTAATCACTAGAAACAAAGCTAGGCTTGTAGCAAAAGGCTATAATCAAGAAGAGGGTATTGACTATGAAGAAACATATGCTCCTGTAGCTAGATTAGAAGCTATTCGTCTATTACTCGCATTTGCCTCTTCTATGAATTTCAATTTATATCAAATGGATGTGAAAAGTGCTTTTCTAAATGGTGTTATTCAAGAAGAAGTATGTTGAACAACCCCCCGGTTTTGAAGATTTTAAATCTCCCGACCACGTTTTCAAACTCAAAAAGGCTCTTTATGGTTTAAAACAAGCTCCCCGAGCTTGGTATGAAAGATTGAGTAAATTTCTATTGGAAAATGATTTCATTTAGGGGGAAAGTTGACACCACCCTTTTTGTTAAGCATAAAAACAATGATATTTTATTAGTTCAAATATATGTGGATGATATCATATTTGGTGCTACTAACAATGTCTTATGCAAGGAATTTTCCGATTTAATGACAAGCGAATTTGAGATGTCTATGATGCGTGAGTTAACATTCTTTTTGAGATTACAAGTAAAGCAAATAAAAGAAGGTACGTTCATTTGCCAAGCCAAATATTGCAAAGAATTGCTGAAACGATTTGAAATGAACAATGCAAAAGCAATGGCGACTCCCATGAGCACATCCGATCATCTAGACAAAGATGAGAAAGGTAAGGAAGTCGACACTAAGAAGTATCGAGGTATGATTGGCTCTCTTCTTTATCTTACTGCTAGTCGTCCGGATATCATGTTTAGCGTGTGCTTATGCGCCCGTTATCAATCGTGTCCGAAGGAGTCTCACCTTGCTGCGGTAAAACGGATTTTGAAGTACCTCATTGGTACTACAAATGTGGGTCTATGGTACCCCAAAGGTTCTTCATGCCAACTCGTTGGCTATTCCGACTCCGATTTTGCTGGATGCAAATTGGACCGCAAGAGCACTAGCGGCACTTGCCATTTGCTCGATAGCTCTCTCGTTTCTTGGTTTAGCAAGAAACAAGTAAGTGTTGCATTGTCCACAACCGAGGCTGAATATGTAGCCGCGGGGAGTTGTTGCGCTCAAATCCTTTGGATGAAACAACAACTCTTGGACTATGGCCTAAGTCTTAATCATATCCCTCTTAGATGTGATAATACTAGTGCCATATGCTTGACAAAGAACCCCGTTCTTCATTCGCGAACAAAACACATTGAAATTAGACATCATTTTATAAGAGATCGCGTTCTCAAGGGTGATGTCGAAATCGAATGTGTTGAAACTAAAGATCAATTGGCCGACATCTTTACAAAGCCCTTAGAGAAAGAGTCCTTCTTCCGAATTCGTAGTGAACTCGGGATTCTTGACTCCACGTTGATCTAAGTCATGCATTGATCTTTTTATTTTACATGATTTCTAACTTGAGCGTCGGAGACGTCTAACGAATTTTTGCAGGTATCGCCCTAAAGGTAGGGGGAATGATAAAGCATGACGCGCAATTATCAAGTCTTCTTCAGAAAAATCGGTTTCTGTCGTCTAATAATCGATTATCTCGTACCAATAATCAATTGTACTGCTATTACTTGAGTTATTGTACTCTCTTTAAGTAATCACGTTTCTTTCCAATAAATAAACAAGCTTTATTTACATCTTTGGCATCTTATTACATTTTTTTTGCTAATGGCAAAAGGGGGAAGATAACGGGTATGCACTCTCAATTCTTATTAGCTTAAATTGAGGGGGAATTCATATATTGAGGGGGAACTAATTTTGCATACTTGTTGCATATATTTACTTGTCTTAAATCGTCATTATGAATTGTCTAATTTGCATATCCCGCTTAAAGTTTGCCATTATCAAAAAGGGGGAAATTGTTGGAAACACGTTCTCATAAAGCATTATACTAAAACGTGTGTTCATATGTGTAGGTTTTGATGAATGACAAACAAGCGCAAATTGATATATGACGAAGTTCAAGTACAAGCGCACAATTGGTGGATAACGAGATTCAAGCACAAGACAAAGTTTTATAGTTTAAATGAGTCGTTCTTAATTGTGATCTTGATCCGACAACTTGACTCATGACATGGCTTCTCTCGTAAAACTATTTTACAAAATCATGCATATTTAATTTATTGCTAAATGATTTTAAATCATGCATAATTTACATTAGTCAAAATGATTTTTAAACATGCCTCTTAAATCTGGACTAAGATAATCGATTATGTACTTATGATAATCGATTATGTTAAGCCAAGACTGCATGACAATCGATTATGAACTAATGACAATCGATTGTGTTAAGGCAGTGAGCATCAGGTTTTTCAAACCTGTATGACAATCGATTGTGAACCTTATGACAATCGATTGTGATGAGGCAGTGTACATCAAAGTTTTTCAAAACTCAGAATAATCGATTGTGAAGCTAATGATAATCGATTGTGATGAGGCAGTGTCCATCAAAGTTTTTCAACGCTCAAAATAATCGATTGTGAAGAGACAGTGTCCATCAGATTTTTCAAAGTCACAAAATAATCGATTGTGAACATATGACAATCGATTGTGTTGAGGCAGTGTCTTCCAGACTTTTTCAAAGTTATTAAATAATCGATTGTGAGTATATAACAATCGATTGTCAAGAGGCAGTGTCTAAAATGATTTTCAAAGTCTGATAAATAATCGATTGTTAACATTGCACAATCGATTGTGAAGCTGACCGTTGTCGTAAAGTTTTCAAATACCGTCAGGTAATCGATTGTTGATTTTGTACAATCGATTGTTGAAATTAAAATGTGGAAAAGATTTTTTGAACGTTGCTGAATAATCGATTGTTGATTTTGTACAATCGATTGTTGAAATTAAAATGTGGAAAGGATTTTTTGAACGTTGCTGAATAATCGATTATTGATTTTGTATAATCGATTGTTTTACGTAAAATCTGTTGGAAACACGTTCTCAAGGCTTTATACTAAAACGTGTGTTCTTATGTGTAGGTTTTGATGAATGACAAACAAGCGCACAATTAGTTTTGATGAATGACAAACAAGCGCAAATTGATATATGCGAAGTTCAAGTACAAGCGCACAATTGGTGGATAACGAGATTCAAGCACAAGACAAAGTTTTATAGTTTAAATGAGTCGTTCTTAATTGTGATCTTGATCCAACAACTTGATGACATGGCTTCTCTCGTAAAATTATTTTTACAAAATCATGCATATTTAATTTAATGCTAAATGATTTTAAATCATGCATATTTTCATTAGTCAAAATAATTTTTAAACATGCCTCTAAAAACTGGACCAAGATAATCGGTTATGTACTTATGATAATCGATTATGTTAAGCCAAGACTGCATGACAATCGATTGTGAACCTTATGACAATCGATTGTGATGAGGCAGTGTCCATCAAAGTTTTTCAGAACTCAGAATAATTGATTGTGAAGCTAATGACAATCGATTGTGATGAGGCAGTGTCCATCAAAGTTTTTCAAAACTCAGAATAATCGATTGTGAAGCTAATGGCAATCGATTGTGAAGAGACAGTGTCCATCAGATTTTCAAAAGTCACAAAATAATCGATTGTGAACCTTATGACAATCGATTGTGTTGAGGCAGTGTCTTCCAGACTTTTTCAAAACTATTAAATAATCGATTGTGAGTATATAACAATCGATTGTCACGAGGCAGTGTCTTCCAGACTTTTTCAAAGTTATTAAATAATCGATTGTGAGTATATAACAATCGATTGTCACGAGGCAGTGTCTAAAATGATTCTCAAAGTCTGATAAATAAAAGATTGTTAACATTCCACAATCGATTGTGAAGCTGACCGTTGTCGTAAAGTTTTCAAATACCGTCTGGTAATCGATTATTGATTTGGTATAATCGATTGTTTTACGTAAAATCTGGAAATGATTTTTTGAACGTTGCCAATAATCGATTGTTGATCTTGGACAATCGATTGTTAGGCGTAAAATCTGGGATTGATTTTTGGAACGATTGGCAAACAATCGATTGTGGCTTCCTTACAATCGATTGTCACAGAGTAAAATCAGCAACTCTTATGACAATTAGACAACGGTAATGCCAAGTTTTTCAACTATAAATACAGCTTCATTTCAGTGTTTTAAACACAACAACACACAACAACTGATCATTCTATTGCTATAAGCTTGCATACTATTGTTTATCATTTTATATTCATTTCATAAAGCTTTTGAGAGCCAAAGTCTTGTCCATAGTTGTTGTGATCTTGAGCTTACTTCTTTTACTCATATCTACTCATTAAAAAGTGTTTTGTTTGAGTGTTTAGTGTTTTGTACACTTGTAAGAGAATTGTGATTCTCTTGTTGTAAGGAACTTGTGTTTCCTTGGTTGAAGTCTTGGAGTGTTGTATCTCCGAGCAAAGGTGTTAAGGCGTGTGTCCTTAAGTTGTAAAGGTTTGTTGAGCACCCGTAAGCTTGACAAGTTAGTGGAAAATCTCGAGAGAGTCTCTCGGGGACTGGACTAGCCACGTGTTGTGGTGAACCAGAATACATCGGTGCGTTCTTTCCTTTTGTTTATTTAACGCACTTAATTATTTCCTGCAAATTTTAATTTCCGCAAGTTTACGCTAAATTTTATTATAACGCTATTCACCCCCCTCTAGTGTTAAGCGTATTAACTAACAATTGGTATCAGAGCCCAACTCTCTGAAGACTTAACAGTTTGAGAGAAACTTCCATGGCTTCTACTCGTGATTCTTTTGCAGGAATAGAGGAAGGACAGTGCTCCACCCGACCACCACTATTCAACGGTACAAACTATACGTACTGGAAGGAGAGGATGAAAATCTTCGTTCAAGCAAACAACTTTCATCTCTGGAAGGTGATAACAAAGGGAAATCAAATTCCAACCAAAAAGGTTGAAAACGAATGGGTTCCCAAGTCCGAAGAAGAATATGACGCGGATGATATCCGAATGGTTCAAAATAATGCTAACGCAATTAATTTATTATATTGTGCTGTAAATGCTGACGATTACAGGAAAATATCGTGTTGCACAATGGCAAAAGAAATGTGGGACAAGCTGGAAATTACGTACGAAGGTACGGACCAGGTAAGGGAAGCTAAAATTGATTTCCTAACCCATGCTTATGAATTATTTCACATGAAGGAAGGTGAAAGGGTGGATGAAATGTTCGAACGATTTTCAATAATCGTAAATGACCTATATGCCCTCAAGAAGACATTCACGGATAGAGAACTTGTTCGAAAAATTCTTAGAAGTCTAACTCCGGCATGGCGATCAAAGGCCGACGCAATTCAAGAATCCATAGGCGTCTCAAATGTCACAATCGACGCATTAAGAGGTAACCTTAAGACTTATGAATCTACAATACTTAACCCTCTTGTTGATGATCAAAGGAGGCAAAGAATAGCGCTCAAGGCAAGCACAAGCCAACCTCAAGTTGATGAGGACCGAGACAACGAGTTTGGACTCGTTATCAAAAGATCTCAAAAGTTCATGCGAAAGGAGTATGAACGAAAGGGCAAAAAGCAAGGCGAGCAAATAAAGTGCTATGAATGCGGTGAAATCGGGCACATCAAATCAAATTGCTGAAACATCAAAAAGGAGAAGAAACGTTTTAAGAAGCAACGTGCATACATTTCTTGGGGAGGAGACTCCGGAGATGAGTCAAGCGAAGAAGAAGAAGACGAAGCCGCAAATCTTTGTCTTATGGTGCAAGAAGACAAGCAAGATGAGGTATGTCAAATCTCTTCTAAAAACTTCTTTACTCTTGAAGAAATGCGAACTGCTTTTGATGAGCTATATACTGAATTTATTAAAGCTTCAAAAACTGTCAAGAGCATAAAAGAAAATGCTTCTCTAAAAGAAAAAGATTTTCAAAAACAGCTTTCTTTGAAAGAAAAGGAGTTAGAAAAACTGGTTTTAGAAAATGAGAAGCTGAAAGAGGAAAACAAGTTTTTTGGAAAAAGAAGCGCCGACAAGCCCGAAAGTTCTATTAAAAATTGCTCTTCTTGCATGCATCTCGAAAATGAGGTAGATAGACTTAAAGGTACCTTAGATAAGTTTAATTCTTCTCACAAAAACTTGAATGAGGTCCTTGTTAATTTGAAGTCAACCAAGCATGGCATAGGTTTTAAGAATGAGCCTAAAGAAAAGGTTGAAGCCAAACCCCAACCACCTAAGGCTCAACCTAGGATTAATAAAACAAATGCTTATCGTAGAAATAGCAATCCTAGAACAAATATGCATGCTAGACCAAATGTTGAACATTTTAGAAGACCTAGAATTGACTTACCACCTAGAAATGACTACCCTAGAAATGATGCATATTCTAGGCCAAACACTAGAAGGAGTTTTGAACCTCTTAGAACATCTAGACATGACCATTACTCTAGAAATGCTGCTCATTTTAGAAATAATAGTAGGAGAAATGGTTCTCATGAAATGCGCAATAGTCATAATGAAAATAGAGTAATTCATGTTCGTCCATCAAGTTACTATGAACCTAGAAGGATGCATAACCCCAACGTGACTTGTCATTATTGTAGACGCATTGGTCATATTGCCCCTGCATGCTTTACACGACATAGACATATCACTCAATCGCATCATTATAATATGCCTAACCCTCAAGGACCCAAAATGGCATGGGTACCTAAAGCGCATTAACTTGGTTTGTAGGTATGTTTGAAGGGATCAAGTGTACTATGGTACCTTGATAGTGGATGCTCCAAGCACATGACGGGAGACGAATCCAAATTCCTTCAACTAGAACACAAAGAAGGAGGAAGTGTTATTTTTGGTGACAACAATAAAGGAAAGATTATCGACATTGGATCGGTCGGTAAGGATGAAAATTCTTCTATTAAGCATATATTACTTATGAAAGATTTAAAGCATAATCTCTTGAGCATAAGTCAATTATGTGACAAGGGAAATCTTGCCCTATTTGATTCGGATGAATGCTTAGTGTTTAGACGTAGTGATTTTAAAATTATCCTTCGTGGTTTTAGAGTGGATAATATTTATATGGTTGATCTTGCTAAATTCCTCACCCGAATATGTTGATTGTCTTATGAGTAAAGAGGATGATACTTGGTTATGGCATCGTAGAGTAGCACATATCAACATGCATCTTTTGAACAAATTGATTTCTCAAAACTTAGTTATTGGCCTTCCCAATTTAAAATTTGAAGATGACTCTATTTGTGATTCATGTCAAAAAGGGAAGCAAACAAAAGCATCTTTCAAATCCAAAAATATTGTTTCAACTTCTAGACCATTGCAATTGCTTCACATGGATTTATTTGGACCATCTCGCATTGAAAGTCTAGGAAGAAATCGTTATGCTTTTGTGATTGTTGATGATTATTCTAGATTTACTTGGACTTTATTTTTTGCCAATAAAAGTGATGCTTTTCAGAATTTTAAATACTTTCTTAAGCGTGTTCAAAACGAAAAGGAAACAACCGTCACTTCAATTAGAAGTGATCATGGGGGAGAGTTTGATCACAATCTCTTTGCGGACTTTTGTGAGGAACTCGGTATCGAGCATACCTTTTCCGCTCCACGTACACCACAACAAAATGGGGTGGTGGAAAGGAAAAATAGGTGTCTCGAAGAGATGGCTAGAACCATGCTCGAAGAGGCTAAGATTCCCAAACCTTTTTTGGCAGATGCCGTGAGTACCGCACGCTACATCTTAAATAGAGTAGTCATATGGCCAATACTCATGAAGACCCCTTATGAACTCTACAAGGGAAGGAAACCAAATATCTCCCATTTTAGAGTATTCGGTTGTAATTGTTTTATTCATAACAATGGCAAAGATCAATTGGGAAAATTTGATGCTAAGTCCGATGAGGGAATTTTCATTGGCTATTCTTCACGTAGCAAAGCATATAGGGTTTTTAATAAAAGAACCGAAACTGTTGAGGAATCCCCTCATGTTGTATTTGCCGAAAATAATGCTCGCTTGGCGAGAAAGGATACTGGTTTTGATCTTGCAGGTATCTTAGATAGCTTGAAAGACAAAATACAAGAGGAAACGCCTAAAGAAAATCAAGATGAATTTTTGAAACAACCAACGGAGGAAGCGCCACAATTGGAGAATGAAACGAAAACGCCTAACGAGTGAAGGACAATCAAAGATCACCCTCTCGAACAGGTAATTGGGGACGTCGGAGAAAAGGTAAGTACCCGAAACTCCCTTAAGAACACCTTAGGACATACTGCTTTTGTGTCTCAAATTGAACCAACAACCATCTCCGAAGCAATTGGGGATGAACTTTGGACCTTGGCAATGCAAGAGGAGCTTAACCAATTCAAACGGAATGACGTTTGGGATTTGGTGCCAAGACCCGAAAATCATACCATAATTGGTACGAAATGGGTTTTTCGAAACAAACTAGATGAAAATGGTGTAATCACTAGAAACAAAGCTAGGCTTGTAGCAAAAGGCTATAATCAAGAAGAGGGTATTGACTATGAAGAAACATATGCCCCCGTAGCTAGATTAGAAGCTATTCGTCTATTGCTCGCTTTTGCCTCTTCTATGAATTTCAATCTATATCAAATGGATGTGAAAAGTGCTTTTCTGAATGGTGTTATACAAGAAGAAGTTTATGTTGAACAACCCCCCGGTTTTAAAGATTTTAAATCTCCCGATCATGTTTTCAAACTCAAAAAGGCTCTTTATGGTTTAAAACAAGCTCCCCGAGCTTGGTATGAAAGATTGAGTAAATTTCTATTGGAAAATGATTTCATTAGGGGGAAAGTTGACACCACCCTTTTTGTTAAGCATAAAAACAATGATATTTTATTAGTTCAAATATATGCGGATGATATCATATTTGGTGCTACTAACAATATCTTATGCAAGGAATTTTCCGATTTAATGACAAGCGAATTTGAGATTGCTATGATGGGTGAGTTTACATTCTTTTTGGGATTACAAGTAAAGCAAATGAAAGAAGGTACGTTCATTTGCCAAGCCAAATATTGCAAAGAATTGCTGAAACGATTTGAAATGTACAATGCAAAAGCAATGGCGACTCCCATGAGCACATCCGATCATCTAGACAAAGATGAGAAAGGTAAGGAAGTCGACACTAAGAAGTATCGAGGTATGATTGGCTCTCTTCTCTATCTTACTGCTAGTCGTCCGGACATCATGTTTAGCGTGTGCTTATGCGCTCGTTATCAATCGTGTTCGAAGGAGTCTCACCTTACTGCGGTAAAACGGATTTTGAAGTACCTTGTTGGTACTACAAATGTGGGTCTATGGTACCCCAAAGGTTCTTCATGCCAACTCGTTGGCTATTCCGACTCCGATTTTGTTGGATGCAAATTGGACCGCAAGAGCACTAGCGGCACTTGCTATTTGCTCGATAGCTCTCTCGTTTCTTGGTTTAGCAAGAAACAAGTAAGTGTTGCATTGTCCACAACCGAGGCTGAATATGTAGCCGCGGGGAGTTGTTGCGCTCAAATCCTCTGGATGAAACAACAACTCTTGAACTATGGCCTAAGTCTTGATCATATCCCTCTTAAATGTGATAATACTAGTGCCATATGCTTGACGAAGAACCCCGTCCTTCATTCGCGAACAAAACACATTGAAATAAGACATCATTTTATAAGAGATCACGTTCTCAAGGGCGATGTCAAAATCGAACTTGTTGAAACCAAAGACCAATAGGCCGACATCTTCACTAAACCCTTAGAGAAAGAGTCCTTCTTCCGAATTCGTAGTGAACTCGGGATTCTTGACTCCACGTTGATCTAAGTCATGCATTGCATCTTTTTATCTTACATGATTTCTAACTTGAGCGTCGGAGACGTCTAACGAATTTTTGCAGGTATCGCCCTAAAGGTAGGGGAATTATAAAGCATGACGCGCAATAATCAAGTCTTCTTCAGAAAAATCGGTTTCTGTCGTCTAATAATCGATTATCTCGTATCAATAATCGATTGTTCTGCTATTACTTGAGCTATTGTACTCTCTTTAAGTAATCACGTTTTCTTTCCAATAAATAAACAAGTTTTATTTACATCTTTGGCATCTTCTTATATTATTTTTGCTAATGGCAAAAGGGGGAAGATAACGGGGTATGCACTCTCAATATTTATAAGCTTAAATTGAGGGGGAACAAATTGCATACTTATACTTGTCTTGAATCGTCATTATAAATTATTTAATTTGCATAACCCGCTTAAAGTTTGCCATTATCAAAAAGGGGGAAATTGTTGGAAACACGTTCTCAAGGCTTTATACTAAAACGTGTGTTCTTATGTGTAGGTTTTGATGAATGACAAACAAGCGCAAATTGATATATGCGAAGTTCAAGTACAAGCGCACAATTAGTTTTGATGAATGACAAACAAGCGCAAATTGATATATGCGAAGTTCAAGTACAAGCGCACAATTGGTGGATAACGAGATTCAAGCACAAGACAAAGTTTTATAGTTTAAATGAGTCGTTCTTAATTGTGATCTTGATCCAACAACTTGACTCATGACATGGCTTCTCTCGTAAAATTATTTTTACAAAATAATGCATATTTAATTTAATGCTAAATGATTTTCAATCATGCATATTTTCATTAGTCAAAATGGGTTTTAAACATGCCTCTAAAAACTTGACCAAGATAATCGATTATGTACTTATGATAATTGATTATGTTAAGCCAAGACTGCATGACAATCGATTGTGAACTAATGACAATCGATTGTGTTAAGGCAGTGAGCATCATGTTTTTCAAACCTGCATGACAATCGATTGTGAACCTTATGATAATCGATTGTGATGAGGCAGTGTCCATCAAAGTTTTTCAAAACTCAGAATAATCGATTGTGAAGCTAATGAAAATCGATTGTGATGAGGCAGTGTCCATCAAAGTTTTTCAAAACTCAGAATAATCGATTGTGAAGCTAATGGCAATCGATTGTGAAGAGACAGTGTCCATCAGATTTTCAAAAGTCACAAAATAATCGATTGTGAACCTTATGACAATCGATTGTGTTGAGGCAGTGTCTTCCATACTTTTTCAAAGTTATTAAATAATCGATTGTGAGTATATAACAATCGATTGTCACGAGGCAGTGTCTTCCAGACTTTTTCAAAGTTATTAAATAATCGATTGTGAGTATATAACAATCGATTGTCACGAGGCAGTGTCAAATGATTTTCAAAGTCTGATAAATAATCGATTGTTAACATTGCACAATCGATTGTGAAGTTGACCGTTGTCGTAAAGTTTTCAAATACCGTCAGGTAATCGATTATTGATTTGGTATAATCGATTATTTTACGTAAAATCTAGAAATGATTTTTTGAACGTTACCAATAATCGATTGTTGATCTTGGACAATCGATTGTTAAGCGTAAAATCTGGGATTGATTTTTGGAACGATTGGCAAACAATCGATTGTGGCTTCCTGACAATCGATTGTCATAGAGTAAAATCAACAACTCTTAATTGACAATTAGACAACGGTAATGCCAAGTTTTTCAACTATAAATACAGCTTCATTTCAGTGTTTTAAACACAACAACATACAACAACTGATCATTCTATTGCTATAAGCTTGCATACTATTGTTTATCATTTTATATTCATTTCATAAAGCTTTTGAGAGCCAAAGTCTTGTCCATAGTTGTTGTGATCTTGAGCTTACTTCTTTTACTCATATCTACTCATTAAGGAGTGTTTGGTTTGAGTGTTTAGTGTTTTGTACACTTGTAAGAGAATTTTGATTCTCTTGTTGTATGGAATTTGTGTTTCCTTGGTTGAAGTCTTGGAGTGTTGTATCTCCGAGCAAAGGTGTTAAGGCGTGTGTCCTTAAGTTGTAAAGGTTTGTTGAGCACCCGTAAGCTTGACAAGTTAGTGGAAAATCTCGAGAGAGAGTCTCTCGGGGACTGGACTAGCCACGTGTTGTGGTGAACCAGAATACATCGGTGCGTTCTTTCCTTTTGTTTATTTAACGCACTTAATTATTTCCTGCAAATTTTAATTTCCGCAAGTTTACGCTAAATTTTATTATAACACTATTCACCCCCCTCTAGCGTTAAGCGTATTAACTAATAAAATTGTTGGAAACACGTTCTCAAGGCTTTATACTAAAACGTGTGTTCCTATGTGTAGGTTTTGATGAATGACAAACAAGCGCAAATTGATATATGACGAAGTTCAAGTACAAGCGCACAATTGGTGGATAACGAGATTCAAGCACAAGACAAAGTTTTATAGTTTAAATGAGTCGTTCTTAATTGTGATCTTGATCCGACAACTTGACTCATGACATGGCTTCTCTCGTATAATTATTTTTTACAAAATCATGCATATTTTCTTTAGTCAAAATGATTTTTAAACATGCCTCTAAAATATGGACTAAGATAATGGAGTATGTACTTATGATAATCGATTATGTTTAGCCAAGACTGCAGGACAATCGATTGTGAACTAATGACAATCGATTGTGTTAAGGCAGTGAGCATCAGGCTTTTCAAACCTGCATGACAATCGATTGTGAACCTTATGACAATCGATTGTGATGAGGCAGTGTACATCAAAGTTTTTCAAAACTCAGAATAATCGATTGTGAAGCTAATGACAATCGATTGTGAAGAGACAGTGCCCATCAGATTTTTAAAAGTCACAAAATAATCGATTGTGAACTTATGACAATCGATTGCGTTGAGGCAGTGACTTCCAGACTTTTTCAAAACTATTAAATTATCGATTGTGAGTATAAAACAATCGATTGGCAAGAGGCAGTGTCTAAAATGATTTTCAAAGTCTGATAAATAATCGATTGTTAACATTGCACAATCGATTGTGAAGCTGACCGTTGTCGTAAAGTTTTCAAATGCCGTCAAGTAATCGATTGTTGATTTTGTACAATCGATTGTTGATATTAAAATCTGGAAAAGTTTTTTGGAACGTTGCTGAATAATCGATTGTTGATTTTGTACAATCGATTGTTGAAATTAAATCTGGAAAGGATTTTTTGAACGTTGCTGAATAATCGATTATTAATTTGGTATAATCGATTGTTGTACGAAAAATATGGAAATGATTTTTTGAACGTTACCAATAATCGATTGTTTATCTTGGACAATCGATTGTTAAGCGTAAAATCTGGGATTGATTTCTGGAACGATTGGCAAACAATCGATTGTGACTTCTTGACAATCGATTGTCACTCAGTAAAATCAGCAACTCTTGATTGACAATTAGACAACGGTAATGCCAAGTTTTTCAACTATAAATACAGCTTCATTTCAGTGTTTTAAATACAACAACACACAACAACTGATCATTCTATTGCTATAAGCTTGCATACTATTGTTTATCATTTTATATTCATTTCATAAAGCTTTTGAGAGCCAAAGTCTTGTCCATAGTTGTTGTGATCTTGAGCTTACTTCTTTTACTCATATCTACTCATTAAGGAGTGCTTTGTTTGAGTGTTTAGTGTTTTGTACACTTGTAAGAGAATTGTGATTTTCTTGTTGTAAGGAACTTGTGTTTCCTTGGTTGAAGTCTTGGAGTGTTGTATCTCCGAGCAAAGGTGTTAAGGCTTGTGTCCTTAAGTTGTAAAGGTTGGTTAAGCACCCGTAAGCTTAATAGTGAAGTCTTGGAGTGTTGTATCTCCGAGCAAAGGTGTTAAAGCTTGTGTCCTTAAGCTGTAAAGGTTTGTTGAGCACCCGTAAGCTTGACAAGTTAGTGGAAAATATCGAGAGAGTCTCTCGGGGACTGGACTAGCCACGTGTTGTGGTGAACCAGAATACATCGGTGCGTACTTTATTATTTATCGCACTTATTTACTTCCTGCAATTTTTTTGTTCCGCAAAGTTTACGCTAATTTTTATTATAACGCTATTCACCCCCTCTAGCGTTAAGCGTACTGGAAAGGTTTTTTTGAACGTTGCTGAATAATCGATTATTGATTTTGTATAATCGATTGTTTTACGTAAAATCTGGAAATGATTTTTTGAACGTTGCTAATAATCGATTGTTGATCTTGGATAATCGATTGTTACGCGTAAAATCTGGGATTGATTTTTGGAACGATTGGCAAAAAATCGATTGTGGATTCTTGACAATCGATTGTCACACAGTAAAATTAGCAACTCTTAATTGGCAATTAGGCAACGGTAATGCCAAGTTTTTCAACTATAAATACAGCTTCATTTCAGTGTTTTAAAGATAATAATACACAACAACTGATCATACAATTGCTATAAGCTTGCATACTCTATTGCTAATCATTTTATATTCATTACATAAGTTTTGAGAGCCATATTCTTGTCCAAAGTTGTTGTGATCTTGAGCTTACTTCTTTTACTCATATCTACTCATTAAGGAGTGTTTTGTTTGAGTGTTTAGTGTTTTATACACTTGTAAGAGAATTGTGATTCTCTTGTTGTAAGGAACTTGTGTTTCCTTGGTTGAAGTCTTGGAGTGTTGTATCTCCGAGCAAAGGTGTTAAGGCGTGTGTCCTTAAGTTGTAAAGGTTTGTTGAGCATCCGTAAGCTTGACAAGTTAGTGGAAAATCTCAAGAGAGTCTCTCGGGGACTGGACTAGCCACGTGTTGTGGTGAACCAGAATACATCGGTGCGTTCTTTCCTTTTGTTTATTTAACGCACTTATTTATTTCCTGCAATTTTTAATTTCCGCAAGTTTACGCTAAATTTTATTATAACGCTATTCACCCCCCCTCTAGCGTTAAGCGTATTATCTAACACGTTTCACAGGGTAATCTCGGTTTCGTAGTCTAACGATGCAATCAAGAATATATTAACAAGTTGAAATGTAATTATCTCTGAACTTTTGTTTAAAAAACTGACTGCATAAAAAGTATCTTACATTTAGGTTTTAAACTAGTTACTGCAGTGTCTACATTAAACATAGGTTAAAGCTGATAGGATGGGACTGCTCTCTCGTTAATAAAAGGTCTTGGGTTCGAGCCCTGGGTATAAAAAAAGGATACCGAACATCGGGTGGTAAATCAAAAATAATTAAAGTTTATAAGCTAATAATATTAGTAACCTAAATTTTGTAGAATATTTGAGCAAGTTGGCGCCGACAGTGCGATAATAAAAAAAATTATATTCTCCTGAAAAAGAAACTGTTAATCACCCAAATGCAAAATCTCCGTTTTACCCTAAAAAAAAAAAAAATTGCCAACCTATGGCTATAGCCAATATTTCTTTCTTTTTTTCACATAATTCCAGTCTGATGAATATTAAAAATATTCAATTTTAAACTTAAAGGACCTAAAAAAAATAAATAGTAGGGTGACTTAAGCTCTCTCGGCGCACGATAGCAAAGACTGCCATTGTGGTTTGCCGCCGGAGAAATGCGCCCGCCAATGTTGACCAAACTGTTACCCCTGACCATGGGGCTGCCAAAGCTCGAGAACCACTGACTTTTGGAAGCTTCCTTCCCCAGAAATTCCAAGCCATTGAGGAGATTCATGAAGCTGAATGTGAGGATGCTAACATGTAGAGTCCGATAAGCAAACCAGATGGGAATGATAGTCAAGCTGTACGCCGACTGCAATTTTCTGAGATAAGCAAATCGGAGGCACCCTGTCCAACTGCAGCTGAGGTTGTGCAAGGAAATCGGAGTGCTCAAATAGGTAAACCATTATCTTTTATGCCTCCCACTGATAGAGATGGTAAGAAGATAGTAAAATTAAGTGAGGATAATATGCAACCCCAAGTTGAGTACTGGAAAACCTCCTTAATAGGGTATGTTATTGGTGAGGCCCCTACGAGAAAGCAATGGACAACTTTGTTTTGCATGTATGAAATTTTGTATCTAAACCTCAAATTCTGATCCATTCTGAGGGTTACTGCATATTCCGCTTCAATTCGATTGCTGACAGAGATCAAGTTATCCAATCGGGTCCTTATTCATACAGGAACAAACCACTAGTACTGAGACTGTGGGAGATTGATTTCTCCTTTCAAAATGACATTGTAAGTACAATTCCTGTATGGTTAAGATTCCCCGGACTACCTGTGGGTTATTGGTCTACTGATGCATTGAGCAAGATGGCTAGTGCTGTGGGCATTCCCTTGTATACTGACAAATTCACAGCTCACTATGAGAAGATCTCTTATGCCGAGTGCTTGTAGAGGTTGATGCTGCCCACCCTCTTCCTGACCAGATTGAAATTGAAACTCCATTTGGGCCTAAGGTTCAACAGATTGAATATGACTGGAAGCCCCTGTTCTGTAATCATTGTCTGAAATTTGGTTATGATGCTTTGGACTGCTAGTACAATACCAAATCTGAGACTTAGAGGGAACAAAATGAAGAGGGAAAGGCAAAGAGACAGGAGCCTAGAAGGAAAAGGAACCCTAAAGCTGCTAAACAAGAATGACTTGTTAAGAAGCCTCAAGTTGCTGTTCCACAGGTGATGATCCCAGAGGAAGCTGAATCTAGAAAGGCAAATGATGAAGTGGTGCTCAATACCAATCAGAAGATGCCTCCCCAACAAGAGACTCAACAGAACCCAACCAGTCAGGAGAGGTGTCTAGATGCTGACATTGAACAACATTGCAGGATGATTGATGAATGCACTAAAAGGCAAGGCAGCTGTTGATGTTTTAGACTCTGGTAGAAAAGGTCAACAGAGTGACCTGGGGCCCTCTTATAATCTCAAACCCAAGTTACTATGATTATAGTTACTTGGAATATAAGAGGGCTAAACCTAGCCCATAAGCAGAAAGAGCTGAAAAACTTTCTTGCTGCTAATAAAGTAGATGTTATGGGATGTCTAGAAACAAGAGTTAAATAACATAGAGCTAAGAAAATCCAAGACAGAATTGTTAAGGGTTGAATGTCTATTGCAACTATTCAAAGGCTGTGAATGGTAGAATATGGCTGCTTTGGAAACCCCACATTCAGGTACAAATCTCTCTTGTGACTGATCAGATCATTCATTGCTTCATAGAATACTCCATCAGCCATGTCAAGATACATGCCAACATCATCTATGCTCAGAATGATGCTAGCCTTAGAGAACAGCTGTGGACAGATTTGAGGAGCATTCCTATAACCAGCCAGGACACTTGGTTATTGAGTGGTGACTTCAACAATGTACTGAGCCCTGATGACAGAATTGGATCTCCTATCACAGAAGCTGAAGTTAAAGGATTTAAGGCAGTTATCAATAACTTGCAGCTCACTCCTCTCAGAGCTACATGATGGCATTTCACTTGGTCTAACAAACAGGGTACTGCAACTATGGTATATAGCAAAATTGACTGGGCACTTGGCAACTTTCAATGGATACAGCAGTATGGTCACTTAGAAGCTGATTTCATGAATCCCTCTGTGTCAGACCACTCCCCTATTCTCATCAAATGTGGAGGCCTCAAGCTCCTACACCCTAAGCCATTCAGACTGTATACTAACATCATGGAACTTCCTCAGTTCCAATGCATCTACAGAATTTCTGGAGGCTGGAGTACAATGGTTCACCTTTGCAGCAGATATGGAGGAAGCTAAAATGTTTAAAGCAGCAACTAAAAGACTTAAATGCCTACATGGCCACATACAAGCAAAAACTTGTACAGGCCAGAGAGTCCCTGGACATCATACAAAATCAGATGCAGACTTGTCTTTTATTACATGTGCTATTTGTTGCAGAGAAAGCAGTCTTAGTAGACATTGAGAAGTGGAGTACTGTGGAAGAGCAAGTTATGAGACAGAAATCCAAAGCATCTTGGATTGCTTGTGGTGATGCCAATACTAAGTATTTTCATGCCCAGTGGAATATCAAAACCTCCCAAAGCAACATTACTTCCGGACTAAAGCTAACAGAACCAGAAGATGTAGAGCAAGAATTCATAACTGTTTTCCAGTTATTGATGGGAGATTGTGAAAAGGAACTGCCTCTTGCTAACACTGTTACTATAAGGGAAGGTAAATGCTTATCAAGGTTACAACAAACAATGCTGATCCAGGAGGTTACTATGGAGGAGATCCTTGAAACTATTAAGGAGATGCCTAAGGATAAAGCACCTGGAGTGGATGGGTTTCCTGTGGAATTTTTTACCAAGAACTGGGATATAGTTAAGGAGGACATCTATGCTACTGTCAAGGACTTCTTTAGCACTTGCAGATTGCCTCATATGCTTAATACTACTGCTATAGCTCTTATCCCCAAAGACAAAACCCCAGCAACTGTGAAAGACTACAGAACTATAGCTGCTGCACCACATTGTACAAGATCATTTCCAAAGTCATCACTAGGAGGATGAAAGCTGTGATAGGTGAACTGGTAGGGCAGGCTCAATCTGCCTTTAGTGAAGGTAGAAGCATACTGGACAATATTATACTCAGTCATGAAATCTTCAAAGGCTATTCTAGGAAAGTTGTTTCTCCTAGATGTGTCTTGAAGTTGGATCTGAGGAAGGCCTATGACACATTGGATTGGAGGTTCCTAAAGCAAATATTAGTTGATCTGGGCTTTCCTTCTATCTTTGTGCAATGGATAATGGAGTGTGTCACAACTGTCTCTTATTCCCTCTTGCTAAATGGTGGTCTCACAAAGCCTTTCAAAGCTAAAAGGGGTATTAGACAAGGTGACCCTATGTCACCCTATTTCTTTGTACTGGCCATGGAGTACCTCAATAGGATACTGGGACAATTGCATAGAAATGGTGACTTCAATCTCCACCCAAAATGCAGAAAACTAAACTGTACTCATGTATGCTTTGCTGATGATCTACTGATGTTTTGTAGAGCTGACCTGGTTTCTGTTCAAATCTTAAAGGAAGCTTTCCTCAAGTTCTCCAAAGCCTCAGGTCTGCAAGCTAATCTATCAAAAAGTGCATTATATATAGCTGGAGTAAATCAGGATGCCAAGGTAGTGATTCTGGAAGCATTGGGATTCACTGAGGGCAAATTTCCATTCAGGTATCTGGGGATTCCTCTTGACTCCAAAAAACTGTCTGTTGGCCACTACTTACCAGTAATTGAGAAGATTACAACTAAAGTAACATGTTGGTATGCCAAACTGCTTTTCCTATGCTGGAAGATGTCAACTGATAAAATCTGTTATATTTGGCATTCAAACCTACTGGGCTTAAGTGTTCATCATGCCTAAGAAAGTTTTGAAAACCATTGAAAATATATGCAGAACCTTTCTTTGGACTGGGAGTGTAAAACTGTCCAGAAAGGCCTTAGTGGCATGGGACAGTGTATGTAGTCCTATCTCTGCTGGTGGATTGAATATATTAGATATGACAATATGGAATAAGACAGCAATCAGCAAGCATCTCTGGAATTTGGCTAAGAAGAAGGATTGCTTGTGGATTAGATGGGTGCATAGCTACTACATCAAGCAGATGGGCATAGAAACAATGCCCTTGCCTAAGGCAGCTTCTTGGGTTGTAAGGAAGGGATGACCTAATGGGAACTCAACTGATTCAAGGAAGCCTGTTCAGTAGATTACAAGGATTCTGCAGGCTGGAACAGTTCCATATCCAGAAATTATATCTGGTATTGATTCCTACTTACAGTAAGGTTGCTTGGAAGAATCTGGTATTGCTTGCACATGCTCAACCTAGATACAGGTTTACTGTCTGGCTAGCTGCTCTAAGGAGACTGCCTACAGTAGACAGACTACAGAAAACTGGAATCCAAGTTCCTGGAAATTGTGTGTTTTGTGATCAAGGTATTGAAACATTTAACCACCTGTTCTTTGACTGCCCAGTTACTAAGAGCCTGTGGATTAGACTATACACCTGGCTGGGATATCACAGGAAAGTGGGTGACTGGGAAACATAACTGTTGTGGGTGTGTAGCAAGGCAAAGAGTAGAGTAGCACTTAATAGTATAACAGCTTGTGCCTTCATCAACACTGTTGCTCTTATCTGGCGAGAAAGAAACAACATCAGATTTAATAGGAAAACATATGAAGAATCTCAACCGTGCAGAGAAATAGCCCTATCAATCCATATCCGAGGCAAGAATTGCAGGCATTGGCAAGCTGGCTTGGACAAAATTAACAAGTTTCCTTAGTTTCTTGGGTGTTCTAGTTTACCAGCTGTTCCTATACTATGATGTACCTAGAGTAAGTTAGAATTTAGTATATAAGATTGATGTAAATGAGTAAGAGTAGTCCAAACTCTTACTAAAGCTTTTGATATTAATGGATAGAATGTTTAACCAAAAATAAATAAAAAAAATAGTAGGGTGCACTAACCTTTTGCAACGCACGGAGTTAGACCAAAAGTGCTAATAAATATATTTAAAACGGTTATTTTAAACCTTCCTCAAACATGAGGGATCATTTTTGACATTTTCTTCACCTCCTTCGTTATACTCAAAATCTCTCATTACCCTGAAGTCTCCGTTTTTCAACTTCCAAAAATGGCTATCGCTAATCTGCAGAGATTCGCTTCAAGAGTCGCTCGTAACCCTTCAATTTCTTCCTCCTTCAGAGCTACAATCACTCGATCTTCCGCCACCGCGTCCTCATTTCCATCCCGGTGCGGTTCCGCCAAAGTCTCCGATCGGATCGTCAAGCTCTTCGCCGTTGACCCGGACGGACATAAACGTGATTATCGGACTCTCGGGTCAAACACTTCTCAAAGCCCTAACAAACCACGGGTTAATTGATCCGGATTCTCATCGCCTGGAAGACATCGACGCGTGTTCTTCCGAGTGTGAGGTGCACATTGCTCAGGAATGGCTCGAGAAGCTTCCAGAAGCTTTCTACGATGAACAGTATGTTCTCAAGAAGAATTCTAGGGCTAGGGTTCTGAACAAGCATTCAAGGCTCAGTTGTCAGGTGGTACTCTCACAAGAGCTTCAAGGAATGGTTGTGGCAATTCCTGAGGCTAAGCCATGGGATATTCCATAAAAGGTGAAATTAAATATATTTCAAAGTCTATGAACTGGAACTTTAGTGGTTTGATTTAATAATATGTGGAACTTATGGTACTTGATTGGCAATTTTGATTGCCTGAAAGTTGACAACTTTGTTCGTTTTAAATGAATGCATGAATATTTTTCTAAGTATGCGGACTGGAACTTTTTGTGATTTGAGTTAATAAGACGTGGAACTCATGGCACTTGTTAGGCATGAAAGTTCACAATTTTGTTTGTTTCTTTCCCAATTCCTGTATGAGTTTTCTTTAATATCTGTCTCTGCCTCTGGTGGTACGAGGACAAGCTAATTTACTGGTACTAGAATGAAATTGGTCTGATAGACTAGGAGGGATATAAAAGATTCATATAGGTGACCCCAACTAATTAGTGATTAAGGCATAGTTGTTGGTATTTTGTGAGCTAATAATTCCTCTGCAATCGCACAGTCTAAAGATTTTCATGTTTATATCTTTGTAAAAATGTGGTAATGACTTGAGAAATGGGCTATTACTAAATCTAGTGGGAGGTCGAAAACATCATAAACCTTTCTTGGCCATTTGTAGCTGGATCAGCTGCAACTAAACGTTGTGTGCTACTGGATGTGTGCCTATCACTAACTGTAATTTATTAGCTATTATTTACTGAGTAGATTATGTCCCTGATCGTCTAAGCAACAAGAATTCTTGAGCATTCCTTTCCTGATCAGCTGCAACTGAACACCGAGAGCTATTCGATGTTCCTCTAACTAATTGTAATGTATTAGCTAGTATTTACTGAGTAGATTGTCCTTCACCCTCTAAAGCAAGGTGATTAGTTATAGGTACGTACTAGCTACTATTTACTGAGTAGATTATGTTTGTGACCTTCTAAAAGAACAAGAACTCGTTCTATTGTGAGGAAATTGTCCTGGTTCAGTTTGCATGGATTCTAAGCCAAACTCCTTAGCAGGAGGATATGTGGTGCTATGTCTGAGAAGAATAGAGATCCAATTTTCGTGTTTGGGAGGGGCTAAGACTCTAAACGGGACCTTGGGCACAAGGGACTTTCCCAGGTAAAGAGTTCATATGTGGCAGGCTTTCAGAAAGGTAACAGAGTATCACTTGTCATTCTAAATTCATTCTGAGAGGTGGTTAGTAGGCGGCCATCAGTTGTTCACCTTGCCTAACATTCTTCCAGCTTACTGTTTGTTTGAGGATATGAGCATCATCATGTGTTAGCTCCAGATATATGCTTTCGTCTGTTATTCTCCTGTATGCTCATCACTTCTGCTAGAAGGCTTATTTAGACCTATATCTGTTTCATCGCTGTTAGGCATGCATCAATTCTTTTCTGAACTTGAAAGTACTATTTAATTTTGGCCTTTCCGCCTTCTTTCTTGAAATACTGCTCGAGAGCATCAGCGTTAAATATTTTTTATTGCGTTAAGCATATCTGTCCTATACTCATTGTTTATTACCATAATATGTGATAATTTAGCCATATCTTCATTACTTAATTTTCTCTGTAATAAATATTGGCATCTTCTTCCAACTCCTTTTTACTCGTACTTATGTCTCTCTGTCTTTGAAATGCTTCCTCTTATATCTATCAGATCAGCCTCCTTTTCACTGAGCCATATTTTCATGGTGCAACTTAGATTTACATATCTTCGGATCATGAATATAAAGGCACTTAGACTTAGTTGGAAGTATGTAACTCTATAGTTCAGCGAGAAACTAGGTCAAGAAGTTGAAGTGTATGCTAAAGTCTGTTGCCTGTAATTGTACTTTCCGCAATAGGCTCGAGAGAAAGCTTGAACTAGCAAAATCGATTTCAGGAGCCAGCAAGACATCAAAATTCCACCTTTAAGTGTTCATTCACCTAAAGCTCTTTAGTATTAATCATAGTACATGCATAAAGAATGAGGTGATAAACCTTGGATTCAGGATAGTCCCTAATGAATACCTTAGGGCTTATAGATTTTTGCTCAAATTTCTTTTGGACTTTCGTTGGAATATACATCAGTACATCTCCCCCAGAAAAATTGTGTTAGTAGTTCTGATCAAAATCTTGTCGAAAAGTAACTGTAAGACCTTCAAATTCCATTATTAACTAATACTAATTTAAATGATATTCCAGTCGAGATCTTGGTTGTATCATTTGTGACTCAATAAAGCAGAGTTTTCCCGTGATGGCTCTTGGACAGAAAAAAAGGTAGAGTTTCTCCTTTGATGGTACTTTCCATGTGCTACTGCACCTTGTGTGTATATACCCATTGACGTCTCTCCCTCTTCCAAATCATTTTGGGCTCCTATAATTACTCAATTTTCTTTATTAGTAAGATTTTATCTACTGTATTATTCGTAATTTTTACTATAATTACTAGCCAGGATAGCCTAATAAACACTTCTAGTTGTCCTTCTTTGTCATCCCGGTCCCGATACTCTACGAAGTTTCATCTGACACTTGTAATTTTTAAACCCCTTTGAGCGTTGACCAATCATATGTGGCAGCTTCATGACTGAGTTGGACAAAATGCGTGAACTTCACGCGTATAACGAGAGTGAACATAAAAAAATTAGACTAAAAATGATTAAAATAAGAAGAAAAAATAAAAAGTAAAAGTAAGAGACAAAAAATAATATAATAAAAACAAAATATATCTGTTTTTTCTTCTTTCCCCTCCCCCTCTCCCATTTCTTTTTATCCTTCCATCCTTCCCCTTTCTCGTTCTTTCCCATCCCTCCTCCATTTCTCTTTTCTCTTTTCTCTTTCTCCCCTTAATCCTTTCTAGTTATTCCCCTCCCCATTTTTACAAACCTTCAATCCATATTTGAGAAAAAAGTAGTAAATCTTTTTGAAGAATAATCACCATTAATATTTTTGAAATGAATTAGATCTATGTCTATTGGCGATGTTAAATCTGGTTTGGGTAACAATCATTTTAGGACTAATAGATTCTTAGGTGGTGAAGCAGATATTAATGGTGGAATTTTATTTGATGAGAGAAGCTGAAAATATAACTTTTTGGGCTATTTATGGTGAGGCGTTGGAGATCCAGCAGTTTTGGAGGGTGAAGAGTGGTTGATGAAGGTCTTTGTGAAATTATGTGAGGTGTCCAGTATAAAATTGTGTGGGCATATGGAAATATTGAGGAATTTTAGTGGTGGTGCATTAGCATTAATGGAGGAAAGGAGTTCAAAGGTGATGTACATGGTAGACTTGAAGTGGTGGGCAGCGGCGTTTGACAAAAATCTCCAAAAGGGAGATGGACAATGGGAAGTTGGAAAATTGTGGGTTTTAGTTGTACACCGTGGTGTTGCCGCCGATAAAGGCAGTAAAATTATGGTGTTGTTTCTGCTCTAAAAAATAGAGATAGGTGGTCAAGGGTGGGGGAGGAGTGGAGTGAAAAAAAGTAAAAAATTAAAATTTTGAAATTTAAGTAAAAAAAGAATGATGTGTCACTAAAATCTGATGTGGACTATGATGTGTCATCCACATTGTGTGTTTGTTGAAGAACACGCGTAACGGGACCAGGATGACAAAGCGGGACAAGTAGAAGTGTTTATTAGCTATTCTGCCTAATTACTATAACATTTTACTGTCATTAGTTTGACTATAATTATTTTATTTTACAACCATATTGATCATTTTTAAGACTATTATTATTCTTACTATTCAGCTCTATTTATGGTACTATTTTCACAATTATGGTTATTTTTGCCATTACCATATGTTTTGGTGTCATTTACAACCCTACCACCATTTTCATTTTACTACAATTGAGTATTACTATTTTATTAATTTATTAGACTTAAATAAATATTGATTTAGTATTATTTGAAACATTTGTTTTAGTTATCACAATGTAATACTATATTTTAAGCAAGTTATCTTATTTATAAAAGCTTAAAAAAGATGAAAGTCCTATCCAGTCAAGATCAGCTTAGCAAAAAGACCAAATTGCCATGGATTTTCAAATTCTTTTGAAATCCACATTTAATGCTTTATTTCCCTAATGAAATGAAATCATCCTCCGAGTTGTGAAAAACTTGATGTCATAACGGCTATATTACCGTTCCAGCTATGAAACCACTCAACCCACCCTTGAACCCTTGAAAAGGCTGCTATAAAAGCCTCTATGAATCTGAAGAGCAAAGGATCACCGCAAAAACTCTTGACTAACTGGGAAACTTCCTGGCAACCTTGTTTATCCCAGTCCTCCTTCACTTCTTTCTTTACCTGTCTAAAAACCCATACTAAAAAAGAAATTCTCGGTTTCATGAACTCTGCGTACATAGCTTCGATTTTCAAGGGAAAGATTTATCTTTGATAGCTTGCCCTTTCTGTTAAATACTGAAGATTCTTAACCAACCTTCTAAACTGATTATGATGATATAATCGATGAACTTGATCCAATTTATGATGGTGTTGAACAGAATCATAGTCTTGATAGGAAAACTTTTTTTGAGATCTACAAAGATAAATTTCTTGATGGGGGAGTACAACAAAGGCCAGTGTTGTTGCTGCAAAGAGTTCTCCTCAAGAGTGAGCTTAGGAAGCTTCTCTAAGAATGACCATGATCCTTATTCAAGACCACCAACCATAGAACAAATGGGTGATAAACATTTGCAAATCTTGAAAACTGAGGTCAAGGGGAAGCGAGAAGCTTCTAAATCTGCTATTTCTAAGCCACCAGCGGAAGTAGCAGATTTAGAAGCGAAGCTTCTCTGTTCCCATTGACCTCAACATTGCTTGCAATTGTCGCACTTTTGTCCTTGGTTTGGTGGTCTTAAACCATGATCATGGTCATTCTTAGAGAAGCTTCTAGAGGCTTATTCTTGGGGAGTACCCTCTGCAAAAGCATCACTGGCTTTCTGTTGTACTTTCCCATCGAGAAATTTATCTATGTGTATTTCAGAAGAAAAACAAAATTGTAATCAAGACGATGGTCCCATTCAGCACCATATAAAATTATATCAAGTTTTTAGGATATATCATGGTAATTCATTAGTTTGTGACAGTGCTGATCAAGAATCTCTGAAGATTTAACAGAAAAGTAAAGCTGTTGAAAATAAATATTTCGCAAAAACTTTAGTTATATAGACATATTTCACGAGAGAGAGAGAGACACAGATAGGAAATAAGAACCATGATAGCTTTATGTGAGAAATTGGTTCTTTGATACAAAATAAAAAGGAAAATATGAGGGATGGAAGTGAGTTGTTCTCTGAAGGTGGTGGACTGTTTGAACAAAGGCCAAGAATAGAGAATGTCCATCTCTGGAAAATTAGCCTGGTGCCAAAGCCATAACAAACACTAGCTTGGTAACGGCTCCATTCTTTTATAAGATTCTTTTCCTGTGCAAATAAAATTCTGCTGCTGTGTTTGCAGGTTACATTACCCACTCCTCAAAGTTTGATTCTACTTTTGCAATCCCAGGGATTTGGGAAATAATTAGGACAGCTTCTTAGGTGGATTTGTCAACTCAATGATCCACTCAATCTGATGACACAAGCTTGCAAGAAAGAATTGTACTGGCACATCTCATCAACCATTTTAGCATAGCAACTTATAATATGCTTTCAAATTTTTCATTGAGTTTCTTATTTGCTTGGGATCTTGGTCTGGTGCTTATCTATTTCAGTATTCTACTTTCTATTTTCTGAATACTTGGAGCAAAAGCACTCTATCCAAAACCAATCATGTCTTGAGGCAATATCTTTGTTTTCAAGAGCAATTAGATTTCATTTCATGTAGACTCGTGCATTAGATCTTTAGTTTCGTAATCTTGGAGGACACACAGTTTGATACATTCTTATACTTCTCTATCTCCCATAAAAATTCTTGTGGAACTGTCCAGTGGTCAATAGGTTGATATGAATTCCAGTTGTCCATTGCTGTTTAGTTGGGTACCCCCTCCAAGAATATCTGCAGAGAAGAAAAAACTTCAGGAAATAGATAAAATATTTGTGATTTGAAGAGTATGAGGCAGTCTGTGAGTTCTAATTCAATCCCTCCAGAATCCAGATATAGATTGTGATTCATTCTGGGTATCACTTAAAAGGGTATGAGTTATGTCCACGGTAGCGCTTTTATTTGGAGTCTATTACCTGCAAACAAGTCAACAATGGAATGAATAATTACTGGAACTTAATTGTATTAGATTTGGAAATCTATTAGTGGCTTCCATGCCAATTGAAATGCTGTAGACAATGGCAGTAGCTGTAATAGAAAATTTATTCTTTCTTGCCTTCTATATCTCAACTGATTTAATGAACTAGATTTCGAAATATCTCTCCGGGTTAACAAATTTGATTTTGGTTCTTGGTTTTGTTCCTTTAACCCATGTTAGACCGGAAAGATTATTGGTATATAATGAACATTCTTAAATTGTATGAATTACTGCAAAACACAAACCTATCACTATCTTTTGCAGCTGGGCGTGAACAGCATCAGCACATGTGAACAGTACCTTCGGTAACTTACGGAGTTTATGTCCATCATGGGTTGTGTATAGTTTCCTTTCGATTTTTCCCTTGTTTATACCCGAAGTCGTGCAGGTGTGTATACTCTCCCAAAACTTACTTGACGGGGAATACTTTCTCGCAAACAAACACGACCACACAAGCAAATCAGAACACATGTATCATCTTTAATTCAATAGTAACATTTCTAGATAGGAGAGCAAAAGTCTTTCTGTCTGCTAAGTAAGGGTGTATTTTGTCCCGGGCCTAAACAAGCATTACGGGCCGGGTTTCGCGGTCCCGGGCTTCGTGGGCCTGTGTTTTGGCATGTCTCGGTCTTCGTGGGCTCAATTGGTGAGACCAGCCCTTGACGGGCCTAAGCCCATGTGGTTCTGGGCTTAGCGGGCCGGGTTGGCGAGCCTGGCGGCTTTTTTTTAAGGCAATATCTTGTATAGTAGTTATTAGTATAGCATAGAATATATTTATATAGTATACTAGTTATTAGTATAGTATATATAATATATATTTCATTGTATATTGTATGATAGTAATTAGTATATATTGTATGTTATGTATATATATATTCTCTTATATGAATCCCTTATATATTTTCTTGTATGTTATGTATATATTCTCTTATATATTTTCTTGTAATATATATATTGTATCTTATGCATATATATTAACTTATATAGTTATATATTTTGTTGTAGTATATCTATTGTATCTCTTATGTATAATGTATATATATTCTCTTATATATATATATATATATTGTATCTTATGTATATATGTTATCACTTATATATTTTCTTGTAGTTTAGGTTGTATGTTATGTATATATATTCTCGTATATATTTTCTTGTAGTATATATTGTAGCTTATACATAATTCGAAGTAAAGACAAAGACATATTGAGAAAAAAGATATTCAAGGGTATGTCTTATAATTTTTATTACCCAAAATGGCATATCTTTCTTAGTTTTCCTTCCCCAATGGAATGAGCACAACAAAGTACTAATACTACCATTAAAAGAAAAAAAGCCAAAAGAAGATGTGCCAAAGTACATGTTACATCACAATCTATATTGTATCTCTAACAAATCTCATAAATCCGTCAAGGTTGGGAGGAGGTTGTGTTGGTGGTGGTGGAAAAGAAGCTTGTTCATCACCACTTCCGGGCGAAGCCGAATCCTCCGCAAGTTCCGCTATGATTTCTTCATAAGCTTCATCTATCGTTGGTTGTGATTCTGCAATTCCAAAGTTTCTTCTTTCCGCGCAGATCCAATCTCTAAAAAGTACCGATTTTTCCAAGCTATCCCTCATCGCCGCTCTATGATCACCTATTTGCAGTCTTGCTTGACTGAAAGCGTTCTCTGATGCAACAGTTGAAGCTTGAATTGATAAAATATCCCGAGCCATCCTTGGAAGAACCGAAAAATGTTTTTCCCTTGACTTCCACCATTCCGAAAGATCAAAGAGCCGTCTGGATTCTCCTTTTCAAGTCCCTGAGACAAGTAAACTTGAAGCTCATTTAGATGTGAAGTTTCATCATAATTATCACCTTGAGAACCCCGAAACTCCGTCCACGATTAAGAGCTGTTAAGCCCACAGCTCTTTTAGAAGATTGTGAGCTAGACGAAGTAGGGTTTGGAATATTTGGCCTAGCATGCTCTAAGGCAAGTTGATAAGCATTATAAACTGTTTGAGAATTAATTTTAATTGATGCTTTTGCATCTGCAAGTGTAGCAACTTCCTCGTTTGAAAGATCTAAAGCCTTATAAATATTTGAATACCAAAAATGAGGACCTCCCAATTTCATTGTAGGATCTAACATTGCAGCAACACCAAAAGCAGGAGGGATAGGGAAAAAATATATTTAAAATTTTTGTTTCATTTCATTTATAGCAAGTTCATAAATATCCCCACCCTCGCCAAATTCAACAAACAAATCAGCTAGTGCGGTAATATAAACTAAACAGTTTGAAATAGTAGGATAATATTACCTAGAAAATGCATTTGTAGCAACTTGAAAATGTTCTAAAAAATTTAAAAGAATTTTAACATTCGTCCAATCTTGGGTAGTAAGCATTTCATCATCATCATCACCACCTACCCGAGAATTAAACGTTGCATTAATTGGGTTTCTATATTCATATGCAACTACTAAACTTTCGTATATACAATTCCATCTAGTCGGGCAAGGTTTAGGAACCTTTCTTTCTCTAAGGCAATATTCATCACATTTTTTATAATACTCTCTAAGTCTAGTTCTACGGTTTGAATAAAAAAGTCAATTAAGAGCCATTCGAATCTTTTCAATTTCTATGTTTAAAATTCGCATACCATCACCGATAATTAAATGATAAATATGACAAATACATCTAACATGGAAAATATTAGTAAATGCAGGATTGTGTTTTTGTAGCATGCCTATAACACTAGTGTTACTAGAAGCATTATCCATAGAAATTGCCATTATTTTATTGCTAAAGCAAAAATATCTACAAATATCTGAAATAATGTTAGCTATAAACTTACATGTGTGACGTGAATTAATTATTCTATACGCAATTATACGTTTTTGCATTGTCCAGTCCTCATCTATCCAATGAGTTGTAACAGTTAGATAATCACAATCATTACCACTTCTACCAATATCACTAGTAATAGAAATCCGATTAGGTATATGAGTAAATAAATAGCGCAAATATTGTTTATGTTCATGTTTGAATTTATAAATATCGGCCTTAATTGTTGCGCGAGGTCAACCTTTATAGGTAGGATTAAAAACTCTTATAATATAATGAACCCAATTAGGATTAGAAGCAAAAGTATAAGGTAAGCACATAACAGTAATCATCTTTGCTAATTTTTTACGATCTCTATTTGGATCGTAATATAAATACCTCCGGTGACAGTTTTAATTCCTGGTTGAACTAGATTTGAACCTGTACTAGGGTTAACCGCAGAATCTACACTTGTCCCCTCTTGCTGCGCTTGCATTTGAAAAAATCTAGCCTTATCTCTAGGGTGTGTTTTTATGTGCCTAGTCACACTACCGGTGCCGCTACGGTCTCCAGTAAATTTATGAACCAGTAATTTCCCATAAGTTTTACACTTAGCCTTATTTAGTTCTCTTACTTGAGTAAAAAAATTCCAAACTAATAATGTTTCTTGACGTTTAGCAGATTTTCTATTAAAAGTTGGAGTTTCTACAGGTGGGTCGGCCGGTGCATTACTTGAGTTATGAACAGGACTAGTAGGTGTATCACCTAAATCTGGTGCTTGGGTTTCATCATCATCATCATCATCATCTAAGATAGGTTCATTACGATAAAGAGCATTCTAATTTCATCATCTAATCTATCACCTACTGCAATATCATGTAGAAATTCACTATCGGTAAATTGAAAACAAGGGTGATCACTATCAAGCATTACGGGAGGAGGAGGAGGATGTCTAGGTTCGCGACTACTTTCAACTTGCTTATCTTTTGTAGGTCGGGGAGCCAGGGGAAGGGTAGTATTATGGCCACTACTTTCACCGGTTTTACCTTTTCCTTTACCAAGCATTTTTTCAAAGAAAATGCCATATTAATTATAATTATTCAAACTAAACCACACAAAAATATATTATTAAAACGTAAGAGTTGAAACGAGTTTACCGGATCGCCGAACAACTTCTTGAAAATTGAAAATCGTTGAACACTTGAAAACTTCAATTCAACAACTTCACAATTTTTCACGAATTTTCAACAATAAATTAAGCAATTGTAGTAGAAAGATTGAGAGATATTGATGAATTGGTGAATAAAAATAAAAGAATGAGGGGGTATTTATAGTTGAGAAATGGGAAAAAGTATAGTTATATAAAGTTTGGGGTTAAATTAAAGTTTGCGGGCCAAATGACTATTTTGTAAACTTCCAAACGGCCATATTTTCAGCCCAAACGACTATATTTTAAATATGGCCGTTATTAATTTTTTTTATAAAAAAATTAAAAAAATAGCAGTTGGGCCCGTTTTAGGCCCGTCAGGCCCGGCCGAGGCCCGACTTACGGTCCCGGGCCTGGCGGTCCCCGGCTCACGGTCTATTGGTCTCGGACCGGCCCGTCACGGGCCTACATGTAACATCAGGCCCAGGACCGCTTGGACCGGCCCACCAGGACCGCGGGCCCGGTCCGGCTCAGGCCCGGGCCACGGTGCAAGGTTACTGCTAAGTGCTATCCTATCAATATTTGCAAAACATCCGCCACAATCCAAGGAGAATCTCAAAATCAGATTCAATACATAGTTTCTCCATTTATCCAACAGCCAGTTATTACGAATTCATCGCTGAATCAATCAATTTCTCCAACCTATATTTAGCTGGATACTATTTTTAGTATATTTTAAGTGGTCCATTCCATAATGCGCCCCACCCCACCCCCCACCCCACCCCGCATCTCACCTCACGTCTACAGACATGAGATCCACATATAACATCCCTTCACAGATATCCACCAATTTTGAGACCCTTTTAAAGGTCATCCTTGTGCCTTTAGTCTTAATTATATAGATCGTTAAGTCATAAAACCAACCAAGAAAGTAGGGTCCTATATCTTATAAGAGAACCTCAACCAAAATTCATTCATTCAACGAAATCAGTGGGTGTCCTATAACCATATCTGTTCTTCTCCATCTTTGTTCTTTCGTTTATATCATTCAAGATCATAGATCTTGACCAAAAACCAAATATATTTCCTTTTGTACTAAAACCTACAAGGGTTTTACATCATTCTCTTTGTAGTTTCCTTTAATTCATTATTTCTACTTCTATCTCATCCAAAAATGGACTCCGCAGAACTACAAAGAATTTTCCAAATGTTTGATCGTAATGGAGACGGAAATATTACAAAAAAGGAGCTTAGCATCTCGTTACAAAACTTGGGAATACAGATTGAGGAGAAAGAACTTGTCCATATGATCAAAAAAATAGACGTAAACGGAGATGGATACGTAGATATAGATGAATTTGGGACATTGTACAAGACTATTATGGACGAGAAAGATGAGGAGGAGGATATGAGAGAAGCTTTTAATGTGTTTGATCAAAATGGTGATGGATATATTACAGTGGAAGAATTGAGGTCAGTTTTGGGTTCACTAGGGTTGAAACAAGGCAAAACTTTAGAAGATTGTAAGAGGATGATAATGAAAGTGGATGTGGATGGTGATGGAATGGTTGATTTCAAGGAATTTAGACAAATGATGAAAGGTGGTGGATTTGCTTCCTTGAGCTCATGAAATGAAAAAGGAAAAAAGAAAGAAAAAAAGAAAAGAATATATAACTAGTGCTACCCTTTTGTAACATGTGGATTTTGAATGAATCAATGCATGTCATATTTCTTCAATCTTGTGATCAAATACTTGGTTCGACTTTTGACATATTTTCTTTTTCGATTTCACCTCTCCCATAGTGATATAATAAATATCTTTTCAAGAATTCTTAAAAGTCAATCACTCAACTAACTACATCTCAATATCAAATCCAGTTAGAGTCGTTCCTTTATATCTATCAAGAGAGATGAAAATAACAAGAGATAGCCATTTTTCGGACTGGTAATCTAAAAATAGCCAACGTTTGCAAAGTCATTGACAAATAGTCACTATTTTGTCGAAGCACGATAAGTTCTATCATAATATACTGGATTGTGGAGCCCATGAGTATAAACTTCCAGCATATTATGTTGGAACTCCAACACGGGAAAAGTTCTGGCATAATATAGTACTTAATTATGGAGCTATTGCATTTAAACTTCTAATATATTATGCTCGAACTACAGCACACTATGACATTCCAACACATTATGTAGAAATTCCATATGTAAAAAATACAAACTCTAGTATATTATGCTTGAATATTTCCGAATTTTTAAGGGTGTTTTTGTTCAGCTTTTATCTTTACATGAAAAAGTAACTAAATTTCGATTACTTTTGAAACTGTGGCTATTTTTCAACTACCAATTATAAATTTGGCTATTTTTTATTTTTTCCCTCAAGAGAGGTAGTCTCTGAAAACAACAAATTGGAAAAAGGAACGCTTTGCAGTATGTAGCTCAAATTAGTCCAAGCTTTTTAAATTAGCCAACTTAAGCTATATCCGAAATGACACGATACGAACGAGTTTTATTTTTATGAGCTAAATTTGGTACTCTTAACAATCAAAACCATATTTGTTGCACAATATGCTAATGTAAACAAATTACCCAATAATGTTGCTACAATTCAAATAGCAATGCCATCACATGAGGTTAGATACCCAACATTATCCAATTATTCTATTTGTGCCAATTAACTATGTGCAAAAGATCGTACAAATGACACTAGGTAACCTCTTTGAGCACTCCTATTTAATACTAATCCAAATTTAAAAAATTATTTAAAGTTATGGACAGTTTTGGCAAATTTCAGATGGTTCATACATGCTGCTGCCGCTTTTTCTTCACCCGACGGTATGAAGTTGTGGCTAAGGTTTAAGCTTTATAAGTTTCGGTTATTTCTTAAATAGTAGGTCCTAAAAACGGCTATTTGTGCAATTTTTACTACAAGGCAGTGATAGTTTGGGCCATTAGTGAAACTGTAGTAGCCCAGCTCTTTACCTTGTACATTGAGCAAATATCATTTGTAGCCCATCGGACAAAATAAATTTCATTCAGTAGCTCACAAATTAGCCCATATGTTATGAAATAATATAAAGACAAGAACAATAATACAAGAACAAGAGCAATAGAGAGAATAGAGAGAGAGGAGTATTCTCATTGATACTTAGAGATTGTTAGGGATGGTTTACAATGGTAGAAGACCCCTTTATTTATAGGGAGGGGGATGATTTAGCTACCAAGAATAGAACTCTAGAATCTCTCTAATTATAGACATTCACCTTAAATAGGAGATTTCATAACACTCCCCCTTGAATGTCTATTCAACAATGTGCCTCGTTAAAACCTTAAAACCAAAACCCAATGGGAAAAATTAAAGAAAGGAAAAAGAGTACACATGTTTGAATATGCACCTATTGGTTGCCTCGTTAAAAACCTCGCAACGAAAACCCAGTGGGACAAAACCTTGTAAGGAAAAAAGAGTGCAACGCGCATTAACTCCCCCTAATAAGAACATCAATTTATATCCTTGAACATTTGTATTCCAATCTTGTGCATCATCTTCAAAACGATCTTTGGTAGACGTTTGACAAATCAACCATATTGACTTGAATAAATATTCCGCACTTTGAAATCATCATTCTTGATAGATATGAACATCTTCATATAATGTCGTGGAATAACTCTTCAATATCTCCATAGATGCATTCTTAATGCCATCATGCTTATAGTTATAGCAAGATACATATGTACACAAATTGTACTAAGGATGTGGTACTTCAGGACCAAGAATTGCATATGCTTCAAGCAACTTAAATCTTTCAAGTTAAGTCATATAAGCCATATAATAGACTTTAGATGCATATCAAGTTTTCCATTTCATGCTAGACAAATAAGATATCGAAAACTGATTATACATACCTTTGACTTTATACTTTCAAGCATTTGAACTATAGGTTCAAAACTACATGTCTTTCGTATGGAATCAATTCTTCTTGAATTGTATCTCTTCCATTTAGTTACTTTCTTTGGGTCAGCAAATGCGTATAGCATGCTTTGCAATATGTTGCAATTGAATTATCCCTTTTATGAACTTCAGGTTCATATCATGATATTCGGGGATATACATATACAAATGATAATTCATCCCATGTAACCTTTTCTCAAGTGTTTATCATGTCTCCGAAACAAGTTATAAGAGCTAACTTGTTTCCTCAACTTTGGGAAATCATCTTTGTGCATTATCATGTCAATATACACGGCACATTAATAATAAGATGAAATTATTTGGTTCCTGACCCTGAACCACTTGTGAGGGGAGAATATAATATACTCTCGTATACAACGTATATCAAACTAATATATATAACTTTGTTCTCATAAGAAACAGTTTAGCTATTAAGTGGAAGCACTCAATAATTATCTTGCTAAACCAACTTTGATATAAACCAATTTATCAAGATGAACTATCTTGAGTAGAGAATCTGGAAATTATGCTCGAAGTCAGATTACTGAGCAATTTACCTCGCAAGCACCGGCCAGGCTGCGGGTTAATAACAATTGCGCATGTAACCATTTCATAGATGCATCATATGTGGTATACATGGCAGGTGAATGGGCCCATATTCACCTTTGATATTTCCAGAATTTATGGGCTTCAACCCGAACTCTTTAGTTGGTCAGTTCATTAATGAGAACAAGTGATACAAGAGAATTCGTAAAGAACTTTCTAGTTCTTTGATATTCACCTGTATGAATTTGCACATCATACTTAAAATGAGATGGCTAATACGAATGCTAACTGAACAAATTATCAATATTGGTAAACTTCAAATTTACACCATGATATGTGCACTTATCAATAAACTTTAGGTTTATTATGACATGGATTTTTATACCAATAGATATCCACTTTATTGTGGCATTCTTTCTTTTGTGTAGTACAAACTGGAGAACAAAGCGGGTAGCTTTTCATATGCAAATTACCCCGCTACAAGTTGTAGTAATAGGAGATATCAAAGCCTTCCTTTATTTATAGTCTCAATATAATCAATCGCTTTCGCGTGTACTTTGGAAACTGAATAAGTTTCTTTGAGACTTACTACAGCACAATACTCAATTGTGTTTCTCCAACATAGTAATAATTGGCTCTTCTAGAGCTCTCAATTAATTTTGTACTACCACAGATTCATCAACATCCATGTGGTGAATATCTTTCTTAAAGAGAAAGTTATACCATTATGGTCATGTCAAACTTATATGCAAGATATGTTTCTTGCATTATCGTTGTCCTTTAATAGTCATATTTCCAAAATACTTTGGCGTACAATAGGTACGTGACCAACGATCATTCATGCCATATATCATCTCAAACCTCCTTCTAGGGGTGAGTGTGGTATCATCTCAAACCTCCTTCTAGGGGTGAGTGTGGTATATTTAATACCAATTTCATGTTCATATTCTTCCAATAATGAATATGTATTCGTGAATCAGATGTTGTCACATTCACTTCGGGGATATGTGATTTTGTTATCCTTTCCAAATCTATAAATGCGTCAGGCATTTGATTTGCTATTCTTTGCAAATGGATAATCTCTTGTGCCTCTTTCACAAATAGAGGTATGTGGATCAAGATGAGATAATGATGCATTTTTCCATAAAATTTCCCGTTTGGTTTCACCAACTTCTCCCCCTAATTTTGGGAAAAGTGTCTCACTAAATTGACAGTCTGCAAATCGTGCAGTGAACAAATCTCCTGTCAATGTTTCGAGGTAGCGAATAATGGAGGGCGATTCAACCTCAACATATATTTCTAACCTTCTTTGCGGACCCATTTTGGTGCGGGATGGCGGTGCTACAGGCACATATACTGCGCATCCAAAGATTCTTAAATGGGATATATTGGGTCCATGACCCAAAGCCAATTGCAACGGGGAATATTTGTGTCAATTCGTCAGTCAGAGACGAACTAGCATTGCAGTATGCAAAATGGCGTGTCCCCAAACCGAAGTGAGCAGCCGACGAACTAGTATTGCTGCATGAAAAATGGCGTGACCCCAAACCAAAGTGGGCAGCCGACGAACTAGCATTGCTGCATGCAAAATGGCGTGACCCCAAACCGAAGTGGGCAGCCGACGAACTAGTATTGCTGCATGCAAAATGGCGTGAACCCAAACCGAAATGGGCAGCCTCGTTTTCATGAAGAATTCAAGATTATTCTCATCTATTGTCTCAATCTGATATCCATTTTGAATGATATCCTTAAAACTCAACAAGTTCCTTTTAGACTTGGAGGAGAACATTGCGATTGATATCATTAAAACTCAACAAGTTCTTCTTAGACTTGGAGGAGAATATTGCATTCTCTAAGATAAACGTCGTGCCTTTGGGCAGAGTTACAGTTGCTCTTCCGGAGCCTTCAATCAATTTACTTCCCATGGTTTGACATATAAAAGAAAATATACGAACATAAGAATAAACAAGTTCAATTCGTTTGTGTCACATAATATTTTCAAAATCTGCTGATGTCAGTTGACTAAATAAATCAGATAGTCGATTATATGTTTTCCATAATCGATTACTATGCAGTTTGAAAATTTCAGTTTAAACATTTTCATAAAACAATCGATTGTTAAACACACACAATCGATTGTTGAACATTGACAATCGATTGTTAAACATAGACAATCGATTGTTGACAATTTTTGAAAAATTCCAGATCACACTGTTTTATGACAATCGATTGTTAAACATAGACAATCGATTGTTGGCTATTTTGAAAAATTCCAGAGCACACTGTTTTAACACAATCGATTGTTAGACATAGACAATCGAATGTGGGTGATTTTTGAAAAATTCCAGATTACACTGTCTAACGACAATCGATTGTTAAACATAGACAATCGATTGTGGATGATTTTTGAAAAATTCCAGATTACACTGTCTAACAACAATCGATTGTTAGACATAGACAATCGATTGTGGATGATTTTTGAAAAATTCCAGATCACTGTTTTAAAGACAATCGATTGTTGATCATTGACAATCGATTGTAGTGCAGTTTTTATGCGAAATATGAGATAACCGACTAGTTTTTTAGGTTAGTCGATTACCTCTACTGGAAAGTAAAAATAGTATTGATATTTGAGCATATTGATACATTCTAAAGAACTAATGCTAACATTGCATCATGAACTAACTAATACGAGCTAATACTAATGACTATTAGTTTATTCACTAACTAATACAAATAAGTAGAACAAAATCAAATAACTCCATCTTCTTTCATCACGGATCCATCACCGATTAGGTGGTCTATCTTCCCCTCGGGTTGCTCAAAGAAGTCTGCCACATCCAAGTGGGTGATGTCAAAGTTGTCGTCAGAGACAAAATTCGTTTCAGGGCGTTTACTCTTTCGAGATGCTTGATAAAGGTCAACCAAATGTCATGGTATACGGCAAGCCTTTGACCAGTGCCCGTTTCCACCGCAACGATAATATATAGTTTATAAACTATTTGCTTTTGGATTCTTATCGTATCGTGTTTGTGGCAGAGTGACCAACTTCAGGTTGTCATATCTCTTCTTTAAGCCATTCCACAAGATGGGTGGATCTTTGACTGTGATATATTCAATTTTCAAACCTTCATCAAGGTGATGGCGCAAGAAAATCAAGGCCTTAGCATGGTTTCAAACCTTCATCAAGGTGATGGCGCAAGAAAATCAAGGCCTTAGCATAGTTTTGGGTGGATGCATTATTTCTGTCTTTAATGGCGTCTCCAAGACCCATAGCATCTAAGTGGATTTCTGCATCCAACACCCATGTCATATAGTTCTTGCCCGAAATTTCAAGGGCAACGAACTTTCTTTTCATCATGTCAGACATAAAACAAATTTACATCAAGAGCGTGTTCATACTTACGGGCTCTATTACAATTATCACATTCACTTTAGGGAATGGATCATAATCATGTGCTTTACACAATCTCATGTCAAATATTACTTTCATAAAGTGAAAGATTATTTTGAGAATCTTTATTATTCTCATTATCACAATAATGACGATTATAATTTCGTCTATTGCCACGTCCACATCCATTGATACCTTTACGGTAATAATTTTGTCTTCTTTCAGACTTATCATATACTGCTTCCACATTCTCTAAAGGGAATGGAGCAAATTCAATGGGACGGATTTTCAATTCTTTGCCCACAATCATACATGAATTTAATCATGGCAGGACATAGAGATTTTACCACTTCATGTGGTTACAATTTCTTACAAACTCCATTAGAGTTATAATCAAACTTTGTTGTCTATGTTTGTATATAAAATCAAATTATGGAATTCCAAGAATTTGAAAGGGAAAAGTAAATTACTTACCTTTAAGGTATACCAATAAATATTGTGATATCAAATACACCTCTTGAGTTTCCATCCCGTTGCGTTACTATGATGATACCATCTCTTCTATTTTTTCGTATAGAGATTCTTCATATCAATGCTTCCGAGTCCACAAAACTAAACTCATGTGGATTGCGAATACTGCAAACTGATGCTTAGTAAACACGGGTATATGGCTTTACGTATATTTTCATAGATGGCTTTCTTTAGCCTATTCTCGACGTGGGATTAACTAGAAAAATGTTTCCATCATGAATTAGGATGCTGTGATTGGATTCATACTCAAACTAGGAAGATGCTAGTCAGAAGCGGTGTAGCAGTAATTGGTTTCCTACGTGTCAAAACAAGTGAAAGTCCTTGGAGATCAAACGTATATCTCAATTGGTTAGAGACTCGTGCTGATAACGTGTTATGAAATAATATAAAGACAAGAACAATAATACAAGAACAAGAGCAATAGAGAGAATAGAGAGAGAGGAGTATTCTCATTGATACTTAGAGATTGTTAGGGATGGTTTACAATGGTAGAAGACCCCTTTATTTATAGGGAGGGGGATGATTTAGCTACCAAGAATAGAACTCTAGAATCTCTCTAATTATAGACATTCACCTTAAATAGGAGATTTCATAACACCATACAAATTATAGCCTAAAAATAAAACTTAGCCGCAAACATTACTAATTCCCTCGCTGGAAATTCAGCGTCTTCTTCTGCCGAAGCAGATTCAGGTCAAAGACTCTCATTGTCCGGCTTGAGCCACCGTCCTCCGACGATATCACGGTGTGGCTACCACCGGCTTCCGACGATATCACGGTTTGGCTACCACCGGCTTTCGACGATATCACGGTGTGGCTACCACCGGCTTCCGATGATAGCACGTTATGGCTACCACCGGCTTCCGACGATATCACAGTGTGGCTACCACCGGCTTCACGGCTACCCCCCTCACCACCACCACCACCAATAAGCTCGCCTTCGTAGTGGCGGCGTTTATGGCTACCCAAAGCTTGACCAGTAAGAAAATACTTGTGGCATATAGAGCACTCGTGAGAACGACCACTAGGGTTTAAAGAAGATATATAATTATCATTTGAAACGGTGGTGGCAGTATTAGTGGAGTGTTTATTACGGTGGCTTGCTTTATGCCCACCAAGTGCTTGACAAGAAGCAAAAGACCTGTTGCATATGCTACACTTGTAAGAATGTTGCTCTATTAATTCTTCTTGAAATGGGAATTACATTTTCATTTTGGTCAATGAGAGGAGTACAACGTAGATGATTATGCATAAAATTAAAATATCTATAAAACATACTGTTATTATACAAAAATTATACAAAATAGACGGTTACTATACAATTTATATACAAATAAACTTTCACTATATATTTTATATACAAATAAAGTGTAACTATATAAAATATTACAAAAATAGAATGTCATTATACAAAAAATATACTAATAGACTGTCACTATTCAAAATATGTACAAAATAGACTATCACTATATAAAAATTATACTAAATAGACTGTTACTATACAATTCATATACAATTAGCTCTCACTCTATAAAATATATACAAAAAATATACACAATAGACCGTCACTACATAAAATAAGCTGTTACTATACAAAAAATATACAAGATAGGCTGTCACTATACAAATATACTGTTACTATACAAAAAAAATATAAATAGACGGTCACTATATAAAAAATATATATAATAGATATTTCGGACTACTAGATGTAATATGTTTGGGCCGAATGGTCATTTCTTGCAAGTGGATCAAAATATGAGTTATTAAAATTTGGAGTTGCTATAAATTATATTTTTTTCATTTTCTCTCAAAAAGGCCTGCTTAGTTCCCCGTCGGACACCTGAAAGAGTGAAAAATGCTAGCAAGAAGTTTTGTTCCGGCGACGCTCTGCAAATCACGACAGCTTCAGCGTCTCTTCTTCTACCCCTTCATTTTCCAACCCGTTTTAGCCCATTCCTCTCCTCATCAAACCAGGTATCTCTCTCTCTCTAGTGTGTGTGTGTGTTCTGTTCTCCTATAAATTCGAACTCATGCATTTACGCTAAAAAGTGCTTAGATCGAAGTAAGAGTTGTGCTAATCTCATGATATAGTAGTCTTTATAATGCAATAGGCAAGGTATTTGAGAGAGGAGGTACAGTTGGGCCAAATTTTAGAGTACAGAAGTTTGATATTGGATTGGTAAATTCGGGTCGGTATTTCTGCACGAGTGGAAAATCCGGGGAACCGTCGAATGACAGTGGAAATGATGCAGTTGCAGTTGCAGAGAGTTCTGGCGAGTTTAAAGAAGATAAAATCAAGAGGAAGAAATTGAAAGGTAAAAGAGAGGTTGTGAAGTGGTTGAAGTTCTTCAGGTGGAAGAAGAAGAAAGAGCTCCAAAGAATGACTGCAGAAGAGAAAATCCTCTTCAAATTGAGCAAGGTAATGTTTTTCTTGTACCATGTTACTTAGGACCCGTTTGGCCATAGATTTTGCCAAGATAAATTTGTATTTTATTTGGCAAACACATATTTTGTCATAGATTTTGCCTATATTTTGGCAAAATCCCAAGTCCCAAAAGCAACTCGGTTTTGGGCCAAAATATTTACAAACACTAAGCTAGCTTTTGGCCATAGATTTCCAAATTTATTTTGAAAAATCTGATTTGGTTAAAATTTGATTTGAAGATGAAAATGTGTTTGGACATACGTTTTCAAACACATATTTCCCAAACTTATTTTGGAAAAACATGTGTATTATTAGGGATTTGGCCCAAAATTGCCAATATAGGCAAAATCTATGGCCAAACCTGTGTTTGCCAAGTAAAACCCAAGTTTATTTTAGCAAAATCTATGGCCAAACGGGTCCTAATAATATACATGTTTTTTCAGAATAATTTTGGAAAACATGTGTTTGAAAACGTATGTCTAGACACATTTTCATCTTCAAATCAAACTTTACCCAAATAAAAACTTTCAAAAAAATAAAAATAAAAATTGGGATATGGCCAAACACTAGCTTAGTTTAGTGGAAGTTTTGTAACTTTGATGTTTGAAATACCATTCTCCTTCTTCTTTTGACAACTCCATTTGAAATTGTTTTTGCATTTTATTTTCTTTGAATTGATCGATAAACCATACTCCGCCCCTGGACTTTGGTCTAGTGGTAAGAGTGTAGCAAGTGATGTGTGGTTTGGCGCACGTCATGAGTTCAAACACTAGGATAGACAAAGCTTGTTATTTAAGTGAAGAAAGATAGAGGGGCGGACCCTATTATTCATCAAGTTTCAAACCGTGTACCATTGGTTCCTGGGGATTTCACGGTTATCAAAAGAAAGGAAAAAAAACAGAAGGAAACAATACCTTAATCTCAAACTAATTAAGGTTGGCTACGGAATCTTCTATGTCTATTCCACTATGTCCAACAGCATTTCATACCCACTGGGTAAGTATGTATTTCTCAGAAAATTAAGGATTCTGTAAACCTAGTCGTTCTCTAACACTCACAGTTATCCCTACACTGATATTCAAGTCTATAACGTGTCTAAAAGAATCTCTTGAGAAATATGGATCTACTGTAAGTGTAACAACAAATGACTCTTGATTCCCAACTAGTTGGTATCGCCAATATAGATCTTTGGTTCCATATTAACTGTTTTCAGTTAAGGCTGCATTTCTTCCAAGAGATTGTGGGTCTTTTGTTTATTTTCTTTATTCTGGATAAAGTCATGTGACAGGACTAGTTATCTAAATATGCCTGTAATGTTGTTTCTTGAATATATTACCCTTCTCCATTTCAAAAAGTAGAAATTATGTGTACCTAACATTTATGTTGAGGTTGAATAATTTAATGACCTGTTGGTATTAATTTAGTTATGTGAGACTGGTATACGAGTTGTGCTGGTTGTCGAGTCATTTGCAAATTTGGAACTGTATTTGGTGTAACTCAACTCTCTTCTCCTATATGCTTACCAATATATGTTAAGGACTGTATGTTCAATTGCTCTATGGTAATATTGGATCCAACACAAATATTTTAATCATGTACGGATGGGGTTTACCATCTCTTAAATGTGTACTTTTAAATACAATCAATTCAAGCACTTTTGAGATAGCAAATTTCAATTTTCTAGGCACGTAAAAAAGAGGAAAGGCTTCTTGAAGCTCTTAAGAAAGTTGAGCCCAAGGAGATATCAGAAGCTACTCATGACCCAGAAATATTGACACCAGAAGAACACTTCTACTTTCTGAAAATGGGGGAGAAGTGCAAGAATTATGTACCAGTTGGAAGACGTGGGGTATACCAGGGTGTGATACTTAATATGCATCTGCATTGGAAGAAGCACCAAACTCTGAAAGTGGTGGTGAAAACATTCTCTCCGGAGGAGGTTAAGGAAATTGCTGCAGACCTTGCAAGATTAAGTGGTGGAATCGTTCTTGATATCCAGGATGATAATACCATTATAATGTACAGGGGAAAAAACTACTCTCAACCACCAACCGAGATAATGTCTCCAAGAAGTACTCTTTCTAGGAAAAAGGTTCTCCTTACTCGTCTGCTAATTTTTGTGTATGCAATTTTTTGGTGTTTGTCCTGAATGAACCCCATCTTCTCTCTCTCTCTCTGTCTCTCTCTGTCTCTCTCTCTCTCTCTCTTATTTGGTATTGCGCTTTGTGTACAGGCCTTAGATAAATCTAAATACAGAGATTCCTTGAGAGCTGTTAAGAGATACATTCCACGCCTTGAGCAAGATCTCGAGCTGCTGCAGTTGCAAGCTGTAAACAAAACTGGTGCTCCCGACAATAATCAAGAGACTGGCTTTGAGAATTTTAGCCGTGCACACTATCCCGACCAGCAAATTGGGGCGTCTGATAAGCTCAAACGGCTAATGGTTGAAAATGAAGAACAGGGTGAAGAAGATGATTCCATGGTAGATACAGATATAGGCTCGGTTTCTGAAGATCTTTCAGATATCTTTGAGACAGACTCTGAGGAAGAGGATAAGGAGAAGATTGAAGAACCTCTTTACTTGGATGTGTTCGAAAAGTTTCCAGTGCAGGGAAATGGAGATGCACATGATTTTGAGGAGAATTTGCTTCAGATATCTTCTAACTCGGGGAGAGAGAAATCATCAGGTAAAGATGTCGATACTCCAGCTCTTGATAAGGTTGATAGAATGATTCTGCAAGCTGTATCACTTTTGAAGAAAAAGAGGAGATGAGTAGTGATTTATTCATTGCCAAAACTTGGAAGCTCTATCGGGGGTTTTCCTCTGCCTAGTGGGATTTGCTAAGCTAGATGGATGGTGAGCAGGTAATGGTCAACAGTTCGCATGCAGATAAGTAGCAGCAACTATATCCAGGTTCGTCATCTAGTTCAGTTCTCGTCCCTGTCAATAGAACTCTTTAGGACCTTGAGTAGAGACAATGAGCAGTCACAGCTGTTTTCTGCTTCTCAACAAGAATCCAGACTTTGTCATAAAGACCAGCAGTGATGGTGACGAGTGACGACGAACTTAAATAGCATAGCTCTACTGGGATCACTCACTCATTAGCTGCAATTTCATTCTGGGGTTCCTGCACAATGGGATTATTGTTTTCCAAGGGTTGATTCTTCCCTAATACAGAGTGGAAGTTCACATGTTTGAGCAGATAAGAAATACTACTATAGTACTCTTTTAGATGTAAAATTCGAATCTCAGCTCGTCTCTTTGTTTCCCCTAGTGGTAGCAAAATAGTTTTTAAAAAGAGAAATTTTCATAAAGCACTATCTTTTAGTAGTAATTAGCCATTTATAGATACCATTTGCTATATTACGGAATATAGATACCTTTTCTGTGATTATAAGATGTATTTGATGTATTTAAGCTATTGTATTCATGAATACAGTAGCAAAAATAGGCGTGAATTAGGGAAGTCCAGCTAATCAGTTGTTGTATTCGAGTGCATTCGACTGTATTCATGGAGTGAAACATGGGATTATAGCTGGACATATTATTGTATTCGATTGTATTTGACTGTATCCACTGCGTGAAATAGGGGATTACACTATTTTTAAAAAGAAAGTGAACCAATTAACATAATGGACTCCTAATATAACTCAAACTCAATTATAACACACAAATTTTGTATTTTTCACTTATAAAAAAGATTCTCAACCACAAGATACACCAAAATATAGCAATCTTCAGAGAAATTACATAATACATCTGAATACATAAATTATATTAATTAAAAAAAATACAATCGAATACATTCATACATATAGCGAGGCAATGAATACAATGAAATATGCAGAATACAGAGGGATACAATAAAATACAATGATAAAAAAAGACGCTGAATACAATGAAATATATAGAATACAACAAGATACATTAATTTACAAAGAAAAAAAGATATTGAATACAATGAAATACATAGAAATACATCGAGATACATTGAAATGCTCTTTAAAAAAAGGTAACATATTCTTTAAATTGTTCAACCCCAAATTTCAGACGACCAATTTTAGTCGACAATTTCCGACGACCCGAATTCCGACCATGATTCCATATGCAGTGATGAGAGAAAGAAGAAGACGAGAAAGATCCAAATCCGTTGGAGTCATCTCCTGTAGAAGAAGAAAACGACTGCAACCCCAAACTATGCTATTGAAGCAAGAAAAAACAAAAATCTATTCCCTGTTTGTGGAGTTGTTCTTTAAGTTCAAATAGCAAATTACCAATCTATCGTGTGCAGAAAGTAATTATTCTTTCACTAAGGATAATTGATTAACCATTAGGAATATGCCGTTGCAGTCGTCAGATGTGGAAGTCGGAGCAATATTTGAGGTGGGTTTTGCACACATTCGGTGGAAGGAGGAGAAGATCGGAAATTTTAATGTGATGGGGGAAGTGAATGAGATGTATTAAAGTAAAGAGAGAAAGAAAATAGTGTAACTGATTAGCGTATTTAGTGGCTTAGGGCTAAGAGGTAACCAAAATTAAATAATTTGCTATAAACCTTAAAAGGTATCTATATAATATATATTTTTTAAATGGTATTTATTTAAAATAAATAAGGTCTTAACCTTTGCTATAGGAGGTAAAAGTTCATTTAAAGAACAGTTAACCACTCATATTATACACTGAAAAATGGGTTGGATAATGAATATTTTAAGAATGGGCCAAATATGGATAGAAACCATATTATCCATTTAGAAAATAGATAACTAATAGGTTTAACTTTTACATTTGTAAACTTTCAAATTGGGGGTTTCTCAAGTTTGGGGACTAGGAATTCTTCCAAAAGTGATTATATTCAAGAAGACATAGATAATATGATTACCCATATTATCCGCCGGTTAACTCTTTTTTATCCGTATTAAATATGGGTCGGATCGGATAATTTATCCGAATTTTTTATTACTTGTTCTTGACCTGTCTCATATCCGATCCTGACACGATCATTTGCCACCCCTAGCTTCCCTAACCAAACTCTTCTAGTAACTTCCTGTTTGTACATGAGAATTTTTTTATTTTTAAAATTTTTTTATTTTGAAAATAATGTTTGGTTGTCCAAATCTTACAATTTTTCCTTTCTCACCCAAGATTGCTAGTTTTAGTTGCAAAATATGTTTTAAAAAAAAAGACATTCAGATATATTACAAAAATTATAACCAAACATCTTCAATGTGAATTTTAGTGAAATTTCAAATTTGAATTTTTTTTGTTGGAATTCATGTCCAAACGGCTACTAATTATAGTACATGATGAGAAAATATTTTTGTTTAACATGTGAAAAAAAGGGAAAAAAATTATGCAAAAGGTGATAAACTCTCAAAAGCTGTGGCAATTTTCCGACCCTGCCCGCGAAGGCATTAGTTTGAGCTCTTTGTCAAAAGTTTTAAAAACGAACATTTTCAAAGCATTTCTATTTTCTTTAAGAAAAACGTCCAAACGATTGAAAATACTAGAGATAACATGTGTGAAATCATGCTGCCCATGTTTGAGGTTAAATCATAAATAATCTTTAAAGGTCAAACCATTGACAAAAAGGGCATGTACGAAATTAGAATCGCAATGTCATAAGTTTGATTAAAAATGTCAAATAAAACAACAAAAAGAAAAATGTGTTAGTCGAAAAAGAGAAGCATGTTTGTGTCATGGAAATATTATTAACAAATAAGTGGTTTTCTTATTTTTAGTTGCTATAATAATAATAATAATAATAATAATAATAATAATAATAATAATAATAATAATAATAATAATAATATTTATCAATATTAAGGATCCCCGAATTCCCTCACCTTTGGACATAATTTTACTTCGCATTTATCTCAACTCTTAGCTTCATACAGCTGTTTTATCCAACACTTAAACAAATTATCAATCTTTAATAAATAATTTGTTATAAAATAATAAAAGAAGAAGAAGCGTATTGCAGAGAAAAGTAGAGAGAAGAGAATTCTTATTGATATAGAATGAATTACAATGGAGTAGAACCCTCTATTTATAAGGAGAGAGTGACTTAGCCACCAAGTAATAAACCCTAAAATCTCTTTAAATATAGACATTCACCTTAAATAGAATTCTATTTATAACACCCCTTTGAATGTCTATTCAACAGATAATGTGCTTCGCTAAAACCTTAACTAAATAAAACCCAGTGAGAAAAAAATTCTAGAGAAGGAAAAAAGAATACACATATCTAACAATACGCCTTTTGGTTGCCTCGTTAAAAACCTTGCAAGGAAAATTCAGTGGGACAAAGCCTTGTGAGGGAAAAAGAGTGCAACGCGTACTCCTCCTGATGAGAGCATCAGTTAACATCCTTGAGCCTTCACATTCCAATCTTGTGTACTAGCTTCTTGAAGGTTGATATCGGCGGAGTTTTGGTGAATAAACCAGTCATATTAACTCCAATGAATATATTGCACCTTGAAAACCCTCGCTTTCACATTATCATGCTTATAGTTATAGCGAGATATATTTGTGCACAAATTGCACTGAGGAAGTGGTAGCTCAAGATCAAGAATTGTAGATGCTTCAAGCAACTTAAATCCGTCATGAATTATCATATAAGTCAAGTCATATAAGCCATATAATAGACTTTAGATGCATATCAAGTTTTTATGTCATGCTAGACATATAAGATATCGAATACTGATTGCACATACCATTGACTTTATACTTTCAAGTGTTTGAACTACAGGTCCAAAACTACATGTCTTTCATATGAAATTAATTCTACTTGAAATGTTTCTCTAGACTTAAGGTCCTCATATATTTAGTGCTATCATAGATGTCATCAACGAACATTTTATATCGGTTCCAACCTCCTTATTTTTCATAAGACATAACATGAAGATCTCTTCATTCATATTTTTAGATATCTGAATCTCTCCTGAGATTTTATGAAGTGTTATGTCATGTGATCTTCTAGATCACTTGCCTCCTTATTATGATCACTTTGCTCATTTGTCCATCTTCTTTATCAAGAAATTTATTTGAAACCTATTTGTCTTTACGGTTTAAGCGTACCATAGACTTGTCCTTCTATGACTTAATAGGAGCATTTGAGATGGGAATATAATTACTTTCTTTGGGTCAGCAAATGCGTCTAGCATACTTTGCAATATATTGCAGATGAATTATCCTTTTATGAACTTCAAGTTCATATTATTTTATTTGAGGATCTAGATGTACAAATGATAATTCATTCCACGTAACTTTTTCTCAACTGTTTATGATGTCTCCCCCTCAAGTTAGAAAAACTAACTTGTTTCCTCAACTTTGAGACTCATCTTTGTGCGTTATGGTGTTCATCAATATACACTGCACATCAATAATAATAATAATATGGAATTATTTGGTTCCTGGCCCCGAACCACTTGTGAGGGGAGAATATAACGTACTCTCGTATATAACGTATATCAAATTGATATAGATAACTTTGTTTTCATAAGCAATAGTTTAGCTATTAAGTGGAGGCACTCAATAAATTATTTTGCTAAACCAGTTGTGATGTATACCAACTTATCAAGATGAACTTCTTGAATAGAAAATCCGGAAATTATACTCAAAATTAAACTATTGAGAAAGTTACCTCGCAAAATATCATGTTGCGAGCTAATAATAATTGCGCATGTAACCATATCATAAATGCATATTATGTGGTATACATGGCAGGTGAATGTGCCCATATTCACCTTTGGTATTTCCAGAATTCATGGGATTCAATCCCAACTTTAGTTGGTCTATTTACTAATGAGAACAAGTAATACAAGAGAATTCGTAAAGAAGTTTCTAGTTCTTTAATATTTACCCATGTGAATTCTCTATTATTTTTGCACATCATACTTAAATTGATATAACTAAACCAATTATTCCAGCTGAATAAATTATCAATATTGATAAGTTCAGGTTTACACCATGACATGTGCAATTATCAATAAACTCCAAGTTTATTATGATGGATTTTTATATCAATAAACATCCACTTTATTGTGGCATTCTTTTGTTTGTGTAGTACAAACTGGATAATAAAGCAGGTATCTTTTCACATACATATTATTCCGCTACAAGTTGTAGTAATAGAAGATATCAAATCTTTCTTTATTTATAGTCTCAATATAATCAACCGCTTTCGCGTATACTTTGGAAACTGAATATGTTTTTGAGACTTACTAGAACAGAATATCTTATTGGTAATCAATTATTTTTCTCCAAAATAGTAGTAATTGGCTCTTCTAGAGCTCTCAATTAGTTTTGTACTACCACATATTCATCAACATTCATATGGTCATATATCTCTTTCAAGGAGAAAGTTATACCATTATGGTCATGGTCAAAATTATATGCAATATATGTTTCTTGCATTATTATTGTCCTTTAATAATCACATTTCCAAAATATTTTGGCGTATAATAGGTACGTGACCAATGACTATTCATGCCATGATAATGACATTATTTTCTTATATCATCTCAAACCTCCTTCTAGAGGTGAGTGTGATATATTTGCTACCACTAGCACGTTCATATTCTTTGAAGAATGAATATGTATTCATAAATTAGACGTTGTCACATTCACATCATGAATGGAACATAATCATTTACATGTGCCATATAAAATCTCATATCAAATCGATGACAAATTTTACTTTCACAAAGTGAAGGATTATTTTGAGAATTCCTATTATTCCCATTGTCACAATAATGACGATTATAATTTCGTCTGTTGTCACGTCCATATCCATGATATCTTCACGGTAATAATTTTGTCTTCTTTCAGACTTATCACATTCTCTTAAAGGAATGAGAATGGAGCAAATTCAATGGGACGGATTTTCAATTTTTTGCGCACAATCATACATGAATTTGCTTAAGGCAATGCATAGAATTTTTACCACTTTGAATGGTTATAATTTATTAATAACTCCATTAGAGTTATGATAATAGGTGAATTTGACTATATTCAGGCCCTAAATAACCACCTTCTTGTATTGTTTTGATATTGAAAGTGTCAGCAAAAATGCTCTTATGAGTGATTTTTCGTGTTTTCAGGCTATATGCGACTAGGAAGGCGAGAAGTACTTGTGGAGTCAAGAAAATGAAGAAAGAAAAGGCCAACCATGCAACTCCCAACCAAATCACGTGGAAACATGGAAAGGATTATGAAGTTGCCGTTGGCCGCGGTCCAGCCGCGACCGCGGATGGAATACGGTAGAACACGGTTTCAGACAAAACAAAGATTAGAGAAGGTCGTTGGCTGCGGTCCTACCACGATCGCCACAGGAACGTGAAAAAAATACTGCAGACAACTTGAGATTCAGAGAGGCTTCACAGGCGCGGTTCACCCGCGACCGCGATGCAATCGCGGAAGGCGTGCGCGTGGATAGGGGTAGTTGTGGGAAAACGTGGAATAAAACCTATATTAATCACTAGGTTTCGCCCCCTTAGAGGCACGTATTGATTATTTTGAGTTCTTGGAAGGAAAAACAAGCGTGAGAAAATAGCTCAAACCTATTTCTTCTTCCCTTTTGATTTTTATTTCTAGATTATGTTGAATCTTAGTTTTGTTTGTTTACCCATAGTTATGAGTAGCTAATTTTCATGTCTAAGGTATTGATGGAACTTATTGGGGGTTGAACTTCTCGTTTATGTTAATACAAATTTACCGGTTTTAATCTTTATTTATTCAACTACGTTCTTGTTGTAGTTAATTGACAGGATCCTCAATTAGCTGTGCCTATCTAGTGTGCATAACTTGGAAAAGAGTGCATATTTAGGTTATTATTGAATAACACCACTCCTAAAGTAATAAGAGGAATATATAACTGAGGGTTTAAAGGCAGGATTAGGAATAACAAAGCCTTGGTGCAATATTAAATGACTGTGTTAATTAAAGCTAGCTAGTGTATCTCGGGAGAGTGCAATAGTATGTTACTGTAATTGCTCGGGAGAGAGTTGCGGTAAGTTGAGTGTTCATTATTGATAAAGTGTGTTGGTAAATTTGTATGAAGCATAAACAGAAGGGATTCCATCAATAGGGGAAGTCATTACCTTAGTGTTTCTCTCATCCTTGTTTACAACCTTAGTTAGTTAGCTATATTTGTTACTTTTCTACAATCTTAGTTAGTATTAAAATCTCCACTTGTGATTCAAAAGTCTTGGGAATCTGGTTCTGAAGAATTTAGTGGGTCTAAAGGTGGTAATTGATAGGTTTACTCTTTGTGGATTCGACCATGGGCATAATACTCGGGGTTTTATTTGCAACGTCCGCAGAGTCCTTTTTAGAGGGCATACTTAGGCGTTATCAAATTTTGGCGCCGTTGCCGGGGAGTTAACAGAATTATCAATTGCCATTGCTAGAGTTACAAATATTCTTGGTGTAGCTAGTTTCTTTACACCCAATTTTGATTGAAACTTTTGACGGTTGACTTGGTTGCACATGTGTATGCCTAGGAATTCTACAAGGACTGGAGAACTACTTGAAGGACTCTCAGACCCTGAAAAATTATTTCGGGCATCGAACCGTGCCAACAGAAGACTTCAATCATCTTAACCGACTGACAAATTGGAAACTGAAATGGAAGGCATAATTGACCCCAATGGAAATGACAGACAGGAGAAAGTCAACTTAAATGCTGGAGTGGTGGCACCTCTTGTGCCGGAGGGTGCACTTTATGACTGGGCACAACCGACATCTGATAATTTGACAACTTCCATTGTTGTGCCAGCAATACAAGCTGAATTATTCCAGATTACAAACAATATGCTGCACTTGTTGCAAAACAAGGGATTGTTTTCTGGAACGCAGGTAGAAGACCCTCAACATCACTTAAAGAATTTCCTGTCCATATGCAAAACTCAGAGGCAGCCCAATGTGACTCCGGAAGCAATCAGGTTGCTATTATTTCCTTTCTCCGTGACAGGAGCTGCTCAGGTTTGGCTAAACTCACTCCCCATCAACTCTATTGAAACTTGGGATGAGTTAGTCAAACAGTTTCACAACAAGTTCCATCCACCCAAGAAAACAGCACAACAGATTGATGAGATCGTGAGCTTCAAACAGAAACCTATGGAAACTTTGCACGAGACATGGGGAAGGTTCAAAGGAATGTTGGTGATGTGTCCCCATCATGGTATTCCAGAGCAAATGTTGGGGCAGCGGTTTTACATGGGACTTTCTGACAGCATGAAGAATATTGTTGATACCTCAGCTGGTGGGGAATTTTTGAGCAAGACATGGAGAGAAGGACAGAACCTGCTGGATAAAATGGCTCAGAATTCAGGGTGGACAACCAGAAACACACCTATCACTCCAGTGGTTCATCCAGTGTCTCTTGATCTTTCTAACACTCTGGCTGAAAATGTGGCGACTCTTTTGACACAGATGAGCATCCTCACCAAGAAGGTGGATGAGTCAGGACAGAAACAGCAGGTACATATAGTTGATACTACCAGTGGGGGCTTGTGCACATCTTGCATTAGTCAACCAATTGGTAATCCATGGAACGTAGAGCATGACCTTCATCATCAGCAACCTGAAGATATGAATTATGTGGCTAACTACTGGGGTCATAGGCAAGGTAATCAGAACTGGGGCGAGCAAATTTAGCAGCAGTACATGCCACCGCACCCACATTACAATGCATGGAATATGGGAGGTATGAGACCCCCCAACAACATGGCACCTTATCCTAGGCCGTAAGGGTATAATAATCAGCAACAAGCGTACCACCCACCTCAGCAGCAACATGGTGGGAGACAAGAAAATGGGTTTTCCAGGCTAGAAACGATGATGCAGCAAGTGATTGGGTCCAATGCAAAGATAAATGATAGGGTAGATGCACATGATGCAGCTATCAAACATATTGAAATGCAGGTGGGCCAGATTTCTATGTCTTTGAATAACCGTCCTCAAGGGACATTGCCTGCAGATACTCAGACCAACCCCATAGATCATGTCCCGAAGCAGCTGATGGCGGTGAGTCTCCGCAATGGGAAGATCTTGATGTTGAGCAGGAAAGATATCGTGAGAATATGCAAACAGAGACACTAATTCAAGTACCAATTAAGCTGGATGAATCAACAAGGCTGACAGATGTGACAGTCCAGCCTGTTTCTGAAAATCAGAATATGCAGCAAGAGAGCGAGAAAGTCGCCGAAACAGTAGGAGAACCAGTGGAAGAGATGATAGTTGAGAAGGAAAAGTCCCAAGTAATTAGGAAGAAAAGACCTCCTGCACCATTCCCACAAATATTGGCCAAGCACCAAAAGGAAGAGCAATACAAGAAGTTCTTTGACATGCTCAAGCAAATTCAGGTAAATATTCCATTGATCGAAGCTTTAAAGGAGATGCCTGGATATGCAAAGATGATGAAAGACTTGATGTCTAGGAAGTTTGACTTCCAAGACTTGGCCGCAGTAAAACTTACACAGACTTGTAGTGCAGTGGTGACTAGACCCGTTGCTGAAAAGCTCTCTGACTCAGAGAGTTTACTATTCCTAGTACTATTGGTAATTTTGCCTTTACAAAGGCACTCTGTGATTTGGGGGCCAGCATTAACCTCATGCCCCTGGTTTTTTACAAGAGTTTGGGCATTGGAAGAGCTAGACCCACCTCTATGCTGCTGCAGCTGGCCGACATGACTATAAATCATCCATTTGGGATCCTAGATTATGTACTTATTCAGGTGGTGAAATTCGTGTTCCATGCAGATTTTGTAATCTTGGATTGCAAAGTAGATGAGGAAATTTCTATCAGTTTAGGAAGACCCTTCTTAGCCACTGGAGAGCCTTGATTGATTGCGAGAATGGGGAGCTTAAGATAAGGCTCAATGATGAAGAGATTATTTTTAATGTGCAAAAATCGATGGGACGTCCAAGTGAGTTTGCTAATTGCTCTTTCATTGATGATGTGGATGTAATTGTTCAGTCTGATGATGATGTATTGACGGCGGAAGATCCCTTGGCTGCATGTCTTACAAATATGGAGGAGGCAAATGGTGAAGTGTTGGCAGAATGGGTGTTGGCCTTGGAAGGTAAGGGGTTTTGGGATAGAAAGCTGGAATTTGAACCCCTGCACTTGGAGAAGAGAGAGAGTCCTCCAGCTAATCGTCCATTGAAGAACCACCGAAGCTGGAGCTAAATCCATTGCCAGCTCACCTCAGGTATGAATTTCTGGGTCCAAACTCCACTTTACATGTTATTATCTCATCTGGTTTGCTAGATGTGCAGGTGCAACAACTTTTACAGGTACTGAAGGATTGCAAAACTGCCATCGGATGGACCATGGAAGATATCAAGGGGATCAGCCCCGCCTATTGCATGCACAAGATTCTGCTGGAAGAGAGACAGAGAGCTTCCAGGGAACATCAAAGGAGGCTGAATCCAAATATGAAGGAAGTGGTGAAGAAAGAGGTAATTAAGTGGTTAGATGCAGGGATAATCTTCCCAATCTCTGACAGCAGTTGGGTTAGCCCAGTTCAGTGTGTGTCTAAGAAGGGTGGCATGACGGTTGTGAAAAATGACAAAAATGAGCTAATCTCTATGAGAACCGTCACTGGATGGAGAATATGCATGGATTATAGAAAGCTGAATCTTGTCACCAAGAAAGATCACTTCCCACTTCCCTTCATTGATCAGATGCTAGACAGATTGGCTGGGAGGTCGCACTTTTGCTTCCTCGATGGGTACTCAGGGTACAACCAGATCTCTATTGCCCATGAGGACCTGGAGAAGACCTCATTAACTTGCCCCTATGGCATTTATGCCTTTAGGAGGATGCCATTTGGCACTTGCAATGCACCCGCCACATTCCAACGGTGCATGATGGCCATTTTCGCTGATATGGTTGAAGACATAATGGAGGTACTCATGGATGATTTCTCAGTGGGGAGGAATTCGTTTGATGAGTGCCTTGAGAATATGACACGTGTGTTGAAACGGTGCATCGAGACTAATCTGGTGCTGAATTGGGAAAAGTGTCATTTCATGGGGCAAGAAGGCATAGTGTTGGGGCACCGAGTGCCAAGCAAGGGGATAGAAGTCGATCGATCCAAAGTTGATGTCATAGCGAAGCTGCCTCCGCCAATCTCGGTCAAAGCTATCAGAAGCTTTCTTGGACATGCCGGTTTCTACCGACGGTTCATTAAAGACTTCTTCAAAATTGCCAACCCTCGATGTAAGTTGCTGGAAAAAGATAACCCATTTGTATTTTCTGATGCATGCAGGGTAGCATTTGAAGAGCTGAAGCAAAAGCTGGTCACAACACCAATCATTGTTGCCCCCAACTGGGAGTAACCTTTCGAGCTAGTGTGATGCTAGTGACTATGCAGTGGGGGGGGGGGGGGGTGCTGGGCCAGCGGAAGGAAAAATTGATTCATCCAATCTACTATGCAAGTAGAATGCTGAGTGGGGCCCAACTGAATTACACAGTGATCGAGAAGGAGATGTTAGCTGTGGTATTTACATTCAACAAGTTCCGGTCCTACCTGAAAGGATCGAAGGTAATTGTATACACTGACCATGCATCTCTTAGATACTTGATAGAGAAGAAAGACTCTAAGCCATGCCTGATTCGTTGGTTTTTTTTTTTTGCTACAAGAGTTTGATCTTGATATACATGACCGAAAGGGCACTGAGAAACCAAGTCGCTGATCATCTATCACGACTTGAGGGAGTTGAAAACACAATTGAGGTTGAGGATATTCTGGAAACCTTTCCATACGAGCAACTGCTCGTAGCTAACCATCTAGAAGCACCATGGTATGCGGATTTTGCCAACTACCTAGCTTGTGGTATAGTCCCTCACGACCTATCTTCGGTCCAGAGGAAGTGCTTCTTTCATAAAAGCCGTCTGTATTATTGGGACGAGCCCTATATTTTTAGAATATGCCTGGATAACATGATTCGCAGATGCATCTCCGAGATGGAACAATCTTCTATTTTGCAGGCATGCCATGCATTGGCTTATGGGGGACACTTTGGAGGAGTAAGGACTGCATCAAAGAGCCGGGCTTTTCTGGCCAACGCTGTTCAAAGATGCTCACACATGGGTAAAGGGTTGTAATGAATGCCAACACACCAGGAACATCTCCCGGCGCCACGAGATGCCCATGAACCCGATTCAGGAGGTTGAAATGTTTGATGTTTGGGGGATAGATTTCATGGGACCCTTCGTCAGCTCTTGCGGCAATAAGTACATTCTTGTTGCTGTTGATTATGTTTCCAAGTGGGTGGAAGCTGTAGCATTACCCACCAATGATGCAAAAGTGGTGGTTGGGTTTATGAAGAAAAACATCTTCACCTGCTTTGGGACATCATGGGCGATAATAAGTGATGGGGGCACTCATTTCTGCAACAGAGCATTTGAGAAGTTGGCAAAATATGATGTGCACCACAAGGTGGATACTCCGTACCACCCGCAAACCAGTAGACAGGTGAAGGTCTTCAATAGAGAGATAAAGAGTGTGTTGACAAAAAGTGTAAATGCCACAACAACAAATTGGGCAAGAAAGTTAGATGATGCACTCTGGGCGTATAGAACATCATTGAAGACACCAATTGGTATGTATTCATACAAGTTGGTCTTTGGGAAGGCATGTTACCTGCCGGTAGAACTTGAGCATGGAGCATGGTGGGCACTGAAACAACTGAATCTTGATATGGAAGTTGCAGGTTCATCTAGAGTCACAGAATTGCATGAGCTGGAGGAGTTCCGACATATTGCTTTTGAGAGCACAAGACTGCATAATGAAAGAATGAAGAGGCTGCATGATCAGAACATTGTGGATTGAACCTTCTAATTCGGGGACAGGGTACTGTTATACAACTCAAGATTGTGGTTGTTCCCAAGTAAGCTCAAATCACGATGGTCTGGACCATTTCGGGTGGTTGAAGTCCTCCCGTCTGGAGCTGTTGAAGTTGCTACTGAGGATGACTCTCGCATATTTAGAGTCAATGGTCAGCGGTTGAAATTATACGTGGGAATGAGTGAATCTAAGGAAGGAATTACACTTCACTTGAATGATCCGCAGAGGTCGAGCGAGCGTAAATGCGCTCATCTGGGTCGTGCCGCGATGTTAAATCACGCGTTGCATGGGAGGAAACCCATGAAATTGTTGTAATTGTAATCCTTTAGAATATGTAAAAAAATGTCGTTAAATATTCAGAGAAGGGCCCAGACCGCGGTCCGACCGCGATCGCGGGCCAAGCACGGCCCTGACCCCTCTCTGAACCCTGTCTCCCCCGGTCCCACCGCGAACACGGGCCAAGCGCGGCCCTGACCCCTCTCTGAATCTCTTCCCCCGCGGTCCTACTGCGATCGCGGTTGGACCGCGAAGCCCGCGCGCCAGGTAAGTATTTTTTCATTTTTAATTTTTCAATTTACCCCCCTCTTTTCCCAAAATACCCCAGCCCTTAAAACCAGTTTTTTCTCTTTCTCCCACCCCCATCTATGAAACTCCCCCTCTCTCTTCACTTCTCTCTAAATTTTTCTCTCTTCTTACTCCATTTTCCACTCCCATCTCACCCAAGCTCTCCACAAACTTCCCCAAACCCTTTCTCACACTCACCCCAAGTAAGTTTTTTCTTCTTTTTCTCTAGTTTAACTACCAATTGAGTGTAAACTAGTTTAGCTTTGTTTAAATTAACCCTAGGTAGCACTAATTTAAATTCTTGTTTTATTTATTAATTGTTAGTGTTGTATATGTTTGTAGTTGTTATTATGGGATGGTTTGGTGATTATTTATTGGGACTCCATTATCTTTGAAGTATTCGGCTTGTTTTGCTATTTTGGAGGCCTAGAAAAATATTGTTTATGGAGTTGTCGTGGTTGGGAGGCCATGTTTGGTTTGAAATTGATGATTGCTTTATTAGTTTGGGGCAGAATATGCGCAATTCTTAAGTGTGGGGTCTGCTAGTTAGTTAGTTCGGAGGTTATATTGTTTATAAATTGGGTGAAAGAGTAAGTGTGGGGTGGTGTTGGCCAATGTTTGTATTTAGCTAGGCTGTCAGGCCTTCACTACAATGCTAATGGGGTGTGGGTGTCGCTTGGAACTACAAAAGGTGGTGTTATTGTGGTGTCAATAGGTGGTTAAGTCCGAGTAACCACCCGTTTGAAACTGCTTTGAATGAATTTAATGGGTTGTCTGGTCTCTATGCAGGTACTATGACTAGAAAGAAGCAAAAGTGAGGGGCTAGCCCATCCAACCAACCCACATATGACAAGTCTAGGTTCACCTTTGAACAGGCGGAGGATGATTTTCATGCTAAGGCTAGAAATACCTTTATCCAGGATGTTCCAATTGACCGGGATGCCCTCTGAGCAGAAAAAGTGGAGATGTACGAGGAGATTCGACGGTGACATATGGAATTCATGTTTGATGGTCCTTGCCCGATCAACCCGATGATTGTGCGAGAATTTTATGCCAATTTACCGGTTTCTTCGCTTAGGCGAGTGTTTTGAGGGGTGTATATTTCCAAGCACATGTCCCATAAATTCAGAGCGCACTGCAACTTCCTGCATTTACAGGTAATGTTGATTACTACCATGGCCGACCCGATATCACATGGGATGATTTGATTGCCGCACTTTGTGTTGGGGGGAAAGCGACTTGGGTCACAGATGGCGTGACCTTGAACTCCTCCTCCTTTACACACCTGGAAAAATGTTGATTGAGCGTGGTCTACAACCGCTCCATACTGTCCGGCAATACCACGGACGTGAATTTCAACAGAGTGGTCTTGACTTGGTGCTTTGTGACGGGCAAAGAATTTGATGCTGCCCGGATTATTGGGGATGAGATGTTTCTGAGGGGCCCGTTGCTATCTAAGGGGTTTTACTTCCGCTCGTTGGTGACTTATCTGTGTCAGCTGAAGAACTTGCCCACCTATCCTACTGATGGCACAGTACCTCCTGCCGCTCCATTCAGAGCCGCATGCATTACCATAGGTCGGGGTGCTTGGGCTCCTATTCAGATCGATAATGATGATGATGATGCCCCGACCCCTCCTGCTCCATCCAGGCAGTCCACTGACAGTGCCAGACCTTCTAGACGCACTTGGGCTGGAGCTGGCTTCTCCAGGTCTCAGTCTTCACGGTCGATATTGCGGTCCATGGAGGAAGAGGTCGCGGATCTCCGCACCTCTGTGGATGGTCTTCATACGAGGATGGACGCCATGTCTCAGCGGCAGGCCTGATCAGAGAGCCGGTTCATGCACTGGTTCCGTGCACTGGGAAGGGCATGCAATGTGGACCCCGTAACTGTCTCCAACTCAGATTGAGTCTCAGGGAAGTCTTCTTACCCTTCTACTCTTTACTTTCTTGATATGACATGGGGACATGCCATAATTTTAAGTGTGGGGTGAGAGACTTGCTCTGAATGTATGTTGTATTGTATATAAAATAAAAAGTAAAAAAAAATTTGTTGGTTTAACTGTAGATAATTGTTGTATGTATCTGATTATGCTTTTATTAGATATAGCTGATTTGGCCCAACGACAGACACTTATCGACGAGTTTCTTGAAGGTCAAAGTCGGAATTAGATATAACTGGAAAAAAATAACAAAAACATAGGTAGAGGACTCTTCCTGATGACGGACCACTTGGACAATACTCTCGAGGGAAGTTGTCCATGTAGATACTTTTTCTTATTTTATTTTTCCTTTTTAGGTAGTGTAGTAATTCATCCTTGGTTTTTCTTTTGACCACTGTTCTTTTCCAAGGGTTTTTCTTGAACCAGGTTAGGTAGATTTTTCCTTTTGTAGTTTAGGACTAAGATGGGTGAAGGCTAGATTGCGACCCCTGATGTTCACACCTGCAAATTATTATAATGAGCTTGAGAGGGTGAGTGCTAGACTCAGTTGTAGACTTGTAACTCTATGCCTTAATTTTGCACATCTATTCTTGCTTGAACGCTCATATGAGTGTGTTGATGAGCTGATTCAGAATTAGTTACATGCTATGTGTGTGTGAGGTCTTACCTACTCTCCGTGTTTGCATGTGATGCCTAGAACTTGCCCTATGTGTTTTCAAAGCGAAATAGAAGTTGTTAGGTTTTAGAGATGATTGAAGCATTTCTTTGTTTAAGCCCTTATATAAATCTTGTGAATCCACCTGTACATATGTCCATAGTTAACCTCCTTTGAGCCTGAAGCCTATTCTTTGGTAACCCTGTAATGAACTATATCCCTGAGTTTGAATAAATTTTTTGAACATGTACCTCCTAGAAGCACCTGAATTAATGGAGAACATACAAAAGTCAAAGTGTGGGGTGGTAGGGAGTTGCGAAAAAGGGGAATCAAGAATGAGTAAAATGAATGACGCACGGCTCTTGTAAAAAAAAGAGATATAGAAAATAAGAGGCCAGTGCACCTGAAGAAAAGTAGGGGACAACTATGATTAAAAATGTGGATGAATGAGTGGGGCTGAACATGGAAACGGATAAGAAAAAGGAAGTATGTATTAAAAGTACTTAGGGAGGTTAGTCACTATATCCAAATGTATCCTACCCGTCTCTTAGCCTACATTACAGCCAAATAAAGACCTCTTGATCTTTGACTAAAACTGCTCGATTAGTAGAGTACTACACTAGGGACAAGCTTATGGTGTGTCTGTGTGACCTGTGAATGCTCTTTGCTGAGAGTGAGCGAATTCTTTATATTAAATGTGTGTGGAACTTCACTCAGAATGTTGATGTGAGGGCATGTGACTCAGGAAGAAAAAGTGAGTCTTCACCTCTGTAGAGTAAATAGAGTGAGATTGATTGTGTAATGGCAGTAGAGTCTGCAGCTTGGGTATGGCTGTTGCACTTCTTAGGTTGGTCCGTGAAAATGGCGGGTGTGACATAACTTTGGGTAATGCATCAAACGATTAGGCCTAGAAGTGTGGTTTAGCTTGCTCGAGGACGAGCAAAGGTTTAAGTGTGGGGTGTTGATAATAAGTGAATTTGACTATATTCAGACCCTAAATAACCACCTTCTTGTATTGTTTTGATATTGAAAGTGTCAGCAAAAATGCTCTTATGGGTGCTTTTTCGTGTTTTCAGGCTATATGCGACTAGGAAGGCGAGACGTACTTGTGGAGTCGAGAAAATTAAGAAAAAAAATCCAACCATGCAAACTCCCAACCAAATCATGTTGAAACATGCAAAGGATTCTGAAGCAGCCGTTGGCCGCGGTCGAGCCGCGACCAAGGATGGAACACGGTAGAACATGGTCTTAGACAAAACAAAGTTCAGAGAAGGTCGATGGTCGCAGTCCTACTGCAGCAGGAATGCGGAAAAGTATGCTGCAAACAACTTGAGATTAAGAGAGGCTTTACGGGTGCGGTTCACCCGCGACCGCGCCACGACCGCGGAAGGCGTGCGCCTGGACAGGGGTAGTTGAGAAAAAACGTGAAATTTAGCCCTAAAACCTATTTTAGTCACTAGGTTTCCGCCCTTAGAGGAATGTATTGATTATTTTGAGTTCTTGAAAGGAAAAACAAGTGTGAGAGAATAGCTCAAACCTATTTCTTCTTACCTTTTGATTTTTATTGCTAGATTATGTTGAATCTTAGTTTTGTTTGTTTACCCATAGTTATGAGTAGCTAATTTCCCTATCTAAGGTATTGATGGAACCTATTGGGGGTTGAACTTCTCGTTTATGTTAATGCAAATTTGCCGGTTTTAATCTTTATTTATTCAACTACGTTCTTGTTGTAGTTAATTGACAGGATCCTTAATTAGCTGTATGTATCTAGTGTGCATAACATGAAAAAGAGTGCATATTTAGGTTATTGTTGAATAACACCACTCCTAAAGTAATAAGAGGAATCTATAACTGATGGTTTAAAGGCAGGATTAGGAATAAGGAAGCCTTGGTGCAATATTAAATGAACTGTGTTAATTAAAGTTATCTAGTGTATCTCGGGATAGTGCAATAGTATGTTACTGTAATTGCTTGGGAGAGAGTTGCGATAAGTTGAGTGTTCATTATTGGTAAAGTGTGTTGGTAAATTTGTATGAAGCATAAACAGAAGGGATTCCATCAATAGGGGAAGTCATTACCTTAGCGTTTCTCTCATCCTTGTTTACAACCTTAGTTAGTTAGCTATAGTTTGTTACTTTTCTACAATCTTAGTTAGTATTAAAATCTCCACTTATGATTCAAAAGTCTTGGGAAGCTGGTTCTGAAGAATTTAGTGAGTCTAAAGGTGGTAATTGATAGGTTGACTCTCTGCAGATTTGACCCTGGGCATAATACTCGGGTTTTATTTGCAACGTCCGCAGAGTCCTTTTTAAACGGCATACTTGGGCGTGATCAAGTTATAATCAAAATTTATTGTCTTTGCTAGTATTTAAAATCAAATTATAGAATAAAAGAGAAAAATACGGTAAGTATTGGTAAAGTGTGTTGGTAAATTTGTATGAAGCATAAACAGAAGGGATTCCATCAATAGGGGAAGTCATTACCTTAGCGTTTCTCTCATCCTTGTTTACAACCTTAGTTAGTTAGCTATAGTTTGTTACTTTTCTACAATCTTAGTTAGTATTAAAATCTCCACTTATGATTCAAAAGTCTTGGGAAGCTGGTTCTGAAGAATTTAGTGAGTCTAAAGGTGGTAATTGATAGGTTGACTCTCTGCGGATTTGACCCTGGGCATAATACTCGGGTTTTATTTGCAACGTCCGCAGAGTCCTTTTTAAACGGCATACTTGGGCGTGATCAAGTTATAATCAAAATTTATTGTCTTTGCTAGTATTTAAAATCAAATTATAGAATAAAAGAGAAAAATACAGTAAAATACTTACCTTAAATCTGGAATTTAATCATGAAGGAAGTTCATGGAAGAACTGACAATCATTATGCTCAATCCCAAAGCTTCTACCCAATTGGTTAGAGTCTCGTACCGACAACGTGTTATAAAACAATAAAAGAAGAAGAAGAGTATTTTAGAGAAAAGTAGAGAGAAGAGAATTCTTATTGATACATGATGAACAACAATGGAATAGAACCCTCTATTTATAAGGAGATGGTCACTTAGCCACCAAGTAATAAACCGTATAATCTCTCTAAATATAAATATTCATCTTAAATAGAATTCTATTTATAACCGAATTTTTTTTTCTAAAAATATTGTTTGACCAAAATATATGAGTCTTTGTTTAACTAATTAAACTTGTATAAACAAAGATAAATCTTTATTAACAACAATATTCTTGAAAGAAATCCTAGTAGTATATCGAATGACGTGCAAATCTGTTCTAACATGAGTGACAACACGCAATAGTCGAGGGTTAAAGAATCAAAATAGCAATAATGCAGCATTGAATATAGATGAACAATAACAATATTAATGTAAATAAATGCGAATGAGTCACCTAAGATAGGACGGAAGTAATGAATATTCTTTTTGATAATTATAGGTGAAAGACAATTCTTTAAATGTTTGAATCATTTTTGGATCCGGTGAAAAAGTGCAGACAAAGGTTATGTTTATATTCATGTAATAAAATCTGATCCTCTCCTTTAAAGTCAACAAGTATTTTACCAATGAATCTCACACTTGTCCCTTATCATTGAGCCTCTTTCTATTTATAGAAAATATATTCTAATAATTTCTAATAGTACAAGTACAAAAAATATTCACTAAAATATTCTCTAGCCATTATAATTCTGTCAAGGTCACTCTACCTCGACACCTCGTTGACTCTTCAATAGATCTTCATAGTTGATTAGATCGCCTCAACCCATGGCGGCCTAGGAATACTTTACCAACATTGTTTTGACTTATATTCTAGAGAAAGACTTTGACCCATACAAGCACCATTAGCTAAATTAATTCTCAATATTTACTAATAAATGACCAAAAACATTTGCCATAAAATTAATTATTTTTAGACAATATTTTCAGTTATATCAAATACACGTGACAGGTCTGTCTATCCCACGTGCCTCCACTGCTCTGCAAAAACTTTTTCTTGTTTTCCTCATTACTGCCCAAGACTTTACTTATTTGCATTTCAGTGCCCAATTATCTCCTCGCTACCTTTTCTTCTTCTATCTCCCGCAAGTCAACTCTCACTCACTGAATCTGAACCTGCCTCAGATTAAGCTGTGAGTACCCATATGAACCCTTTTTAATTCTGTCTTTTCTAATTAAATTATTTGAACAATTTTACTGATTTACTTAATTGGGGTGAAACCAACCTCATTTTTGTAGAATACATGCATGTCTCAAGAATTATGGATATTTTTGGGATTTAATATTTATTATACTCATTTTTGTTAATATAAGTGGCTGAATAGTTTGAAAATTTTCCTCCTTTAGGGTAATTGCTATGTTTTATTTATACTTCTGTTTTGTGCTACTTTTTCCTGAAATTTTTAAAAAAGGTCTTTTTTGTGTTAATTTGATTTTAAGAAATATGCCCTTAATTTAGTGTTTTGAACTATTTTAATGGGTTACTCAAATGGGGTGCCACCAGCTTCATTTTTGTATATGCATGTCTCAAGAATTATGTATATTCTGGATTTAATAGTTATTTTACTCATTTTTGTTAATATAAGTGACTGAAAAGTTTGAAAGTATCCTCCTTTAGAGTAATTGCTAAGTTTTATTTGTACTTATGATTTGTGCTACATTTGCCTGAAATTAAAAAGGAATCTATTATACTCCTATATGTAAATAGAACTGACTGAAAAGTGTGAAAGTTTCCTCCTTTAGGGTAATTAGCTTGCTTTATTTATACTTATGATTTGTGCTACATTGGCCTCAAAATAAGAAGGATCTTTTGTGTATTACGTAATTGGATTTTTAGAGACGGGGTTAGTTTTCATCTCCAGATATTCTTTGGGATTTGATATTTTTGTGTCCTTTGAAATTCTACTCATTCTTTTCAGTTTTTTTTTTACTAGCATCTGGTTGTTTTTGGTACTGAGGGTAGTGTTGTGAAAATGATTTCCTGGAAATGTTTTCACGGTTTTTGGTTGATGAATGCAAAAAATTTCTGGAAATTATTTATTAAGGATTGATAGTAAGAGGCAAGAATTTGGCTAATGTTTTGCTTTGGAATTTCGATGAAATTTCTTAGTGTTAAAGATTGATAATAATGTCTAAATGTTAGGTGGAGCAAGTATATGGATTAGGAGTTGCACTATTTGTAAAGGAAAATGTTTTACACCATAGGTGAAGAAATCATTTTTTCCTTTTGAGAGAAAATTTCTTCCATCATAAGTGCTGTCCAAAAACTTCATCACGGAAATATTTTATAGGAAAATTGTTTTCTTTCATGCCACACACATTGGAGTTGTCTTTTTCATTAGAATGAAATACAGCCGAGTAGAGTGGAAGACCTAGTTGATTGATGACTTCCCCTTATTTCACTATGATTCTTCTATTCGCTTTTTGTGCCCCGTTTCCTTAAAAATGTAGTTGGTGTATGTCAGTTTCCCTTTCTAATTTTTGATAGATCATCGAGTTAGTTTTCAACTAATCTTTACAAGTGAAGTAAGATTGGAATTTGTAAACCGTGGAATAGCTCATCGAGTAACTCCACTCATTCTGTTAATTGCAGATCACAGGAAAGGGTCCTTTGGTCAAGCAGTTGAAGAAATGGTAGCCCAGGGAGAAGCTCACCCCTACGTTCCGCAGGATCTAAAATTGCCCGATTTTGTTCCCATATTCCTCTCACAGTCACACATTGTTGGTGTATATGGCCTCTCATCCTTCCTCGTTGTCTTGTTCATGTGGATACTCTCAGGTAATTATTGAATGATCATTTCATTACTTATTGCAGGCAGTTCACCCTGCTTTTTTCTGATATGCTTTTAATTTTAGAAGCAGTTAGATTTCTCATTAGCCTCTCTACCCTTTCGGGTAGGGGTAAGGCTCGTCTACATATTACCCTCCCAGACCCCACTTTGTGGGACATTACTGGGTAGTTGTTGTTGTTGTTAGATTTCTCATTATTCTTTTTCTGAAGTATACTCTAGTGACTGCTTAGAAGTAGAAACAAAAGAAGTTGAATTGAGTATGAAAGAGTATTCTGGCAATTGATGCAACCTTGATCAACATTTCGTTGTTCAGAGTTCAGACAGGAAAATTACTGCAAGATCACTATTTTTGTCAGTTCTTTTCCCTTTAGAGATAATAATTGCCGTTGACATGCTTCCAAAAGTATCATTACAAGTGAGAAAAGAGACTAGCTAGTTTGATGTTAATGTCAATCCGCAACTTTGCGGACTTGTGAACGTGATTAAAGAAGATATAGAACCATAACCTCAAGTTATACAGTTTATTGTATGCCTCAGAAGGACTTAAAGTGGTCTCAACCATTTTTTCATTCTTCAATTATGCACATCCAACCCCTTGGTGTTGGTCAGTTAAGCACTGACCATGGTTCTCCATTTAAACTCAGTAGTGAATGATAAATGAGGACATAAAGTAATATCATGTTGGCATGGGTTTCAGAGATTTCTATCTCTACAAGGTTTGGAAAAAGTGTGATCAAGTGAAAAGATTTTCTTTACAAGTTCTATACTAGTTCAAAATTTTCAGCTGCATTAATGTAATAAATTTCTACATGCTAAGTGCATCCTAGCTGCTTGTGTGGTACTTTTCTTTCCCCGTTGTGTCCGCGCCTCATTTTCTAACTTCATTTCTCCATCTTTTACTTAATAGGGTTTGTTCCTAAAATATCAAAGACTGACAGGGTGCTCATGTGTTGGTGGATTTTCACGGGCCTAACCCACATGGTCCTTGAGGGGTATTTTGTTTTTACTCCAGATTTCTACAAAAAGACTACTCCAGTTTACCTTGCTGAAGTCTGTAAGTAACAATTTAGCAAGTCTTTCATCCAAACCAGAACAGTTTATTTATTGTTGATTTGGCCTATAAAGTACCAACAAAAACAAAATTTTGCAGGGAAAGAATACAGCAAAGGTGATTCAAGATACGTAGGGCGGGATTCTGGAGTTGTTAGTGTTGAAGGAATTACAGCTGTCATAGAGGGGCCAGCATGCCTTCTTGCAGTGTAAGTATCATTGTCGAGAGATATTAAGTTGTCATGCACCTTGAGATTGACACAATTAGGGGGCATTTGGACATAAGAATTGTAAAATTCCAAAACAGGGTGAAAAACTTGTTTCAAGTGAAAATGGTTTTTGAAATTTAGAGTTGCGTTTGTACATGAATATAATTTTGGGTTGTTTTTGAAGTTTTGTGAGTGATTTGAGTGAAAATTTTGGAAAACAGCCTTTTGGAGTTTTTCAAATTTTCAAAAATTTTCAAAATGTATCTTTAAGTGAAATTGAAAATTTTGTGAACAAACGTTGGTTTAAAAAAAAGTGAATGTTTTTCTGGAAAAAAGGAAAATTTCTTATGTCCAAACGGGCTTAATGCGTTTTTCCTAAGGGGTCGTTTGGTTCACATACTAGTTTTTGCATGGATTATAATGCAAGGTGTTTTATGCGGGAAACAACAATGAAGGGATTATTTTGCATTGAATAATAATGTAGGATTATTTTGTGGTGAGTAATTATAATACACGGAGTAACTTATCAAAAAAGTAAATAATACAGGGAATATTAAGTAAGGATTACTTACTTTAAGTGTATTTTTTTCTTTAAATACTTTTTATGCCCGTAATGTGAATACACTATTCTTATTCCACATTCTATCCCGCATAAAATAACACATAAATTCCCGTATAACTTAGTGCAGGTATTTTTGATAGCGTCAGCTAAACACTGCATTAGTTTATCTGATGATTCTTTTTTTCCTTATCTGATGATTAATTATGCGGAAGATTATTTTTTCCCAATTTCTTTAGCCAAATATTTTACTACTATTATTTTATGTGAGATTTGATGCTGGGATTACTTCTACTAGTCCATTCAACCAAACGACCCCTAAGAGTGTATGGACAGAGCATGAGTATGCATTCATATCTACTTCTGTAAACCTCATTGTGCTCTTGGTATTGACATTGGCAGGTATGCTATAGCTGCTAAGAAGTCATACAGGCACGTACTTCAAATAGCCATTTGTTTGGGACAGCTCTATGGCACGGCCGTATACTTCATAACAGCTCTATTGGAAGGCGATAATTTTGCTGCAAGCCCCTTCTACTACTATGCTTACTATGTTTTCGCAAATCACTTCTGGGTTTGGATACCAACTCTCATAGTGATCCATTGCTGGAAGAAAATATGTGCTGCAGTCAAGGTCCACGAGCAGAAGACCAAGACCCGCTGAGGTGATTCTTAACATTGAAATCCAAATGCCTCAACTGAATAACATTGTCACAATTTTCTTCTCCTGGTTCTTTTTTATGGTTGTTGAATTTAATTGGCTACATCAGAAACAATGCTGGAATATTATTTATATGAGATGTCCTAAAAATCTGATCATTCCTGCATAAATATTGTCCTTCTTGCTTCACATCATTAAAAAAGCAGTTGCATTTTGAAAACTAAGACCAAAGCTATTATATTTTTTTGTCCTCCGTCCATATTTCTTAGTTTAGCGTATTGTTTAAATACTACCGGGTTGCATGAAAGAAAAGACAAAAATGGTATGATGCCAGAATAAATTTAGCATTTTTGCAACTTGCAGTGTTCTTTAGTGCGGTAAATTCACTGTACATTACTATATTACATGTCTTAGACAACAGGGAAATCCTACTTATGATTTTTCCCGTGTGGACTGTCCTGTCCATCAAAACTAAAGGTGTCAAACGGGCCTACCGGTCCGGGCCGGTTCAAATTTTTTTTGACCCCTATGGTTTCCGGTCCAAGCCGGGCCGGTTCCGGGTTGTACATTAATGGGTTTAACGGGTTCGTGTTCATACGGGTAAAAATTGAACCGTATGAATTCTTGGGGAGAAGGAAACCGGGGGTCTATTTGGAAACAGCCTCTCTACCCAAGGGTAGGGGTAAGGTCTGCGTACATACTACCCTTCCCAGACCCCACTAAGTGGGATTATACTGGGTTGTTGTTGTTGTTGTTGTTGTTGTAACTGCTACTTTTATTTCTTAATTTAAAGTTTCAAACTTATAAAATGAAAGGTTTACATTTTTTTCAACAAGTAATGTTTTGCATCACCTTAGTAAGTTCATCATAATCAATATGAACCGTCGACCTTCTTCTGCAATGTTAAATTTGGATGGGTTTACATGTGTTAATATATCTCCAAGTTTCTCGTGTTCTGGGCTATCAACATCTTCCTTTCCTTGATTTCTTCGTTTCGATTTGATCCAATCTCTGAAACATACTAAAACTTCCAAAGCATTGCTTCCCAATGAGTGGTGGGTGTCTCCAAGTTGTTGTCTTGCTTGGCTAAATACACTCTCCGATGCAACAGTAGAAATTGGCACATTCAGCACGTCTCGAGCCATAGCGAAAAGAACAGGAAATTGCTTTCCATTCTCATGCCACCATCCCAACAGTGAAAATTCATTTGTGCGAGGCTCTTTTTGCTTCTGAAAGTAGAATTGAAGTTCATCAATATTCCTGCTATTGGTTTGAGTGTTAGAAAATGTAAAAAAAATATTAAAACTATCAAGGCCTTCTTCATCATCCACAGTAGCAGAAGTGTTGCACTGCATAGTGAGATTAATAATGCCTGCAGCACGAGCAGCATTATCACATTCATTTGTATAATAATTATATAGTTTTTGTAAATATTCATTTAGCTTGTTCATAGAGACATATAAAGTTGGGATTTCAGTTTCTCCAATCTCCATATAAGTATATAAAACATTCATTAATTGGTGACAATCAGACATCTTAATAGAAAGATTTAAAACTGAACCAATTAAATAAATCGGGGGAATTGAAAAGAAATATTTTTTGAATTTTGCTTGCATTTTTTCAACATCCTTATATTTTTCTTTCTTCTTAAATTCAGATAGTAGAAAAGAAATTTCAACTATATGGACTAAAGCCATAGTAACAAAGGGTAATATGCTCCAGAAAACTCAACTGTAGTTGTATAAAATTTATATAAAAATTTAACATCATTAATGACCTCCCAAGTATCACTTGTTACCATACGCCTTGGATCAGTACAATGCGCATTAGCAACTTTAGTTATTGGGAATCTATATTTGCAACAATATTTTAAAAATATATATATGTATAATTTCATCTAGTAACAATTTCGTCTGGCATGAATCTATGTTTAAGGTTATACTGGACAAGAAAGGTGGCTAAACAAATAACGTATGTATATTTGATATTGTCTATGAAGTCTAAAGATATCAGCTCTACAAGTACGTCTAGGGATACCTTTAAATAAAGAATTGTAATTCCTTTGAATATACATAATAAGATATGATGAAGAAGCAAAAGAAAACGGTAGACAACCCAAAGTAATCATTTTTGCTAACTCCTCACGATCCCTCATTTTATCATATTTTATTAGACCTCCAGTAGTAGGTTTAATAATTGTTTGATTGTCATCACCATCAAGGCCCTATTCTATGAGATGGTCAACTCTCATATGTCTACTAAGCGTCCCAATCCCCCCTAAATTTCCTCCAGTCAAATGTTTAACAGTATCCTTACAAATTTTGCATCTAACTCTATCAGTACCTTCTATTATTTGAAAAACATTCCAAACCTTACTTCTTTCTCTACGATTAGTACATGTGGTCTACTAGTAGTGCCACGACCACCACCCCTTGTACCAACTCTAATACTACCGACTCCAACACTAATAGGTGTTGCTGGTTTCTCATCTTCCATTCCTATTTTATTATCTTCTATTCCAAAAATCTTCTTGTAATTGTTCATAATCTATATTATCATTAGGCGATGTTTCGGAAACATGTGTAAATTCGGTATCACTATTACTACCAGATGCTGAAGGACAATCTCTTTTTTTTATTTCCCCTACCAGTAACTTTTTTACACGCTCTTTTAGCAGCATTCAACATATTTTAAAAATGAAAGTATAAACTAAAATTAAATATGCAATTAAAATAGTAAATAAAAGAAAGAGTTGCAGAGAGCGCACCGAATTCGACAATAAAAGTAGAACTTGATTAAGCAATTCCGATGTTACCACGAACAAACATCAACTCGTCAAGCAAGTATTTCAACTTTTAACTTCAATTGTTCAAAGTTGAAAATTCAAACTCAAATTCCGAATGACAAAACACGATAAATTAAATTCAAGAAAAGTGAGCCAAATAAAATTAGAAGATGAAATGATGAATTGAAGTATTGCAAATTGGAGAATGAGAGAAATTGCGATTGAGATATGAAATTTGAGTGAAGAAATGAAGGAGCGGGAGGGGGTAGGGGTATTTATAGTTTTTAAAAAGGTTAATTTTGTAAATTCAAAAAAAGATTAAAAACATAAAATTAAAAAAGAAAAGACCATTTCTTCAATAGATCCGTTGGCCAACAGATCAGTTCTGAAAACTGAGTCAGCCAACGGATAGTGGGCCCCACCTGCTTTGGAAAATTAAAAAAAAAAATTTACCGTTGAACGGGGCCGGTTCCGGTCCGGGTTAACCAGTATGGGTACTGTTCACGCCTTCCGGGATACCCGGGTCCGGTTAATCGGAAAATAAAACTAAACCTACCAAACCCCTCCTACCCCCCTACCCAACCCACCCAGCCCCTTATGTACCGGTCCTGTCCGGTCCCGGTTTGTACCGGTCTGGGCCGGTCCGGTAACGGATAGGTCCGACCCGTTTGACAGCTTTAATCAAAACCAAACAATAAAAAAAAGGATTGAAATAACAGTTCCCCTTGTCCGTGACTTAGCCGTACATTTGGCCTACTAGACGACCAACAACAATAACAACAACCTAGTATAATCTCATAAGTGTGGTCTGGGATGTAATATGTTTCCAAAGATGAAAAACAAGGTAGGAGTCGTTGGTGGCGAAAGGGGAAAAAAAGAAGAAGCTCTCACTGCCCTGGTACGGGTCATAGTTATCTGCTACCACCATCTTTGTGGGAGTTAGCAAATGTATGATAGAATAGATAGTACTTGAGGTACACATAAACTAATACGGATACCTCTCGTATTCTGTGGGGCTGAATCCACATAAAGCAGAAGACCGGACACCACCATGACTTTGAGGAAAGTAACTGAAACAATAGTAGATTCAGCCCCACAGAATAGCATCCCAGTCTTGATCTCAACATAGAAACCATGAGAAACAAGCACTACATAACAGGTAGTGAGAGATAATTAATGCACATAACAAGTGAAAGTAATAACCTGTAAGTAACATGCGGCATCATATTAAATGGTACAGGGGCAGCCTAGTACATGAAGCATAACGCAAAGTGGGTTTGGGAAGGGCCCGTACCCCAAGTGGGTGTGATGTAGGAGGAGTACCCTGATGCAAGTATCAGTGGCTGATTTCACGGCTTGAACTCATGACCTATATATCACATGGAGACAACTTTACTGTTGTCCAAGGCTACCCTTCACAAAATATCAAACTGTATAGCTTAAAAATTCACTTACGCTGATGTCTAGCTGCATAAATCCGATCAATGAAAAAAAGTGCTTCAGATGTATTCATTGAAGAGCTCTTGTTCAATATACAACTTTCATTTCCATTTCAACATTCAGAATAGTTACATCAATTGCAGAATTTCAAAAATTTATTTAACGTAGTAAGGAAGATCAAGGACATAAAGGAGGAAATAAGCCCAAGTGACACCAGAAATTCCACCAAAAAAGAAACCACCTGTGAACTTAGACCATCCCTCTGCTGTTTGCAATTGGTCTGGCACCTTTTTCCTCCCTGTCAATGTCAATGCTGGTGCTGTTGATGCCTCTCCTTCTTTGAATGATGATATTCCATAAATGGTCAAGCATATGCTGAGAATCACTACAAGTCCTGCTGCTGCCAATGAACCAGCTCCTCCTGCATTAACAGTTAGCGGTGTCAAATGAACGGGTTAGGGACCGGGTGTTTGGAGGGGGGGGGGGTCATATTTTCATGGACATTCAGCTGAACTCTGACATCTTTGACACGGAGCTTACATATATATATTTAAAGTATTACTAGATTTTTAACAAATATTAAATTTTGAGCCGATACTTTTTGGAGTACAATGAGTTCATCGTTAAGAATATAAATGCATGAAGTTAAAATTTTGAAATGGACTTTACCTGCATATTCAGTATTTCTTAATGGACCAGCCTTTACAAATGGGCCAACTAGTAGGAATCCATGGGCCAGGCCCACCTCTACTCCTCGGAGAAGTGGGTTCACTGCGGTCCGGTAGGCCGGTAAGTTGGACAAGTACCAAGCAATCAATGGGCTTGAGGTCACTGGAGTTTCAAGACTTCCAATGAAAGGGTCACCATTCAGAGGCTGAATCACTTGGTAAGTAGGCTGCATAACCAAAAAAAAGGAAAAAAAGAAGAAGATGAATTAAAGGAGGTTTGTTGAGAATTATTGACATCCAATAAACAAAAAGTGGGCAGGGCTACATGGTTCAAAGATGTTTAATCGAATTGCTTTTGTCGGAAAATTATATCGTGTATATAGATCACAATTTTTTTTAGAAAACATGTATAAAAATTGTTGAATCGTTTTGAAATAAGATATAAACTTCCAGCATAACGGGAACTGTAAACCAAAATAGTAGTTGTTTTAGATCACCCATAAACTACGAGGGGTTCATGTAGCCTATGTTGGATTAGTCACTTTCTAGGCCGAGGCAAAAGGTTGAGAATAACTCATTGTTGACTAACATTTATGAATTATACTTACGAATCAAGAAAAGACAATGAGCGCACAAAGCATCAGCGATCACGCAGGATCGGGGAAGGACTGTACCTCAGAAGATGTAATTTAGGTAGTCTATCTTGATACAAACATCAATGGCTAGCTTCGTGCACACTAGAGAATATAATTTGGCATTTATAAATAGAATTTTTGTATTTTTCTCTATCTCCCGGAGAAAAGGAGATTTGAGGTGACTAGCTTAGTAACTTATTCAATTGAAGTTTGTTAAACTTTGGCTCTGCTACCTCTGCCAAGAAAAAGTACTACCATCGTTTCAATCTGAATGACACACTTTTTTATTAGCCCGTTCCAAAAAATAGTATATTTTTATATTTAAAAATAATTTAACTTTAAGCTTTGCATTCTACCCATTTTACTCATGAAAAACTTTTATAGCCACATAAATATTATGGCCCCACTAAGCTTTTTTCCTTTAAGCTTTTAGTACCACATGTTTCAAAAGTCTAGGTATTTTTTTCTTAAACTCTATGCCAAATCAAACTAAAAGGGAAGCTCGGTACACTACGATCTCGCTATGCGTGAGGTCCAGTGAAGGGTCAGACCGCAAGAATTTATTGTACGCAATCTTACTCTGCATTTCTATAAAGGGTTGTTTTCACGGCTTGAACTTGTGATCTCATGACACGTGACAACAAATTTACTAGTTACGCCAGTGCCACGTCAAACTACATCATCCAAATTAAAACGGATGGCGTATTACTAGTGAAATTCAAGAACATTACAAGACTGAAGAGAAGTGAATTGGTATCTTACTTTGTCTGTTTGGACAGCCTTGATGGTGAAACAAGATTTTCTAGTTGAAGGAAAGATTTTAAAAGGAGCACCAGAAATGCCTTTGGGAGTAACAAGTCCACTGCTTCTTGTTAAAGAAGAAGCAAATTTGCTCTTGAGCTGGCTGGCCATTGTGGTGGAAACAGCAGTAGCCATTTTGGAAAGTTTTGATGGTCACTGTTTTTTGGTCAGATAGGAAATAGTATAACAAAAAGATTTAAACTAGTAATACAGTTGGATGTATCATGTGACTGATAAACAAAGTCTTTTGATTTGTGGTTCTGAGGGTTGATTTATTCTTACGTGGGAGCTTGTCATTGGTCATATATATAACGTTATCCCTTGTCTCAACTGCATTGGTTATGAATGGATAGCTAACTCCGGGAGATATATACGGTGTTTATATTAACTTTAAGAATCTCAAATTAAAACGAGAATATATATTATTTAAGCATTGACTTTAGGATAAAAGTATATCAAGATACAAGCTAGCATTAATTGATTTGGTGTAAAAAACAGGTCCAAGTCCTTTTTTTTGTGTGCGCGTGCGCTTCAATTTGTTAAAAGGTCGTGGTTTAACTGCAATATCATAATTAATTAAGTTAGATGTCTATTCCCCTCCATTAACTCTTAAAAAGCAGGAGTACTTAGTAATCTGTACGAACTCTATGTATTGGGCAAAATAAATATTACACGTGCCATTAATTATGTAACTGATATGGCAAGATATGTGAATCACTAGAAAAACGACAACGGGTAAAGAGTATTTGAAAAGATGTGAGTTTTAGGCTCCGTTTGGCCGTAAGTTTTGTCAAAATAAATTTAAGATTTATTTTTAAAACTCGTGTTTGGCCATAAATTTTACTCATATTTTGGCTAAATCCCAAATCGCAAATTTCAAATCTCAAATCAGCTATTGAGCCGAATTTGGATCAAAATTCCCAAAACTTGGGAATTATATACATGTTTTTCCAAAATAAAGTTGGAAAATATGTTTTGAAAACGTATGTCCAAACACATTTTCATGTTCAAACCAAACTTCATCCAAATCAGATTTTTCAAAATAAATTTGAAATCTATGGCCAAATGCTAGCTTAGTAAGTAGTACGAGCAAAACGTCTAAAAGACAAGAAGAAACGGTTGCTCGAGTCTCTTTAGTGATTTAAAGAAGCACCAGTGGAATGAACCAAAACCATAAAAAGGATAGATTCTTTGATTTTCAATTAATGAACATGAATGGTTACAAATGTTACAAAATGAAATAGTTACGATTACCAATTATAACGTTTCATTAATATCATTAATGCTCATAATGACTCGATATAAAGGGAAAAAATGTTGTACTTAGAGATAACTATATAAGGAACAGAAATGTCATATGTATGGATACGTTTAGATTATTATTAAAATATAATTATTTATTTTTGCTTTATATGGATTGCTCTGCTATTCTAATTTCCTTTCTTACTACAAGAATATTGATTTTCTTGATTATCCGTAATCCGAGTACTTAAATAGGCTTTGACCAAAATCTTATTTTTTGGTTAAAAAAATTGGTTCCATAATCGAAATCTAATAATCTTTTCACTTTTCAGATTCATTTTTCTGTCAAGAAATCACGTCGAACGTTAAGGACAACAACCAACAAAATCAGCAACATCAGTTGAACCAACAAAATCAACAAGGGGATGGAACTCCAGTCCTTTCACCACGAAACTCTCCTCGACAATCCCAAGAAGGGACACCCGACAGAACTGAATCACATGTGAATGACCAACATGAGGATGATCAAGCCATTGATGAAGCATTAAAGCAATTGATCGCAGAATAGGTCAACAACGCTCCTCAAGCTTTTGTTAGTGGGTTGCCAACTGTACCACCGACTCCACTTCCAAATAACATCGCAACCATAGAAAATTCACGCTCGGGACTTGCCAATTCGGGTAGTGGAGGTACTCCCAGCGAATCTCGCGATGGAAGGTCATGTATTCCAATTAATTCTGATTTACAAAGTTTATTACTAACTTTGCAGAAACAACTTAAGGAGTAGAATGATCGCATAGAGTAGATACCTGGTGTTCCGTCTATAATCAAAGGAGTGAACATGGATAAATATTCTCAACAACCTTGGAAGCGAAGTGCCGCTCCTTTGCCTATTCTAAAAAAGTTCAAGATGCCCGATATTCCAAAGTATGACGGGACAACCGATCCACGAGACCATATAATCGCATTTACAACTAGCGTGAAAGGAAAAAATTTGACTAAGCAAGAGACTGAATCAGTGCTGGTCAAAAGATTCAGTGAAATACTCACAAATGGAGCACTAACATGGTATTCTCTTTTACCTGAAAACTCTATTGATTCTTTTGCCGAGCTTGCAAATTCATTTATAAAAGCACACTCGGGAGCTCAGAAAGTTGAGAAGAGGATAGAAGACATCTTCAAAATAAAATAAGGAGATATGGAATTACTCAGGGAATTCGTGGATAGATTCCAACGTGAAAGAATAATGCTACCACGCATACCTGACAATTGGGCTGCTATGGCCTTTTCAAGTAATTTAAATGAGAAGAGCTCAGAAGCCACGAGGAAACTCAAAGAAAGCTTACGAGAATTCCCTGCAACAACTTGGAATGATGTTTATAACCAATATAAAACGAAGCTGCGTATAGAAGAAGATACTATCACTCAGCCCCGGTGAGATCAAAGAGTAAGTTCGAGGCAACCAAAAACTGAAAATAAGGTCCGGTAAGAACAACTACGAACCTTACGTAGGACCAGCAGGAAGGGATTAACGTTCAAAATAAGAGAATCTGAGGTACGATCCCAGAATAAAGGACAGAGATTCGGGTTAGCCTCCCAGGTTTGGAAAGAAGCGAGACACACGAGATCGCGGGATAACGATAGAAGTTCAAAAGCGAAGATTGGTGGTTATAGTATTAATGTTAGCACATCTAAGTTGGTAGCTGTTTTAAGAAGTATAGGAGATAAGGTGCGGTGGCTAAAGAAAATGAGGTCGGACTCAAATAGAAGAAACCCTGATTTCTGGCGCGAGTTTCATAATGATCATGGTCACAAAATAACATATTGCAGATTGCTACAAGATGAAGTAGAGAACTTATTAAAATAAGGCTACTTAACTGATTTGTTTAATGAGAAGGGTAAGTAATCATACATGAAGAATAGACAGGAGCCACCAAAACCTCTATCACCAAAAATAACAGTTAATTAATGCCATAAGTGGAGGGTATGAGATCAATGGCATGACGTATACGGCTGCAAAGAAGGTGTCAAAAATCATAATCACCCACGGGAAATGAGTTCGCCAAGTTTTGGAAGAAGACAATATGATATTTGATGATGCCGACGCAGATGGCGTGTTGATCTCACACAATGATACACTGGTAATATCTTTACTTGTACATAATACTAATGTAAAATGAGTTTTGGATGATCCAGGTAGCTCTATAAATATTATTCTTCTAAGAGTGGTAAATAGGATGCAAGTTGATGACAAATTGGTACCCAAAGCAGTACCTTATCTGGATTTGACAATTCAAGCGTTGTCAAAAAAGGAAAATAATACTCATCACATTCGCAGAAGGAGTAGTTAAAGATACGAAATTTCAAGTGATAGATATGGATATGAAGTATAATATAATCATAGGTAGACCTTGGATTCATGAGATGGATGTTGTTTCATCTACCTTGCATCAGGTTATCAAGTTCCCTTCGTAATAGGGAATAAGATAAATACACGGTGATCAACAGGCTTATCAAAGCTTTAATTCAGTGGCAAATTCAAGCGCAAAAAGTGACGTTGTAGGTGAAAAATAGCAATTATAAAATTCAATTGAGGGTTTAGCAACACAAATTGCAACTGCAGATTACAATGAATGTAGACTCAAGGGACTGATAATATCCAAGAGCCAGAAGAGAATGAAAACATCAAATAAACAATTGAAGAATTGGAAGCTGTGGTGCTGTTTATACATTGGTCAGATAGAAAAGTTTACATTGGAACCAACCTTAGCCCAGAGATGAAAAGTAAATTCATTGAAATTTTTAAAGCTAACACATATTGTTAATTGCTAAACTTCCTTGGCCTTTCCTTTCAATTGTTCGGTGTATATGCAGTCTTGGGGGATCTGGTAGCATTCTCGGGATGTGCGTTGCTATCCCCGGATGTAGAATACTCCAGGGGGTGGGAAATTTTATGACTTGGTACAAACTAGAGGGGACGACTTTCATGGTGTATATCCATGATCACCCTATGATGGCACTGTACGTCGTATCCTCATCCATGATGTGGAACATGGTCTCCAAGGTGACGCCGACGGCCAGAACGGCAGTGCGACTCTCCAGATGTCCTCTCAACTACATTGTTAAAACCTATTAGCGTGATGCAACGTGGCACTATCTTTTCCTAGAGCTTCACTTGGGTTAGAACTCGAGGATGGATGATGCACGCTCTACTTCCATCATCGACCATAAAACGTCTTACATCAGTATCAAAAACACGTAAAGTAATGACAAGAGTGTCATAGTGAGGGAAGACCAAACCGTGGGTTTCTAACTTATCGAACATGATACTTTCTTCGAGTTCATCATACAATTTATGGGTGACCGACCGCTTGAGTTTTTAGGCGGTGGTGAACTTCAGATTATTGATAAATGCGCCATCGCCTCCTCCGATAATCATTTGAATGGTCTGAACTAGGGATGGTAGTTTGGGCGGCCCCTGGTGTTATTATCTCCCTCGGGTGAAGTTGGCCTTCCCATGATCGCTCATCAGCTCTTTCAGGTGTCCTTTGTGAAGCATGTTCAAGACCTCTTATGTAAGGGCGATGAAATCCTCGGTTCTATGGACTCGTTCCTAGTGGAACTCGCAGAGGTCATTTGACTTTCTAGTGCTCGTGACAGATTTCATCTTGTGTGGCCATTTTACCATTAGACCAAGCTTTTTTTGTGCGTAGACTATATCTGGGGAAAACACAAAAATTGTGAGTTGATAATAAGGGGGCATACCTCTTTCATTTCGGTGAATTCCCGTTCATAGCCTAGATGGGCCTTCATCGTGGCGTTAAGGCGGCATGAGGGTGCCTCTGACATAAGGCCGATGTCTTTCTCAATTAGGTCGAGATCCTGCTTGATCCCTCTTACTATCATTTCTCCGATCTTTCCTGGACTCTATTTGGACCGAAGTTAGACATTGAGATCATCTTCGATGGTTCTTACCTTGGCAAAGTAGGCGTTGTGTATCTCGTCCCAAGTAGTTGAAGGGTATTTCATGAGTGGGCTCAGCAATTCTTTTGTTGCCCGCGACCCACTTCTACTTATCCCATTCTGGAATGAGGCTACCGTCATTCCTTCAGATACATTTAGAAGGATCATTTTTACACGATTGAACGAGGCGAGGAAGTCCCTAAGCCCTTCGCCAAGTGATTGCTTAATGGTGAATATGTCGTTCACCCTCGCCTCTAATCTTTTGCCCCGGCATGGGCGGTGAAGAACTTTTCAGCTATTTTCTCGTACGTTTCTATAGAGCGCGCAGGTCACTGCGAGTACCAAGTCAGTGATCTGCAGGTTAAGGTCTCTCCAAATTTCTTCAGCAATATGTATGATACGTGTTCTTTACTGAGGTTGTTGCCTTTACTGCAGTGACATAGTGGGTTACATGATCCTCAGGGTCCGTCGTGCCGTCATATATTTTCAATTATGGCGGTATTTTGAAAAGTTTTGGTATGGCGTGTGGTGCAGCCTCGTCGCTATATGGTTGCTCGATAATCCAACCGACGTCTTTTTTTGGCAGAAGTTTGGGGGCACCTAGTATTTTGTCTACCTTTTCTTAGTGCTCTTTTACTTGGTGATGGAGTATTTTGTTCTCGTTCTCCATATCCTCCATTTTCCTCAAAATGGTTGTGAGGGTGTCATTACCTACATCACTATCATTCTGAGTAATACCTGATATGTGGGGGGGGGGGGGGAGCTGATGCGACACCAGCTCTTGTTTCTTCCTTATTCGACCTCCGAGTGAGCTTGTCGAGGAAGTCGGTTAACGTATTTGTTAACCATGACTCAAGTAACGTTTTCATTGCTTGTGGTGTTTCTTCTGTCGGGGATGCAGAGGCACCTTTTCCGTGTGAGGTCGTGACGTTGTCGGGAGGTGGAGGCGAGTTGTTTTGCCTGGAAAAGTTGTTTGGTGTTATGTCTTCACCCTTTGTTTCGTTTATTTCGTTAATGGTGTTGAGGAGATTGGTGGTGAGATCAGCTATCGCATTTCTCTTTTCTCCCATTGCCTGCATATCAGATTTTTGCAAACAAGGAAATACAAGATTTTGCAAGGCTTTGTGCGTTATTTTTATTAGATCTAGAAGAAACTAAAACTTTAACTAGAAAGTCCCACAGACGGCGCCAAATTATTTGACCAAATAGTGTTAAGCCTTTTAGCTAAACTAATTATATAAAATGATGATGGGTAAATTCTAATTAAATATAATAAGTCTTAGATCCAAGATTGATGGATATCAATGATATAAAAATTGCATTCAAGGTTATTAAATATCAAATGTGTGTTTAATTATATTGTTATGAATGAATGAGAGGACAGTGACAAGCAATAAATATGATAAATGACAGTAAAGGTAAATAAAGAGTATGATTCACCGAAATATTCAATGAGGTGAATGATTCTCCCTCTAACAGTGATTTAAGGTAGCCAAATGTGGGAATATAGAGAATTTTATAGATCTGATGTAAGAAATGTTAGGACAAACAACAACTTGAATCTTGTGCAAATATATTGTTTATGGTTACTTGATAGTCAACTTTTCTATAGAGAGCTTATCATATAGAATATTACTTCTCTCTTTTTTTCTCTCTATCTTCCTACTTATATGAGACATATTCCTTATCTACTGAAAGTACAAGTGAGAGAATATTTTGCAGAATATTTCTTTAAAATATCTTATTGTTAAACTAGCTGTTTTGGCCGATTTGAATGCTCGACTTGACCTTAGCTGCTCGGCTCGCCAATGTTACTTCTTAAGCATGACCTCAGCCTAATTGATTCTTGATTGCCCTCTTTCAAGCGAGGTCCCTTGATCAGATTTTGACCCATACATTTATGATGATACTATTATTCTTATGATATCTGTTGGTGGTACTAATATTGTCTCTTTTCGCCTTCTTGAGCCGAAGGTCTTCCGGAAACAGTCTCTCTACTCCCTCGGGGTAGGCGTAAGATCTGCATACACACTACCTCCTCAAACCCCACTAGTGAAATTTTACTGAATTGTTGTTGTATACCAACATCGCTATCACTTTAGCTAATTTAACTGATTATAACACGTGGTGTGCTATTATTCTAGAATATTCCCCCATGAATATTATTATAAATAGACTTTAAACAACTTAATTGAGTAAATATAGACCACTTTACATGAGATTTTGATGTTAAGGCGTAGAAAATTAGTTTAATAAAACCTATGAGATCCTTGTATAATCATTCTATTTTCTATTCAAATCTTAACAAGTTATTTTGTACCTATTTTTCTTTCTTGACTCGTTAATGGAAAACATCAAGTAACGTATTTAAAATAATATCGAGTCTAGAGCTTTCTCGTGTAAAAGAAACCAATTCGAAAATAACACCTTGAAATGATCGCTTTAAATTATTCATTTATAATTACAATAGCATTTTCTACGAATATGCAATTTTTTTTAAGATGTGGGTTTAACTTCTATACATTACTGACTATGCAACTATCATGCTATTTAAAAGGAAATTAAAAATAACTACAATCTATGATGAATGAAATTAGTAACTTGAAAGATAAGACTAGTAACTCACTACAAACATGTTAAATTATACTGATAATATAAAAATTCATTACACTCCACGAAGAGCTCATATGTTCAATATACAATTTCCATTAATTCAATATTCAAAATAGTTACATCAATTGCAGAATTTCAAAAATTTATTTAACGTAGTAAGGAAGATCAAGGACATAAAGGAGGAAATAAGCCCAAGTGACACCAGAAATTCCACCAAAAAAGAAACCACCTGTGAACTTAGACCATCCCTCTGCTGTTTGCAATTGGTCTGGCACCTTTTTCCTCCCTGTCAATGTCAATGCTGGTGCTGTTGATGCCTCTCCTTCTTTGAATGATGATATTCCATAAATGGTCAAGCATATGCTGAGAATCACTACAAGTCCTGCTGCTGCCAATGAACCAGCTCCTCCTGCATTAACAGTTAGCGGTGTCAAATGAACGGGTTAGGCTGAATTTGAGCAGGTTAAAATGGGTTGAGTTAATAAAGGGAACAATCATTAACCTGTCTAAACTTGGACAGGGTGTTTGGGGGGGGGGGGGGGGGGGTCATATTTTCATGGACATTCAGCTGAACTCTGTCATCTTTGACACGGAGCTTACATATATATATTTAAAGTATTACTAGATTTTTAACAAATATTAAATTTTGAGCCGATACTTTTTGGAGTACAATGAGTTCATCGTTAAGAATATAAATGCATGAAGTTAAAATTTTGAAATGGACTTTACCTGCATATTCAGTATTTCTTAATGGACCAGCCTTTACAAATGGGCCAACTAGTAGGAATCCATGGGCCAGGCCCACCTCTACTCCTCGGAGAAGTGGGTTCACTGCGGTCCGGTAGGCCGGTAAGTTGGATAGGTACCAAGCAATCAATGGGCTTGAGGTCACTGGAGTTTCAAGACTTCCAATGAAAGGGTCACCATTCAAGGGCTGAATCACTTGGTAAGTGGGCTGCATAACCAAGAAAGAAAAAAAAAATTAATTTAAATAGCTTCTCACCTAACTGTTTAAACTAAAAGTAGCCATTATTGTTAGATGCAAATATTATGTATATATATATACATAATATTTATGTATAATTTATGTATACGTGCTAAGAAAAAAATAATATAATTACGTAAAGATCCCAAAACAAAAAAAATAGACAAAGTAAAGGACAATTGTTGAGAATTGTTGGCATTTGCAGCCGTACCCATTTTTTGTGCCACATTTTAACTTGTTCCCGCTTTGTCTTTCTGTTTATAAGCATACCCACTTTTTCACATAACTTCAGCCCACGGGGCTGAAGTGTTTTTTTGCACAGGAAAACTTCGGCTGAAGTTTTACTTAAGCTCTAGAGCTTAAGTTTACTTAAGCCGTTTCCAACTTAAGTTGTCCACTTATAAAATAAACACTTAAGTTATTTCCAGTTTAAGTTGTCCAGTTATAAAATAAAAACAAACACTTCCGCCCCGTGAGCTGAAGTTATATGAAAAAGTGGGTACCGATGCAAACAGAAAGACAAAGCGGCTACAGGTTAAAAGGGGCACCCTATTGCAATTTTTACGAATTGTTGACACCCACAAACATGGTCCAAAGGTGTTTAATTGGTTTTGTCTAAAAATTATATTGTGTACATAAATAACAAATTTACTAAATATATGTACATTTTGAATCTTTTTATATAAGAGATTAAGTTCTAACATAATGGCAAACGTGAAGCAATATAGTTGTTTAGATAGCCAAATTCTAGATCTCATGTAACCTATGTTGGATTTAGGACTTTGTATGCCAAAGCAAAAAGGTTAAGCACAACATATATATATATATATATAAACACACTCTATATTTTATATACAAAAAATATACAAGTTTTATACACTTTTTCAATTACTAAATATAAATTCAAGAACATGATAAGAACAAATTAAGAGTGAAAAGAAGTAATTTAATATCTTACTTTGTCTGTTTGGACAGCCTTGATGGTGAAACAAGATTTTCTAGTTGAAGGAAAGATTTTAAAAGGAGCACCAGAAATGCCTTTGGGAGTAACAAGTCCACTGCCTCTTGTTAAAGACGAAGCAAATTTGATCTTGAGCTGGCTGGCCATTGGGGAAGCAGCAGTTGCCATTTTGGAATAATTGTTAAGACACTTAGGTCAGTCAAGAAATTATAACAAAGATGCAAACATATGAACATTGGAATATGTTTTGCTGGCATACAAAATCTAGTGCTCACAAATTCGCGGTTCCGAGGTAGGATGACACTTACGTGGGAGCTTGTGATTGGATAATAATAAAACGTTATCTCTTATCATACCCTACTGGCTAAGAATGAATGATCACTCATCATTGATTGCTGACTAAATACTTACGGAATTAACAAATTAAAGTAAAAATGCATACTTCTTAACTGTATTTAAGCGTTAAAAAGTGTTTGTGCAAGATATATGTCTCTTATCCGTTGACTTGATGTATATATCTGGTGCGAATAAATTTTACCGTGATGGAATGAATGTTTTTTTTTTTTGTAAGTTCAAACCATTTATATACTATTACTATAATTTTTACCTTATCAAGTCATGTTGAAATTACCAAAAGTAATAACTCGTGATGGTCACAAGTCAACTAATATAAATTATTGCATTCATATTAATATTGTCGAGTTCATTTTTCAATGCATATGTTGGTACTGCTACTTGTATGGTCAAAATCTCACTAAGGAAATTTGGCACAAAAAGGTATTATTAGAAGTGATTCGGCCGAGATTGATTAATGATTAATGAAACTTACCGCCTAGCAATCGATCATGGCTGAGGTTAAATGTTTAGAGCAGCAGTAACAATTAGTTTTGTGATAAGGCTTTTTCGGAGAATATTCCGTTAAATATTCTCTGTACTTGTACTTTTAGGGTTAATGATGGTATGTCTCATATAAATAGAAAGAGAAATAAGGTGAAAGGCATGTATTATTGACTCCGATAAAAACTCTCTTGAAAAGTTGACTCTCTAGATAAATACAAAGACCACCTTTCTAAAGAGATTTGTTTTTGTTGTTTATTCTATACTTTTCACATCAGATCCGAGAAAGTCTCCAATATTGCCACTGTTATTTGCCATACATCATTGTCAAAAGGAAGTATCATCCACCTCGTCCAATATTGGGTGAATTATCCTCCTTACTTACATTTTGTGTTATTTATTGTTATTTAATGCTTGTTATTCTCATCTAATTATTTACCTTAAACCTTTAATATATATTGCGTTAAATCTGTTCTGACACTATCCTACGTAAACTTCATAGACCGATTTTATATATGAAATTATTATTTTTAACTAGGATTAACCCTTTATTTTTAATTAGTTAGTTTAACCAAAGGTTCGTATTTTTTTGGTCAAACACTACTAAGATAGTTTATTCGGACACCTTGGAATAGATTCAATTGAAACGAGGGTAAAAAATGAACACATTGGTTTGACCATCGAGATCCCAATCGGCCTACATTAATCCAACTAGTTGATGTATAATTCTCAACAACAACAACAGCAATAACAACCCAGTATAATTCCACATAGTGGGATCTGGGGAGGGTAGTATGTACGCAGACCTTACCTCTACCCTGGGGTAGAGAGCCTGTTTCCAAATAGAGCCCGGCATACTTCCCTCCAATAACTTCCCACCTTGCTCTTGGGGAGACTCGAACTCACAACCTCTCTGTTGGAAGTGGGGGTTGCTTACCATCAAAGCAGCCCCTCTTGTCTAAATGTATAATTCTCAGTTGACATCAATAGCTACTGTAAACCAGATACCTGGATATCGGTTTCTTCCATTTAAAAATTAGACATTTTGGATATTGGTGACAGCATGATTGCACAAGAAGGATAGCCTAATTTAATTGGTATGTTCATAAGCACCGTTCATTTTAACAGCATTCCTGGATTCGATCTTATTTCATCTTGTTGTAATTTCTATTTGTTTTAATTATCTTTTCTTTTTCCGTCGTTCTCTAGCCAAGGGTCTATTGGAAACATTTCTGCCCTAGCAGGGGTTAACTAATGGGTTTATTGTTGTTGTTATTCATAAGCACCGTTCGTTAAATTTGGTAAACAAGTCCAATCGAAGTCATTGAATTTTGAGTCCAGAGACATCACGAAACAGCATGAGCAAAGAACCGATGTTAACATGAGATTAGAGGACTATAAACATGAAAGACAGTGCACATATTCAAAGATCAAAGTACCAGCCAGATTATAAATTGACAAGGCTACATTCAGTATTAAATTTGCTCACACACAAGCAAATTAATCAAACTCCAAGGATTACACACTAACAGCTAAAGGGATCATCATCAAAATGTCCTGATCAGTGCAGGTAAGGCGCCTGGTAATGGTAGCCATTTCCAAAAAAGTCGTGGCCAGGAGAAAAGTTGTAAACAGCAGCACCCATGAATAAAGGAACATGGTTGCTGGCCGGTCCAGGGTGAGCATATGGTCTGTCATAAACAGATTGCGGGCACCTCTCAGTCATTCTGGGATAGAAGTTTTTGTCCATGACAACATTATTTACTCGGGGGCCATTTCCGATACCATTGGGACGAAGCCTTTTAGATTGAGGTTTCGCAACTTCAGTTGCCTTTTTCTTGTCTGCCCTTGCTTTCTCCAGCTGAAGAACCCTTTTCTGAAGGGGGTCCACAGGGTAGTGCTCCATAAGCTTATGGTCTTCGATGCATTTTAACACGGCCTTTAGTGCAGTCAACTCTTTCTCATTGACATCATTCTGGAGAAAAACAATTATTTATTCTCGAATGCTATCAGCTAGGAGAGTTAACATTAAATGCAACACCATTAGCTGTATACAGCCTAAATGTCCACCTCATGCGAAAGAGGTTTTTATACATGGACCAGAACACAACAGTGAACACTGAATATGATGAAAAAACTGCAGTCCAAATTACACCAAGGTACAAGGAACAAACCTGCACAGTAGGTGATGCATTTCCAGAATTGAGAGGTATAGATGCTTTGCTAGCTTCATTCAAGTAGGATTTCAGTAGAGATACAGGTGGAAACTGCTGTGTCAGCTCAAATGCAAAAGCTAGATTAACAGCATCTATCTGTCTTCCATTATTTATCAACACATCAATAACACCTAGAGATGAAAGGAGCAAATATGTGAGTACCTCGAAGTATACAGACTGTTTCCTATACCCATTCAAGTAGACAAAAGATATGAAGTTCTACTTCACAGACTGTTTCCTATACCCATTCAAGTAGACAAAAGATATGAAGTTCTACTTCACAGACTGTTTCTTTTTCTTTTTTTTTTTATAAGTAAAGTATCTTCACAATGTCAGTTCTCTAAAAAGCCAACTATATGTAACGATTAAACTAGTAAAACTGTTTAACCATCAATGTATATAAGTTAAATTGTTCTCGTTAGTGAAATCCAACAACCAACATATCTTAGAAGAGATGTGATGTGGTCATTTGCACTCTAGCGTCGGTTTTCCTTACGTGCTTCAAGTCGCTTTACCTTTCTATCTTTATATGTTACTTCCTCTTTCTAAGGGTCATTCCTATAAAATTAATTTGTTAAATATCTAGACTCCGGATGAAGGAAAACACTACTTTCTACAAGCTAGATGAAAATACTACATCCTGTAACGTCAATTGTTACCATGATATGACTATTCTTTTTGAACCATCATAAGATTACTCTTTGAATGAGGATTCGTGTTGCTGACCCCAACTATTTTGGGACTAAGGTGTAGTAGTTGTTGTTGTATAAGATTACTCTTTGAAAGTATAGAGTATAGGAAGGGGGGAGAAGAAAAGGAAAAAAGAGAACAAAAGATAAGGAGGCGTTAAAGAACTAGTCAAAAATAGAAACAGTAGGGGAAAAAATCCTTGAGCAAGTTATTCTACTATTTATGAAAACCAACCTGGCATTCTGTCAGATAATCCAAGGGAACGACAGAGATCAGCTGTTTGACGACGTCGTGAAACCATTGGTATCAGCTTGGATAAGTTCTCCTGGTTAAAATTGGAATTAATACTAAAAGTAGCAAGTAGCTGTAAGAATGCATGAGCCTCCAAAGAATTTCCATTATTTGCATCAATGTCAAGTTCATCCAACTTCGGGTTCCACTCCTCAGCAATACCTTTCGCACGTTCTTTTACATTTTCTGATATTATACTTGAAATAGAATTCATTTCCAGGGTGTTTAATAAAGTACTAAGGCATTCCAGTAGCATAATACAAGTTCGCCGCATACCCAAAAGATTAGCATCTTTTTTAGCATCAGAAATTGACAAATCTGAGTTGTAAAACCCCTTCAGTGAGTCCAGAACCAGAGAGGCAGGATTAGTTGCAGCTCTTAAAGCAAGTGGAATCTCCTCCCTAAGAGCTGCCAGGTTTTTACGGTTGTCTGATATGAATTTGTGGAGGCCTTCAGAATCCATATTTTGGCATAGTTTTACTAGCTCTGGATAAGACTTAACTTCCACACCACCACCCTGAGAAGGTTTTCCAGTATCCTCTATAACATGCTCAATCTCTATGAAATCATCAGGCTTTTGTTCCAGAATAGATGGCCCATCTTGAACCTCACAATTAATGACAGCATGTTCTACAGAACAAGGCTTCCTATGCTTCTCAAGAGCGATAGCAATAGCGGAAACTGCTGCATCTCTTTTCTCCTGGAGCCTCTGAAGTGAAGCTTGCTCTTTAGCAATAACAGCTGCTTGACGCTTCTCCAACATCTCCCTAGATTGGAAAATTTTTGTCTCAAACTCCTTCTCTTGGTCTTCCAGTTCATTGAAACGCCTCTTCAAGGACTTCTGAAGCCCATGAAAGTGCTCTTCAAGTTGCTTCCACTGCAGGCTGAGTGTAACAGCACGGTGACTTTCCAACTCAGCGAATGCTTTCTGTAGTTGCTGTATCTTGGATGTTGTAGAGTCCACCAATGTTGCAACTGACTCTGTATCTTCCATGGCGAAACTCCCTGATAATCTATTTGAATTTTTGGAAAATCTCTTTAGATAACTGATAAAACAACAAATGCGCCTACATTTGTCAACTGAAACTACTATACAAGTTTTTATTTTGGAAATTTTTAGTGTTGCATACTAATTTTCAGAGAGATTCACCAACAACAAGAAGCCCAGAGTAATCCCTGTAGTAGTTTCAGTTGACAAATGTAGGCGCATTTGTCGCATTATAATTTGTACACAGATAGCACATTATTGAAAGATATCAGACATATTACACAGCTGCTAGTACGATGATAACCTAATTAAGGAAAGAATCTCAATACCCAACTCTTCTTCTAATAAGCCAGATGAGTCATTAATCCTTTCTTTTATTTAATATGTCAAAGCTAGTCATAGATGCACCTAAACTAAACCCCATGTTATCAAGGCTACTAGAGACTTTTCCAGTATAAGTACCTACTACTCTTTCTTAAAAGCATCGCTGATAACCCAAATTTTGATCATAGTTTCAGGTTCTTAACCCATAGCGGAAGAGAGAGGGAGCAAGCGCGCACGAGAGAGAGAGAGGGAACAAAGAATTTTTCTTTTTGAAATAGACGCCAGTTTAGGCACCGAAGGGTTTGGCCTAATGGTCAATGAAGTTGGTGAGAACCATGCGGTCTCAGGTTTAAATCCCAGCGGAAGCAAAAACATTAGGTGATTTCTTTGAGATCGATCGAGAGAGAGGGGAAATTGGGAACAAATAACTTTTCTTTTTGAAATAGAAGGCAGTTTAGGCACCCAAGGGTGTGACCTAATGATCAATGAAGTGAAGGAGAACCATGAGGTCTCAAGTTTAGCAAAAACTAGGTGACTTCTTCCCACTATCCAAGCCTTGATAGATAGATAGAGGTACCCGGTACCTATAGCTGGTAGGAGGTGGCACGTATCCCGGAAAATTAGTTAAGATGCGCGCAAGCTTGGCTCGAACACCACGGTTATCCAAAAAAAAAAAAAATTTAAGGCGGTTTAGTGTCAAGACTATGTAACCCAGGGCCTAGTCATCTTTAGTTTGTTTATCATGATGCATAACATCCCTGTGTTAAGGTCAAAACCGGGTCTAGCCCATAGCTGCCTTGTTGATAATAGCAAGTTGCACAGACTTTTGTATCTTTTATGATCACATCAAAGTTATGATAAAATACTAATTTTACTTAGCTCATTGTAATTGATTTTGAAAAGTGGCTAGATTACTAAAAGGCATGTATGCACTGGAAAAAGCAAAAACTTTGCAAACTCCTTGCAAATCTTTCCATCTTTTCCCTATCCATTTTGGAATGACAAACATCATAAAGATCATTTCAGTGTTTTTATTCCTTTTTTCTTGCAATATATTCCCCTAAACAAAATTACAAAAATTAAGCAAAACTTCTTCTGAGTACAAGGTAAATGTACCACAACAGGTTACACGTGGAAACAACAAGTATCTCCAAATTCACGCTCAACAGATTATAGTAAAAGAATAGAAGGTATTGCAAAACTATTAAGTTACTAGAAGAGCTAAAAAGAAACACACACATATCAAAACTAACACCAATCGTCAAATTAAACAGAATTTTCCGTTTACTCAATTAATCACGAAGTATAATTACACCTGGACTTAAGTAAAAGCCAACAATGATACTCGCGATCAACAAATATACTTACAAAAATAAAATTATCAAAATAAAACAATCTAAAAAAGGCTCATTTCAACAACAAGAAATGAAGCTACAACGAGCATTCGAAATTAAAACATCACTCTACTGGCTAATTGTTGAAGATTGAGACGATCTGAAGGTATTGAGTGACAGTGATGAAGCAATAAGGCAAATGAAAAGAGAATATCGGAGTTGTACTTACAGGATCGGCAGGAAAAGTTGGCAGAGAAGAAAATACGTCGGCGGCAAAGTTCGCCGCAGAATTCAGACCATTTCAGTTTGAATTCCTATTGACAGAGAACGAGGAAAGTGAAAAGTGGAAGGAAGAGTAGTATTTATTAGAGCTACTATTACCCGACAGAGACCACTCACTCACGCAGACAGCGCACAAGGCACAATAAAGCGCTTTCTGCTGCCTCTTTTCTTTATGTAATAATGCAGCCTTTTACCTTTTAAATACAACAAATTTGTTATAAACTAAAGCAAAAGACAAATAACAATAGAACAAGAACAATAGCAACAGAGAGAAGAGTAGAGAGAGTTCTTCTTATTGAGTTGAGAGGGGTCTCAAGGGATGATTTACAATGGTAGGGGGCACCTCTATTTATAGGGGAGAGGAAGATTTAGCTACCACTAATTGAACTCTAAAATCTCTCTAATTAAATACATTAAAGACATTCACCTTAAATAGAAGTGTAAGAATCTTCTATTTCATAACACTCCCCCTTGAATGTCTATTCAATGATGTGCCTCATAAAACCTTAAAACCAAAACCCAATGGGAAAAATTAAAGTAAGGAAAAAGAGTACACATGTTTGAATATGCGCCTATTGGTTGCCTCGTTAAAAACCTTGCAAGGAAAACCCAGTGGGAAAAAACCTTGTAAGGGAAAAAGAGTGCAACGCGCATTGACTCCCCTTAATGAGTACATCAATTTATATCCTTGAGCATTTGCATTCCAATCTTGTGCATCATCTTCAAAACGATCTTTGGTAGACGTTTGACAAATCAACCATATTGACTTGAATAAATATTCCGCACCTTGAAATCATCATTCTTGATAGATATGAACATCTTCATATAATGTCGCGGAATGACTCTTCAATATCTTCATAAATGCATTCTCAATGCCATCATGCTTATAGTTATAGTAAGATACATATGTACACAAATTGTACTTAGGATGTGGTACTTCAGGACCAAGAATTGCATATGCTTCAAGCAACTTAAATCTTTCAAGTTAAGTCATATAAGTCGCATAATAGACTTTAGCTGCATATCAAAGTTTCATGTCATGCTAAACAAATAAGATATCGAAAATTGACTATACATACCTTTGCCTTTATACTTTCAAGCATATGAACTATAGGTTCAAAGCTACAAGTCTTTCATATGGAATCAATTCTTCTTGAATTGTATCTCTTCCATTTAGTTACTTTCTTTGGGTCAGCAAATGCGTATAGCATGCTTTGCAATATGTTGCAATTGAATTATCCCTTTTATGAACTTCAGGTTCATATCATGATATTCGGGGATATACATATACAAATGATAATTCATCCCATGTAACATTTTCTCAAGTGTTTATCATGTCTCCCCCTCATGTTAGTAAAGCTAACATGTTTCCTCAACTTTGGAAAATCATCTTTGTGCATTATGTCAATATACACAGCACCTTAATAATAAGATGAAATTATTTGGTTCCTGACCCTGAACCACTTGTGAGGGGAGAATATACTCTCGTATACAACTTATATCAAACTGATATATATATATATAACTTAGTTCTCATAAGAAACAGTTTAGCTATTAAGTGGAAGCACTCAATAATTATCTTGCTAAACCAACTTTAATATAAACCAACTTATCAAGATGAACTGTCTTGAGTAGAGAATCTGGAAACTATGCTCGAAGTTAGATTACTGAGCGATTTACCTCGCAAGCACTGCCAGGCTGCGGGTTAATAACAATGGCGCATGTAACCATATCATAGATGCATCATATGTGGTATACATGGCAAGTGAATGGGCCCATATTCACCTTTGATATTTCCAGAATCAAGGGGCTTCAACCCGAACTCTTTAGTTGGTCAGTTCATTACTGAGAACAAGAACTTCTAGTTCTTTGATATTCACCTATGTGAATTTGCACATCATACTTCAAATGAGATGGCTAACACGAATGTCAACTGAATAAATTATCAATATTGGTAAACTTCAAATTTACACCATGACATGTGCACTTATCAATAAACTTCGGGTTTATTATGACATGGGTTTTATACCAATAGATATCCACTTTATTGTGGCATTCTTTCGTTTGTGTAGTACAAACTGGAGAACAAAACGGGTAGCTTTTCATATACAAATTACCCCGCTACAAGTTGTAGTAATAGGAGAATCAAAGCCTTCCTTTATTTATAGTCTCAATATCATCAATCGCCTTCGCGTGTACTTTTGGAAACTGGATAAGTTTCTTTGAGACTTACTACATCACAATACTCAATTGTGTTTCTCCAACATAGTAATAATTGGCTCTTCGAGAGCTCTCAATTAATTTTGTACTACCACAGATTCATCAACATTCATGTGGTGAATTTCTTTCTTAAAGGAAAAGTTATACCATTATGGTCATGTCGTACTTATATGCAAGATATGTTTCTTGCATTATCGTTGTCTTTTAATGGTCATATTTCCAAAATACTTTGGCGTACAATAGGTACGCGACCAACGATCATTCATGCCATATATCATCTCAAACCTCCTTCTAGGGGTGAGGGTGGTATTATCTCAAGCCTCCTTCTAGGAGTGAGTGTGGTATATTCAATACCAATTTCATGTTCATATTCTTCCAACATTGAATATGCATTTGTGAATCACATTCACTTCGAGGATATGTGATTTTGTTATCCTTTTCAAATCTATAAATGCTTCAGGCATTTGATTTGCTATTCTTTGCAAATGGATAATCTTTTGTGCCTCTTTCTTTCAAATAGAGGTATGTGGATCAAGATGAGATAATGATGCATTTTTCCACAAAATTTCCCGTTTGGTTTCACCAAATTCTCCCCCTAATTTTGGGAAAAGTGTCTCATCAAATTGACAGTCTGCAAATAGTGCAGTGAACAAATCTCCTGTCAATGTTTCGAGGTAGCGAATAATGGAGGACGCGTCAAACTCAACATATATTCCTAACCTCCTTTGCAAACCCATTTTGGTGCGGGATGGCGGTGCTACAGGCACATATACTGCGCATCCAAAGCTTCTTAAATGGGATATATTGGGTTCATGACCCAAAACCAATTGCAATGGGGAATATTTGTGTCAATTCATCAGTCAGAGACGAACTAGCATTGCTGCATGCAACATGGCGTGACCCCAAACCGAAGTGGGCAGCCGACGAACTAGCATTGCTTCATGCAAAATGGCGTGACCCCAAACCGAAGTGGGCAGCCGACAAACTAGTATTGTTGCATGCAAAATGGCGTGAACCCAAGTCGAAGCGGGCAGCCGACAAACTAGCATTGTTGCATTCAAAATGGCGTGAACCCAAACCGAAATGGGCAGCCTCGTTTTCATGAAGAATTCAAGATTATTCTCATCTATTGTCTCAATATGATATCCATTTTGAATGATATCTTTAAAACTCAACAAGTTCCTTTTAGACTTGGAGGAGGACACTTTGATTGATATCATTAAAACTCAACAAGTCCTTCTTAGACTTAGAGGAGAACATTGCATTCTCTATGATTAACGTCATGCCTTTGGGCAGAGTTACAATTGCTCTTCCGGAGCCTTCAATCAATTTACTACTTCCATAGATTGTAGTAATGTTTGCCTTACACAATTACTCCTCTTTTCTTTGAGTATTGTATGTGTAGTACATGAATCAACTAGTCAAATACTTTTACACTTGGACGTTGGTCCAAGTTCGCTTTGTGAGATATCTATATTTGCTATCCCATAGTTTAACATACAAAAGAAATACACGAACATAAGAATAAACAAGTTCAATTCTTTTGTGTCACATAATATTTTCAAAATCTGCTACTAACAGTTGGCTAACAAAATCAGATATGTTATCCATAATCAATTCCTTTGCAGTTTGAAAATTTTCAGCGTTTTTCATAAGACAATCGATTATTAAACACACACAATCGATTGTTTGAACATAGACAATCGATTGTTAAACACACACAATCGATTATTTGTTATTTTTGAAAAACTTCGGATCACACTGTTTAAGACAATCGATTGTTAGATATAGACAATCGATTGTTTGTCATTTTTGAAAAATTTCGGACCTCACTGTATCTGACAATCGATTGTCAAATATAGACAATCGATTGTTGGTCATTTTTTAAAAATTCTGGACCTCACTGGTTAGGACAATCGATTGTCAAATATAGACAATCGATTGTTGATCACTTGAAAAATTCGACCACTGTTTTAAAGACAATCGATTGTTGATCATTGACAATCGATTGTTTTGCAGTTTTATGCGAAATATGAGATAACCGACTAGTTTTTCAGGCTAGTCGATTACCTCTACTGGAAAGTAAAGATATTATTGATATTTGAGCATATTGAGAACTAATACAAATATCATATCATGAACTAGCTAATACGAGCTAATACTAATGACTATTAGTTTATTCATTAACTAATACAAATAAATCAAACAGCTCCATCTTCTTTCATCACCGATCCATCATCGATTAGGTGGTCTATCTTCCCATCGGGTTGCTTAAAGAAGTCTGCCACATTCAAGTTGTCGTCAGAGACAAAATTTGTTATGCGGCGTTTACTCTTTCGAGATGCTTAATAAAGGTCAACCAAATGTCTTGGTATACGGCAAGACTTAGACCAGTGCCCGTTTTCACCGCAACGATAATATATAGTTTATAAACTATTTGCTTTTGGATTCTTATCGCATCGTGCTTGTGGCAGAGTGACCAACTTCATGTTGTCATCTCTCTTCTTTAAGCCTTTCCACAAGATGGGTGAATCCTTGATGTTGAGATATTCAATCTTCAAACTTTCATCAAGGTGATGGCGCAAGAAAATCAAGGCCTTCATACAGTTTCAAACCTTCATTAAGGTAATGGCGCAAGAAAATCAAGGCCTTAGCATAGGTTCAAACCTTCATCAAGGTGATGGCGCAAGAAAATCAAGGCCTTAGCATAGTTTTGGGTGGATGCACTATTTCTGTTTTTAATGGCGTCTTCGAGACCCATAGCATCAAAGTGGATTTCATCATCCAACACCCATGTCATATAGTTCTTGCCCGAAATTTCGAGGGCAACGAACTTTCTTTTCATATGACACAATTACATCAAGAGCGTGTTCATACTTACGGGCTCTATTACAATTATCACATTCACTTCAGGGAATGGATCAAAATCATGTGCTTTACACAAGCTGCTACCACATTCTCTAAAGGGAATGGAGCAAATTCAATTGGACGGAATTCTTTGTCACGTCCACAATCATACATGAATTTAATCATGGCAGGACATAGAGATTTTACCACTTCGTGTGGTTATAATTTCTCACAAACTCCATTAGAGTTGTAATCAAACTTTGTTGTCTATATTTGTATATAAAATCAAATTATAGAATTTGAAAGAAAAGTAAATTACTTACCCTTTTTTTTTTCCAACTTTTGTTTCGTTCTTTTCTATTTTGCTTTCCACTGTTTTTCTCCTTCTTTTGCTTTCTTTCGTTCTTTCCTTCTGTTTTTGTTTTGTTTGTTTGAATAAGGCTTCTGCCTTTTCCTTTTTTTTTTTTTCCTTCTTTCTTTGAAGCAAAACCCTACACAAACAAAAGTTAAGACAATCGAAAATTTCAATTGGTTAGAGACTCGTGCTGATAACGTGTTATAAACTAAAGCAAAAGACAAGAACAATAGAACAAGAACAATAGCAATAGAGAGAAGAGTAGAGAGAGTTCTTCTTATTGAGTTGAGAGGGGTCTCAAGGGATGATTTACAATGGTAGGGGGCACCTCTATTTATAGGGGAGAGGAAGATTTAGCTACCACTAATAGAACTCTAAAATCTCTCTAATTAAATACATTAAAGACATTCACCTTAAATAGAAGTGTAAGAATCTTCTATTTCATAACAAAATTAGTATAGTAGCAGTATTTTTTTTTTGGGAATTTACGCAGTATACCTATTAAAAATACCAGTTAATTTCATATATATTTAAAATATTTATTTTATATTCTATATCTACTTTATAAAATTTTATTTACTTTATACATCCTTAATATATTTATTAGTATTAGAACCCGCGCGATACGTCAATAACATTAAAAAAATTATTAATCATATTATTTTAATAAAATTATACTAACTGTTATTTTGTATCTTTAATGCTTAACCAAAAATAAAATAATAAAATTAAAGAAAACTAATTACATAGCTTTAATTAACTTTATTATATTATCGGCTATTTCGTATTATTACATAAATATAAAAGCTTCTATTAATGGGTTACTATCTTTGTCCATACTCTATTTTATATATCGATATACATTTTTATTTCTCCTAATTTTTTAATTTTTTTGTTTCTTATATTGTTAACAGTTTTTCTAATATTTAATATATAATTAATAATTTTGTATTTCCTACTTTATTTTATTTTTAAATTTTTGTGCCCTATTTTGTATATTTTTATACCATGATGTTTTGATTAGTTTTCCTCTTTTAATTTTTTGTCTAATGGTTTAATATTTTGTTATTTTGCATTTGCCTATTAACGATATTTTTTTTCAATTTTATTTTAATTATGAAAAACTTTCTACCTGAGAAATTTCTTTCTAACATTTCACTATATTGCTCATAAGACTTTTACTGTTATTGAAAACTTTCTACATGAGGACTTTTTAACATTTTACTTAGTGTGATTCGAGATATGTAATTATCTACTATACATCGTTGCTCTTCACAAATCAAAAAATAATTCCTCATCTCAAACTAAAATAAATATTATTCTTTCAACATTTAAACCATATTAGTTCGTTGTTGCACTATGCAATACTTAGTCTAACTCTTAAATTTAATTTGTTTTCACACTCTTATTTTATATCTAGGAATTTATTGATTTAGTAAAATTCAATCAGTTGAGAAGGCAAAAAAATGGTAAAAGAAGAATAAAATTAAGTTTAGCTATGACATAACAACACAAAATAATTTTTTGTTTAAAAGTAATTTGACTTTTATTTTTTTAAATGTTCAATAATTTTGTAACTGTTAAATTACTACTATTTAAATAAAGAGAAGTAAAAAATTTGGATAATTGTATTCCTGACATACCATACAAATAACATCTTCTATTATTTGCAAAAGAAAAAAAATGTTTATAAAAAGGTTTGAAAATAAGCAAATGAGAATTAAGTCATAGTAAAGATGAAGTACAATTCAATTCGGCATCATTTCTAGACATATATATCATTTCAAATCATGTTCTTTCATGCATACACTAATGAGAAAATAACTCCGGAGATACTCGATACCATCTTATATTACAAAGAAGTTGGTTCTCGGCCCTTGGTGCTCTATTTTAAAGAACAGTGCATCAAATGGATCCAATCAACTGAGATAATTACCATATAAAGAACGAATTCTCTAAAATTTAACAGTTGTAGCTATTACTTTTCTTTAGATATTATAAAGAGTATTTTCTATATTCTTTAACAAACAGGAAGCCAGCTGAAATCAAAATGGTCGAAATAAATGATAGATGATATTATAAAATATTTGACTGAAAGTTTAAATACAATAATTATATGTAATTATATATAGCTCATACACATTGTCCAGTTATGAACAATGCATAATGTATTCATTTTATATCCACTTGATGAACCTTATAATATTCAAATTCACAGAAAATCATGCTAATTATTTTTAAGAAATGATGATATACTTCTGGAAAATGAATGAATTAAACATTAAGAACAATATCATATCATGGTTATAGAATCTTTTCAAAGCTTCATAAATAAGAAAGAAAAGGAGAATTCGTCGTACTTCCACTGCTTCAATGGGAAAAATAATACATTAGAGATTGCACAACTTTTAGATGGATCGGACTTGCTTTCTCATTTTCAGGAAGAAGAGTATATATACACATGAGTTTAAGCTCATCCTCCCGAAAATCTCTCTTAAGAATATTCTAATAAAATAATATAGTATCATATATCTAACAAATATAGATCATAATATATAAATACTATATTTACACATTTTTTATTAATAAAAGAAAAGTCAATAACAATGAAGCATGAAGAAAATCAATTAGATCTGCAATTTTTTTTATAGATCATAATGCGTCTTTCAATCAAACTTGATTTTTGAATCTCAATTCAAAACACAAAAAAAAAAGATTATCTTTCAATTCAAAATTTAAGATTTCAATTCAAAAACTTTTATCCTTCAATTTAAATTTTCTTTATATCAATTTAAATATGGTTTATTCTAAATGCAATATATTTATTAAAATATTTATTAACTTTTACTTTAACTTTTTTTATCACACCACTTGGCGTGACTGATTGCCTTGTTATTCTTAATTAGTTATCTGAGTGATTTATTTAACTCTATTTTCGTTAAGGATAATAGTCTAAAAGATATGCAAGAGATATGATAATTTAGGAGTCTATTTTTATTAAAAATTATTTTCAAAACATTTGCAAGATTCATTTCAATAAATTTAAACCTCATCATATAAAGTCTGCATTAACAAATATTTGAAATTCAATAATTTGATTACATCACATGTTTCTAAAAAAATATTTTTAGCTCTAAAGTAAAATTTATAATAAATATTTTTTCAACATTAAGGGATCGTTGGATATGAATAATTGATTTTGTAAGATACAAAATATTTATTTAAATATATTTTTCTTAAAAAAGAATACCTACCATAACTGAATTATATACAAAATTTAATTAAAGATACATATAATAATGTATATTATTCACAAATAAGATTAGATACAAAAAATGCTCTCGGCGCATTTTGGCAGAGCAATATAACAGTACCATACGCGGCGCACAATAGCAAGGTGCAATTGACGCCGGAAATGGCCAGACGCCGGCGAAATGGAGCTCCGACGACCACAATAACTCATCCTCAGCTCGTCACCCCTGCTCACGGTGTCACTACGACACTCGAACCCCTGACATTTGGGAACTTCCTCCCACAGAAGTACCAATCGCCAGTGATTATACATGCAGAGGTTGAAGAAGCAAACAATACACTTCCGAAGGGTAATGAAGATTTGATTAACTCGACTGCGAGGAGATTAGAATTTTCTGAAGTGAATGAACCTGCTAAATCAGTACAAACTGCTGCTGAAGTTGTCAGAGGTAATCGAGATGCACATATGGGTAAGGTACTCTCATTTGTTCCTCCTTCTGGAAAAAAGTTGTGAAGATTAATGAGGAAGACCTTAAACCTCAGATGGATTACTGGCAGAATGCACTGGTTGGATTTGTAATAGGTGATAATCCCAGTGAGAGGAATATGAAAAGCTTTGTCATGCATGTATGGAACTTTCTTGCTAAACCTCAAGTTTTAATGCATGCTGAAGGCTACTGTATTTTTCGTTTTAATAGCACTGAGGATAGAGATCTGGTGTTGCAATCAGGGCCTTACACCTATAGAAATAAGCCGATGGTTTTAAAGCCCTGGGAGGTTGACTTTGATTTTCATAATAATGTTCTTAGCACTGTTCCAATTTGGATTATATTTCCTGGCCTTCCAGTGGGCTACTGGTCTACTGAAGTTTTAAGTAAAATGGCCAGTGCAATTGGTAAGCCATTATACATTGATAAATTCACTGCACATTATGAGAAGATCTCATTTGCCAGAGTTTTAGTTGAAGTAGATGCTGCTTATCCTTTGCCTGACCAATTGGAAATTGAGACTCCTTATGGTTCAAAAATCCAGACAGTTGAGTATGACTGGAAGCCTTGCTTTTGCAACCATTGTTTGACGTTTGGGCATGACATCTTTGACTGCTGGTATTCTGCTGAGAACAATGAACATAAGGAAGTGAAACAGCTGGATAAACTACCTAGGCAGAAAGGAAAGGGCAAACAGCTAGGTAAAACAGAATGGCAGGTCAAATAAACTGTAGCAGAGGTGCAGGTAACTCATGAGGAAGCTGTAACAGATAAAGTGCTGGGAAATCAGATAGTGCAGGAATCTAGTAGAATAGATGAGAGCCTATCCAATTCTCAGCAGATTGCACTGACTGAGGCTGTGTGTCAAGGGGTGCTTGTTACTACAGGTAATGGAGTTACTGACCAAATGGTTGACAACTATGACAAGGGAAAGGCAACAATGAATGTGGAGAGTAATCGGGTCCAACAGATTGATCCAGGACCCTCTTATAGAGGTTCCCCTCCCCTTCTATGATTATAGCTACTTGAAATATTAGGGGCCTTAACCAGCCCTATAAACAAAAGGAATTGAAAATTTTCCTTGCTGTAAATAAAGTAGATATCATGGGAGTAGTAGAAACTAGAGTAAAGGAGCACAAAGCCAAGAAAATACTGGACAAGGTGGCCAAGGTTTGGAAGGTGCAATGCAATTATTCTAAGGCTACTAATGGAAGAATCTGGATACTGTGGAAGTCTTACATTCAAGTACATATCTCTTCTATTACAGATCAACTTATTCACAGTTTTATTGATGACACAAGAACACAAATCAAAATCCAGTTTAGTGTTATATATGGTCACAATACTGCACCTCTCAGAGTTCAACTGTGGCATGATCTCACAGCTATACATGGTTCCAATCAAGATGCTTGGCTAATTAGTAGTGACTTTAACTGTGTCCTTATCTCTGAGGACAGAATTGGTTCCTTAGTTACTGAGGCTGAAGTGAAAGATTTCAAGGATACAATGTCTGATTTACAACTTACTGCTTTAAGAGCTACATGTTGGCATTATACTTGGACTAATAAGCAAGATGCTGATACTAGAGTATATAGCAAGATAGACTGGGCACTGGGCAATTATCAATGGCTGCAGCAGTTTGGACACTTGGAAGCTGACTACATGAATCCATTGGTCTCTGATCATTCCCCAATTCTGGTTAAATTTGGTGATTATAAACCACTGCATCCTAAACCTTTCAGGCTACACAATGCTATTATGGAACATGTTCAATTTCATGACATTGTTAAACAAGTTTGGGAGCAGGATTATATAGGCTCACCAATGCAGCAGATTTGGAGTAAATTGAAGGCAATGAAGCAGCAACTCAAAGGTATAAATAACCACATGGCAACCTACAAACAGCAGATTGTTCAGGCAAGGGAAAGGCTTGGCAGTATCCAGGTGCAGCTGCAAAGTAACCCTCTCTCACAGGAATTGATGAAAGAGATATACAGAAGAACTTGAGAAATGGAACAGTGTGGAGGAACAAATAATGAGGCAGAAATCCAAAGCTCTATGGATTGAATGTGGTGATGCAAATACTAAGTATTTTCATGCACAATGGAGGATCAGGACTGGCCAAAATAATATCACTTCTATTTATACTGACACAGAAACTAACAGATCCTCTAGCTGTGGAACAGGAACTCCTGAAGGTGTTTCAATCATTAATGGGGGAGTATGCTCCTGAACTTCCCTGTGTAGATACCAGCATTATGAAGGAAGGTAAATGCCTTACACTTGATCAGCAGAGAGCTCTTATCAGACCAGTTACTATGGAGGAGATTACTGCAGCTGTAACTGAAATGCCAAAGGATAAGGCTCCAGGAGTAGATAGATTTCCTATTGAATTCTTTACTAAAAACTGGGAGGTGGTGCAAGAAGATATACTATCTGCTGCTGAGGAGTTCTTTGAAACCTGCCAAATGCCACATATGATTAATACCACTGCAATAGCCCTTGTGCCTAAAATTAAAACTCCTACCACTGTAAAGGACTTTAGACCTATTGCATGTTGTACTACACTGTACAAAATCATATCTAAAGTCATTACCAGAAGGATGAAGGCTGTGATTGGAGAATTGATTGGGCCTGCTCAATCTGCATTTATTGAAGGAAGGGGTATTATGGATAACATCCTACTTAGCCATGAAATTTTCAAAGGATATTCTAGGAAAGGTATCTCTCCTAGATGTGTTCTTAAAGTGGACCTAAGGAAAGCATATGATACACTGGAATGGAGATTCCTGAACAGATTCTAATAGCCCTGAGATTTCCAGCCAAGTTTACTGCATGGATCATGGCTTGTGTCTCATCTGTCTCATACTCATTAGTAATGAATGGTGGCCTTACTAAACCATTCATTGCTAAGAGAGGCATAAGACAGGGGGATCCTATGTCACCTTATCTCTTTGTATTGGCCGTGGAATATCTTAACAGATTACTCCAGCAGCTGCATAAAGATGGGAATTTCAATTTTCATCCTAGGTGCAGGAAGCTCAACATATCCCATGTCTGTTTTGCTAATGACTTGCTCATGTTTTGCAGAGTTGACTTAATATCCATCCAGATATTGCACAGGACTTTTCTTCAATTCTCAGCAGCATCTGGCCTTCAGGCTAATGTAAGTAAAAGTGCAATCTATTTGGCTGGAGTTCCACTGGACATCAGAGAAGAGATTATTGCAGTTCTGGGATTCAGTGAAGGACATCTCCCTTTCAGATATTTAGGTGTCCCTCTGGATTCAAAGAAGTTGGCTATTCATCACTATTTGCCTCTTATTGAGAAGATTACAGCTAGAGTCACTTGCTGGTCAGCTAAACTGTTATCTTATGCTAGCAGAACTCTACTGATTAAGTCAGTGATCTTTGGAATGCAGACTTACTGGGCTCAGGTGTTTGTTATACCCAAGAAAGTCTTGAAGACTATAGAAGCAATATGTAGAACTTATCTCTGGACTGGTAAAGCTACACTGTCTAGAAGAGAATTAGTTGCCTGGGACAAGGTATGCCAACCTCATTCTTCTGGTGGACTTAATATTCTGAGGTTGGATGTCTGGAACAAAGCAGCCATAGTCAAATTATTATGGGATTTGGCTAGGAAAAATGACAGTTTATGGGTCAGATGGGTGCATACTTATTATATCAAGAATAGGAATGTTGACACAGTTGCTGTACCAGCTACCACTTCTTGGGTGATCAAAAAGATTCTGGACAGTAGATCCTTGGTGATGGACAATGCTCAGTTGCAGGGTACTCTTACATGCAGGCTGCAAAGTATATGCAAGTTGGACAAGTTTCATATTCACAAACTGTATATTGCTCTGCTGCCTAGCTTCACTAAGGTTGCATGGAAAAACTTAATGCTTATTACAAATGTTCTTCCTAAGCACAAGGTTACTATTTGGTTAGCTGCTCAGCACAAGCTTCCCACAGTTGATAGATTACAGATTATGGGCATACAAGTTCCAATAATGTGTGCATTCTGTAAGCAGCATGTTGAGGATTTCAAGCACCTGTTTTTTGAATGTTATATCACCAACAGATTATGGGTGAGAATTTGTGTATTGCTGGGACACTCCAGGACCATTGGTTGCTGGGATAATGAGGTACACTGGATTTGTAGCAAGGCTAGAAGCAAGCAATGGCAGAATGCTATCACAGCAGCTGCTTTTGTGACCACTACTGCTATCATCTGGAGGGAAAGGAACCGTATTTGTTTTGAAGGTGCAACTTTTGTAGAGGATTTGACATAGAAATTGCAACACTTCTACATCTTAGAGGCAGAAAATGCAAGAATTGGCAGACTGGATTGAGCAAGTTAAACTCTTACCCTTAGGTGGCTTACTTAGATGCATACTTGTGTATAGATAGTAATAGACAATAGCTTACTGGAGCAGTATAGTAGTTAGTCCATACTACTGCCAATCTTGATACATTGTAAATATTTTTTGATATTAATGATATACGACAGTTTGATAAAAAAAAAAGATTAGATACAAAACTTGTACAAAATAAGAATTATTATTTCAACTTAAAATTAGTGTATAAGATTTTCAACGAAATTTTAATTGATTATTGCTCAAGAAAGAATACCTACCATAACTGAATTATACACAAATTTAATTAAAGATACATATAGAAAATCTTGGACTACTACTTTTATTAAATATTTTTTTATTTATAATTCAAATTTTTTATGTTATCTTAAAATTGCCAAATGGCTTTATTTTAACTTGATACTTGATATAACCACATTATAAACTACTCTTCTTTTAATATCATATGAATATTCCATTAAACAAATTCCACATTTTAAAGGATTAGATTATCTCACTCCAACTTGATAAATCTCTTAAAATATTCCTATCATCCCAAAGAATTAGGATCATACATTTTCACCAAACATCTGAACCCCTCGAAATAAATAACCTTCTCGAAACCTTCCACCAAATGATTTCATGTTCCAAATAATCCTCTCGAAAAATTTCCTATGACCTGTGGGTGCAAAAGGAGGAAGAACATGAAAATAAAATATTTATATTATACAAAACAATACCGCTTCATCATTTATTTAATATTTAAACTACAGAAATGTCACGACTAGATTTCTAATTCGATCGTGATGGCATCTCTCGTGAATACAAGGCCAGCTAACAAAATAACAAGGCCTCTTTACTTTATTGTAAAACTTAAATGAAAGGATAATTATGACTTAATGGCATTAATAACTGATGTTTACAACCCAACACAACCCGACCGGAATGTCACAGGTCACGGGCATCTAAGTAGTAGGAACATTACTATAGGACCAATAATTTATATATACAAAATAAAAACCGGAATTCAAATATGAAGTGCGGTGGCGCGAACACTGGTGGTCACCTTGCTCAACTACCATAGTAAGGCCTTCAGTCCGCTAATAACCCACTACCGGGTGAATAATACATACAACTGCACGTGAGGTGCATCGACTAAAGTGAGTACTTTCCAACTCAGTGGTAATAAGAGTAAATAATAACTGAGCGGCAAGAAATCATGTAAGAACACTCCATCATGTTATATAGGACAGTACAACCTTGTGAGAAAAACAGTAAAACCATGAAAATCCTTTAGAATAATCTAGCCCAGTTAAATACCTATTTTGAAAGTATTTTTTTTCCTTTTCTTTCTTTTTAACAGTTAAGCATATGAACGCGATATCAGGCAGTGCAAGTCCGCGCACAAATCAGCCCCTCGGGTACAACACTCTATTAACAAATAACACCAGGGTATCTGGTACACAGTTCAAGATATAGTATGGATGCCAATGATAAGAAAGTCTGAATGTCATGCCACGTAGCACAAACAGGAATCAATGCATGAATGCAATGCAATGCACATGACCGCAGCGGTGAGCATCCGATTCATTTGGGTACCCACGCTCACTGTGGGGGTTCAGACTCCGGAGGGGCTCTTACAGCCCAAGCGCAATATCAATATCACACCGTTGCGGCATGCAGCCCGATCCATGCACAGTCCAGAAAAGCACATAAGCCACATGGGCAATATCAACATAACAGTTCTCAGCTCAAACGTTTGTAAAATATCATTTAAGTTTTCAAATCATAGAAAAAAAATAATATGCAGAGTAATGCAAAAACAGTGTTATCAATCCCTGAAGGGTTCAAATAATCGCACGAGGCCCAACACATAGCAATCAGCCCAAATCATGATAATATCAAGTAGTTTCAGTCAAATATGTAGTAATTTCTTCAATCGGGACGGACCGAGTCTCAATCCCTAATGGTGCTCTACCCCATGCCCATGTCTGGAATGCAAGTCACTTCGATCAGCATTATGATATGCAAATCCGGGGTTTCAAACCCTCAGGATATCATTTATAAGTATTACTCACCTCGAACCGGCAAAATCTCTAGCCCACGACGCCTTTTCCCCTCAAACCAACCTCCACGCGCATTGATTCTAACCAAAATCAGAGCGAACACATCACATTATGCCAATGAAATAATAGTATAATACCCAATTGAGAACAATCAAAATATATCGAAAATCTCAAAACTAGCAAAATTTGAGCCTCGGATCTGCTTCTCGAAAAATTACAAAACTCACATTACCGGATTCCTCGTCTCGCCACGAGTCTATACATACCAAGAGCTCCTAAATTTGAGCTCAAATGACCTATCAAATCCCAAGTTGAAATATCAAATCTCAAACCCTAGCTTTACCCCTTTTTAATAAATTTCAGCAAATTCCATTTTAATTCTACCATATACTTGAATAATTAGGCCAAGGAACTTACCTCCAGTCAATTTCCCGTCAAAACTCTTTCAAATTTCTACCCAAAAGCTCTTGAGGTGGTCCAAAAATGGAGGAAATATCAAATGGGCCGCGGATGAAATGACATAATAAAACCCTTCAGGTCGCCCAGATTAACCTTATGCGAACGCGGTCAAAGCCCCCCCCCTGCATTCGCGATGAACAAACTTTGCTGACCAGAAAAAATTACTCTACGCGAACTCGTAAAGCCAAACGCGAACGTGATACCCACTACGCGAACGCGTTGAACAAACATGGCAGGGCCCCAAGACCCTTCTACACGAACGTGAGGCCAACCACGCAAACTCGATGCACCAGAACCTCAACCCTATGCGAACGCGAGCCTGCCTTCGCGAACGCGAAGGCCAAAATAGGCCTGCACTGCTGCTGCATTTCTACTGCAAATTTCCAAGTTTAAATTCTCCGTTAGCTACCCGAAATCACCCCGAGGCCCCCGGGACCTCAACCAAAAGTACCGACGCATCCCATATCATCATACGAACTTGTTCCAATCATCAAAACACATCAAACAATACTAAAATCATCAATTCACATCGGATTCAAGCCTAAGCTTCTTCAAAACTTCCGAAACGCACATTGGATCAAAAAACCCAACCAAATGAAGTCTGTATGACCTGATATTTTCCAACACATCACAAATCACATATCGAAGCTACAAAAACTCTCGAAATTCAATTTTGACCCTCGGATCAAAATCGCACCTATCAACCTGAATTCTCCAAAATACTAACTTCGCCAATTCAAGCATAATTCTACACCGGACCTCCAAAATAAATTTCGATCACACTCCTAAGTCACAAATCACCTCCCGAAGCTAACCAAATCACCGGAAAATCACATTCGAGCCCTATAACTCATAGGTCAACATTCGGTTGACTTTTCCAACTTAAGCCTTCCTTAAAGAGACTAGGTGTCTCATTTCTTATCAAAACCAGTCCAAATCAACTCTCATATACCACACACCGATATCGAAACATGAAGAAGCAATAAACAGGGAAAATGGAGCAGTAACACACGAGACGACAGGTCGGGTCATCACATCCTCCCCAATTTAAACAAACGCTCGCCCTCGAGCGTACCCAGACTTCCACTAGAAGCCAACCAATATCTGAATGACCTTACCGAACATATATCCGGGGTGATCCCACGTCACCATAACTCACATAGGCACCGATAACACCACATCTAAAATTTCACAGTCCATTTAGACCATAAACCGTAGAACCAAATTGCACTTCCGAAATCATACACAGAATAAACCCGAACCAGTGGTAGTAACCCACACCTGCAACCTCAGGTGAAACCATACAACAAACCACACAATCCAACACTCGAAACAATAGTATCTATTCACAGCAGTTGCCCCAAATACTCAATTACCGATAGGAACCTCTTATTAGCCAAAGTCTTATTCCAACACTTTCATATACTCCCAAGGATAATTAAAACACGCGATAAACCGTAACCATTCCTCGAATCAACCGTTCATGAGGCCACTTCCCTATGACTAATATCACAACAGATTTCTGAGTCAAACCTCGATATTACCCTTCCAACAAGATGAAATCGACCATGTTCATATTCATTAATGACTCCTCCAACATACCACTCGTAAGACATATCAACAAAGGCCTAAGCCATAACTTGCATTATACGCGCACCAATAAGAAATGGTCCGAAGATACTCAAATCATGGCAAATGATTCAAACGAAAGAGTTGTACCTCAAGCTCATCAGTACCATCACAAGACAAGGCTGAGACCCCGTCTCACACCATAGAAATAGAATACCTGAATCCTCTTTGAAATGTTATAACTTCACGTGGCCTCGCCACAACACGTGATCCTATCCAAACACTATTACACATGAAGTACCTCAAGTCACCTTGCTCAAAATAGACAGCCACACACAGATTGATGCATGAAACCAAGCAATCCATCACACTCACGGCGAAGCAAGTAATATACACCATTCAATTCTGAAAGGACTCAACCCATGCGCTATTCGCCGAGCAACTCCCAATACGGACTTTCCTCAGAAACCAGGAAGCAAGGCATACAAAGTAACATATGGAAAACTATTCTCAACATCACACTATTGCGGCGTGCAACCCGATCCAGATAACATACCTATGACGGCATGCCACCCGATCCACACAAACATCTTACATAGGGAGATGCACATCGAGTCAAATTTGCTCATTATAACAAAATACTGAGTATCGGTCGTAAGCCTATTGAGTGCATAATGATATCTATAGCGTCGTAAGCTACAAAACTCAACTTCCACCATGAATCTCGATAGCACCGTACTATACATGCCCAAAGTACGAAAATCATAATGCCTCACAGCACAGAAAAACAACTCATAGATCTTCCTAGATCACTAGCAGGTTCAATAATGATCGAATCAACCTATCCTTCATCAATACGATTCGGGACTAACTAAGCCAACTCAAGCTAAACATGTATCCAGTTAGCTTACCAACAAACTTATTACCAAGAAGCCTGAAGCTGCTTCTTCCACTACTATAACTCATGCCGGAGTCGTACGATATGGTTCTCGACACCAAATAATTACTGAAATCCACAGTCTCGCCCGGTGACATGCCCGGCCACAAGGAACGCATACGAAAAGTCCGTCAATACCGAAATCGAATCAATGGTAGAAACCTCTACACTGACATCTGCCTCAAAGGCCCAATTAAGGAAAACAATTCTTCCCAGCCGTCCGTTGGTCTTTGGAACACAACCATTCAGCTAGAACATAGTCTGATGCACCTCGCCACGCAACCTGTGGCATTTTCCGGCATAACCCATAGCACAATCGCCGAGAATAACCCAACACTGAGAAAATCAGTCTACACCCAAATATCATATCCATAATCTAATATACCAGGCAAAGAAAGATCCACTCGGGCTTCCAAACCATCAATTGCCGCTAACGGTACCAATACACACTATCCACAACCACTACATAGCCTGAACATGATAACTCCCAATCTCCAGCTCCACATAGCACACAAATTACTGTACCTGATCCCAAATTTTGCAGTATAAATATATATTACACCTTGAGTACCCAATCATTCCATAAAAGATATTCTGAAATACCACATGTGCCATCAAACAAACTCAAATATCAACAATCGATCTATCAAGAAAATGTCGCAACACTACTGAAATGCCATCAACTTAATCACATTGCCCTTTTCCTGAAACATATACCCTCATCAAATCACTATGATTAGCAATACCATTTCCTTAGTCATATGAGGATCATTCACCCTAATCATGTGAAGATCGATTCTTAAATCACCTCAGCTGCCCGTGCTGCTAAGACTTTAATGACTTTCCTGTCCATACTGAACCGAGCCTTACACATATAAATTCCAATCCTCCACAATATATTGCATCACCATACAACACTCGGATAGCATAAGAACTTTTATCTCCCTTCTGCGCCGCAGACATCGACGCACTCAACTAGTCGAGAACTTTCATTGATCCCATTTAAAAGAAAAATCATTACAGACTTCATGCTTCGCATATCCACAGAAAATATATTCATCTTTAAACCATGGTAAAACCCAATAAGATCATCTATGCCAATTCTATTTGTACAAGCTAAAATGCCATGACTGCATCCTTCTATCTAAACCAAGCTGAGCAAGCCGTCAAAACCCAAGAGCATTACTGCAGAATGCCTGAAAAAGCTCATTACCTCGAACACATACAAAGAATTAATCATACCCTTACCATACCTATTCGGTCTATTATCAAGCTATTCTGTCCATCAAATTCCTCTTTTTATTCATTGTCCACTTGATATTTCTCCCTCGTTGTATCATCACAATGCCTCAATCCAGGATCACCGCAGGAGATTCGAACATAAGACCACACTGTCTAAGACCCATAGGCCACCGAATACTCTCTCAAATATTCCAGGAACACCACATTCCCAATATAATCTACTAGGAAGAACTTCCTATGAATCCAACTCCGTTACCTTATTTTTTCTGATAATGATGCATAGAATCACATAATTAACATAAAAAATACCACAAGCCTTGACATTTTTCCAATGAAAACATAGTCTCTAACTACATACACAACCTTAAAACACCTGATTATTATTCATTCCAAATCTTGTACACAGTAAAACCATTATCGAGAGTCATTTACTCTTATTCAACTGTAAATTATCTGACTTAACGAACATAACTACTCGTGCCTTATTAGCACTCTGACACCATAGGATATGATCTCATTCCAATACAAACGAACATCTTCCTCCTCTATGCACTGAGCATTCTTTATCAACAACAACTTAGGACACCCTATTATTTCCTCACATATACGAAGCAACATATAACCTTTATCAAAACATTTCTCCACTCATGCCATATTCAGCTTATTTTCTGCAACCAGGACTGATCCGCCGGCATACCAAAAAAACGGAAACAACATAGCACATAACCGTGCGATCAACTAATCAACAGCAACCTCCCCAACTTGGCTCGAAGCCATATATCAGGACACACTTAACAACTTATAATACCTTTACTCTATTGTTACCACCATGCCATAGTGAGATTAAACATTAATTGTTTACTAGTTTATGAAAATATAGATCATATTAGTACTGTAATCCTCTATGAATCTCGCATTCGTCCCCACATCAGTTGAGTTCACACTCTTAAGTGACCTCAGATTCTCAATTTCAATACGTACCGTTCAGTCACACATGAGACCTTCTAACATACGCATAAGGATCATACCACCTAAGAACAACCCCAGGAGATAACCCACCTGCTTTGCCTCAATTTAGTACTTCGGCATACCCTCCACCATCATATACGCTACACAGTTAGTTTAGTCTTCCTGAGTCAGAACTCATACTGTAATATACTATTTACTTCACTCTTACTAGAAGATCTGAAAAGATTCCTCACGCACCCATAACTCGGGGCGACACATCCAAACACCATGGAAATCAAACACTTAATGATTCATCTATCACTTAGCAGACCTTGTTCGACACTTCCAATTCATATGACACATCGCACAACACCAACATACTCATCACGCACCTATCCAGTGACATTCCCACCATTAGGGACAATACTGAACATATAAGTTCATAACACCATATCGCAAAATTAGCTCCTCGGTGCTCAAGAAATAGGCGAAGATTCGGCCTCAGGTCCTCTAGACCAGCCACACATCAACTCATAAAAATCGCATCTCGCCCCTCGATCTGGGAATCTCAAGACATCAAAGCACATATAATACTGAGCGCTCATGCCCGAATACAGACGTGAGGAAGGAATTTCAAGGGTTATATTCCAAGCTGAATAAAGTATGCACGATAAGAATTCCAAGAAAGTGAAGTTTTTCCTAAAGGTTCTGCAGCCTCTCGAGGATAAATACAGACGTCTCCGAACCGATTTGAGAGACTCTACTAACTTGCTCATGACTCGTGAGACCTAGTAACCTAGGCTCTGATACCAACTTGTCACGACCCGATTCCCAACCCGATCGTGATGGAGCCTCTCGTGAAGACAAGGCCAACTGACAGAATAACAACGCCTCTTTACTTAATTGTAAAACTTAAATGAACGGATAATTTCGACTTAATGGCATTAATAACTGATGCTTACAACCCAACACAACCCGACCGGGGTGTCACAAGTCACGAGCATCTAAGGAGTAGGAACACTACTACAGGGCCATTAATTTATATTTAAAAAAGAAAAACTGGAATTCAAAGATGAAGTGCGGTGCCGCGAATGCTGGCGGTCACCCACCTTGCTCAACTACCATAGTAAGGCCTTCAGTCCGCCAATAACCTGCAACCGGGTGAACAATACCTGCAACTACACACAAGGTGTAGCGAGTAAAGTGAGTACTTCCAACTCAGTGGTAATAAGAGTAAATAATAACTGAGTGGTGAGAAATCACGTAAGAACACTCCATAATGCTATATAGGACAGTAAAACCTTGTGAGAAAAACAGTAAAACCATGAAAATCCTTTAGAATTATCTAGCTCAGTTAAAAACCTCTTTTGAAAATATCCCCTTTCCTTTTCTTTCTTTTTAACAGTTAAGCAAATGAACGCGATATCAGGTAGTGCAAGTCCGCACACAAATAAGCCCCTCGGCACATTGCTCTATTAACAAATAACATCAGGGTATCTGGTACACAGTGCAAGATATAGCATGGTTGCCAATAATATGAGTGTTGAATGTCATGCCACTTAGTACAAATAGGAACCAATGCATGAATGCAATGTAATGCACATAATTGCGGCGGCGATCAACCCGATCCATTTGGGTACCCGCACTCACTGTGGGGGTTCAGACTCCGGAAGGGCTCCTGTAGCCCAAGCGCAATATCAATATCACACCACTGCGGCGTGCAGCCCGATCTATACACAGACTAGAAAAGCACATAAGCCACTTGGACAATATTAACATAAGAGTTCTTAGCTCAAACATCAGTAAAATATCATTAAAGTTTTCAAATCTTAGAAAAAAATGGGTGAGTTTGCAAAATAATCTTTAAAACTTTGGACCGAGATCAAATAATATGCAGAGTAATGTAAAAACAGTGGTATCAATCCCTGAAGGGTTCAAATAATTGGCACGAGGCCCAACACATGTCAATCAGCCCAAATCATGATAATATCAAGTAGTTTCAGTCAAATACATAGTAATTTCATCAATCAGGACGGACCAATTCTCAATCCCTAACTGTGCTCTACCTTTCTCCTATGTCCAACGTGCAAGTCACCTCGATACAACAATATGATGTGCAAATCTAGGGTTTCAAACCCTCATGATATCCGTTACAAGTATTACTCACCTAGAACTGGCAAAATCTCTAGCTTGCGATGCCTTTGCCCCTCAAACCAATCTCCACGCGTGTCGAATCTAACCAAAATGGGTGCGAACACATCACACTATTCCAAGGAAATAATACCCAATCGAAAATAATCAAAATATATCGAAAATCTCGAAACTAGCAAAACTCGAGCTCCGGGCACGCTTCTCGAAAAATTACGAAACTCATATTACCGGATTTCTCGTCTCGTCACGAGTCCATACATACCAAGAACTCCCAAATTCGAGCTCAAATGACCTATTAAATCCCAATTTAAAATATCAAAACTCAAACCCTAGATTTACCCCTTTTTAATGAATTTCAACCAATTTCCATGTTAATTCTACCATAAACTCGAATAATTAGGCCAAGGGACTTACCTCCAGTCGATTCTCGTCAAAACTCTCTTCAATTTCTACCCAAAAGCTCTTGAGGTGGTCCAAAAATGGAGGAAATATCAAATGGGTCGGATGAAATGACATAATAAAACCCTGCAGGTCGCCCAGATTAACTTTACGCGAACGCGGTCAAGCCCCCCCCCCCCCCCCCATTCGCAATGAAAAAACTTTGCTGACCAAAAAAAATTACTTACGCGAACGCGCAAAGCCAAACACGAACGCGATGCTCTGAGCCCTCAACCTACGCGAACGCGTTGAACAACCGGGCAGGGACCATGCACCTTCTACGCTAACGCGAGGCCAACCACGCGAACATGATGCACTAGAACCTCAACCCTATGAGAATGTGAGCCTCGCCTTCGCGAACGCGAAGGCCAAAATTGGCCTGCACTGCTGCTGCATTTTCTGCAGCAAATTTCCATGTTTAAACTCTTCGTTATCTACCTGAAATCACCCCGAAGCCCCCGGGACCTCAACCAAAAATATCGACGCATCACATAACATCATACAAACTTGTTCCAATCATCAAAACGTATCCAATAACACTAAAATCATCAATTCACATCGGATTCAAGTCAAAGCTTCAAACTTCTGAAACGCGCATTCGATCAAAAACCCAACCAATTGACGTCCGTATGACCTGAAATTTCGCAACACATCACAATTCACATATCGAAGCTACATCAACTCTCAAAGTTCCATTCTGACCCTCGGATAAAAAACGCACATATCAACCGGGATTCGCCAAAATACTAACTTCGCCAACTCAAGCCTAATTCTACGCCGGACCTCCAAAATAAATTTCGATCAAGCTCCTAAGTCATAAATCACCTCCCGAAGCTAACCGAAAATCACATCCGAGCTTATAACTCATAGGTCAATATCCGGTTGACTTTTCCAACTTAAGCCTTCCTTAAAGAGACTAAGTGTTTCATTTATTATCAAAACCAATCCAAATCAACTCTCATACACCACACACCGATAACAAAACATGAAGAAGCAATAAAAAGAGAAAATGGAGCAGTAACACATGAGACGACGGGTCAGGTCGTCACAGGAAATATTAGTATATACTATTCAAACCAATACACCATAATATTTAATGCGCGATACATTATCCAAACTAAACATAGAAAATTACAATTGATTAATGAAAAATATAGTATTCGAGCCAACAAACCATAATATTCTAATAAATAATACAATATTCAAAATCAAACATATCATAATATTCTAATTTGGAATACAATATTCAAATCAAGTATACCATAATATTTTAATTTGAAAGACAATATTCAAATCAAACATACCATAATATTCTAACTTAGAATATAATAGTCAAATCAAACATACTTTTATTATATTTATTGTGTATATATTATTTTACTTTGGATATTAACATTTTTCAATAGTATACACTGATTAGTTTACTGTATTTTTTATGTTGTATAGAAGAGGATAAACTTCTATAACGACAAATGTTCCTATAGTAAGAAAAATTATTTAATGGATAATCCTTTTTATTCTTTAAGTTTGTTCCAAAGTTTGAAATAAATGGAGTAAGATTTTCAGTGGATTTGCTTTGTATATATAGCTTCCTATAATTAAGGGGACATATTTATTAGGTAGTTATTGCCCATTAACTAAATAGATATGTGGGGTAATTAATTGATGTTTACTACATGTAATTTTATAATTGAAGTATAGTGTGTTAAGGGTTCTTGAAAGGGAGTATACGGTGTAACTTCCCCTATTTTTTTTAACAATAGTAATATGTGGATTAACAATTATATTATAGTCGATTACAAGGTATGATACTTGAATCACACATTAATACTGCAATGTGGTGATGAAATATTTATATAGTTTTGGGTTCTCCCACATCAATAGCTACTTTTTAAGGTGTGGTTCTTCCTGAATTGTATCAATAACAGCAGAGCCACTTATCGCCTTTCATACCTATTGTATCGTGGATGGTTATGTAATATTGGGCTCTCCCGCCTAAGTAGATAGCTTTTGGACATTGTATAATCGCTCTCAAATAATAGTCAAAAAATGTATATTATATATAAAAAAATTATTATTATGATGACCAAATATAAATAGTTTCCATCGCGAGCTAAAATTAATCTTTGCACATTCTTCTGCTATGACTTATGCTGATGAAAGAAGTCATCTAAATATTTTTTTGAATCCACCTCTGCTCCCAGGAATCGTTCGGTCTTAAATTCTTATGGATCATGTCTTTTAGTAACTATTGCAAAAAAGAAACCTTTGCTCAATCTCAAGAAATATGTGACAACAGCCAAGATGGCATGTGTATGGGTCAGAATCTATCTCAAGAAAATCTAACGTGTAAAGGTCTTAAGAAAAATGATGTGGTCAAGGTCGACTAGTAAATAATAGGTCTCATAGCCGGGCAGCCGTTAATAGTCGAGGTCGCGTATCGAGAGCAATTGTAACATCTATTTATGCAATAGGATCCTTAGGGGAATATTGCATTAAATATTCTCTGTTTTTGTACTTTTACGGTTGACTAAGGGTATGCCCCATATAAATAGAAAAAAGAAACAAGGGAAAAGGCATGTAATATTGATTTGATAAGAACATTTTTTTAGAAGAAGACTCTCTCTCTAAAAGAAATACAAACTTCACCTTTCAACTACGATTTACCATTCCATTATTTCATACCTTTTAATCAGTTTCGAGAATAAATCTATTATTCTAAGATTTGCCTATCGTCCATCTTTTTTAGAAAGAATAATCATCCACCTCATTCAATATGGGATGAATCATTCTTCTTCTTTACGCTAATACCATTTATTATTTTTTACTATTTGATGTCTGCCTCTCATTACTCAATGACGTTCTACGTTATTTGTGTTAACCAATTATAAATCTAGGGCTATTATCACTAACTAGGCTTAACCCCTCATCACATAAAACTAAATAGTTTAATCAAAGATTTACACTTTTTGTTCAAACAATTTGGCTTCGTCTGTGGGGATTTCTTAGTTAAATTTTTAGTTTCTTCTAGAACTATAACTAGCACAATTCACATACAAAAAACACAAATTAAACAAAACTCCTACTTTCTTGTACATACAGATCTGACATGGAAAGTAACAGAGAAGAAAGAATGAAGGCAGTCTATATCTCACTACCAACTTCTTTAACACCATCAATAAGGTTTCTGAAACGGAAGGCATAACGCATCATGCCTCTCTCAAGCAACGTGGGCCGCTCATTCCTCACGGCAGTATCATGATAACCCGCAATAAAGGAGCTTCCAGATCCACAACGGAAGAGGCGCCACCAGTAGTGAAAAGTTACTTGGGCCGTGGCCTACAAACAAGCTGACCAGCATCCTTAACAAGCCTGCACATGAGGCAACTAGAGAAAATACAAGGACTTGCATTGCGCCAACAACGATCGAGCAACATGACCCTCTCTCTCCAGTAACATGTATCACTCACAAAGCTAATGTTGCAGGTGATGAAACCCTCACAACTATTTGGAAGAAGATAGAAGGAATGGAAAATGAAAATAAAATGCTTCAGAACCAAATGAGAGAATATCAAGAAAGAGTCGACAAAATACCCGGTGCCCCAAAAATTTTGCCAAAAAAAGAGACGATGATCGGTTCGTTGAACAACACTACAGTGATGAAGTTGCCATGCACGTCATACCTAAGACCTTCAAAGTGCTGCCTTATCTGAAGATATACGATGTACGACCGACCCTAAAAATTATGTGACTCACTACGTCACTATGGTAATGGGCAATTATCTCGTCAAAGAACAAGTGTCCTCCGTCTTGTTGAAAAAGTTCGGCGAGACCCTCATTGGTGGAGCAATAACCTAGTACTCACAACTACCCACGCACTCTATTGAAACATTCGAAGAGATGGCCAAGAGGTTTGTAAAGGCCCACGCTGGGGCCAAAAAGGTGAAGGCAAGTGAACAATATATTTGCCATCAAATAGTCACCGGAGAGGGATTGGTGGACTTCCTCGCTCGTTTCAATCAAGTAAGGATAACCTTACCAAACATATCAGAAGGCATGACTGTAGTGGCTTTCCATAACGGGCTGGACATGAATGGTTTAAGGGCGACCAGAAAATTATTAAGTCGACTTATGAAATACCCTCTAACCACTTGGTATGAAATACACAATGCCTATTGTTCTGATGTCTCTGCTGACAAAGATGATCTGAATGGGCCAACCCATCGGGGTACCTCGGTACAGGTCAAATCCAGGAGGGATTGAAGAAACAATGCCAGGAGAAATCTTGCAGCTCCATGACCAACCGAGAAAGGCATCATCCATATATCAGTAGTTCCACCATGCCCCCTCCCGCCACAAAAAAGGGCCCATCTAGGCCAAAACAGGGACTCACTAGAACGAGAGAAGTATGCCTTATTTATTATCCGCTTATAACTTTTGTGCGTCGCCCTCAGAAATAGTCTACGCAATGAAGAAACTTGGACCAAAAAAGAAGAGGCCACAAAAGATGAGGTCGGATCCAAGCACCAGAAATTTAAATGTCCCCTGCGAGTTCCACCAAGAGCGAGGTCACAAAAATGAGGTTGCATTGCTCTAAGGCAAAAGGTCTAAACATGCTTCACCAAGGACACCTCAAAGAATTGCTTAGTGACTGAGGGAGAACTAACTTCACCCAAGGACGTGAACGACACCAGGGACTGCCTAAACTACCATTACCAACTCGCACCATTCAAATGATCATCGGAGGCCGACAATGCATCAATCAACAGCGTAAAATTCACTAGAACCCACAAACTCAAGCGGTCGATCACTCATGAATGGTATAACAAACTCGAAGTAAGTATCATATTCGATAAGTCAGATACCCACAGTTTGATTTTCCCTCATTATGATGCCTTTGTTATCTCTTTACGATTATTAGATACAGTTGTAGACACATTATAGTGGACGATGGGAGAGACTCGTGCATTATCCACCTTGAAGTACTCGCATAGATGAAACTCTAGGATAAGGCAGTGCCATACTGCATCACACTTACAAAATTTAATAATGCAATTAAATGAACGTCTGGAGAAATCATACTCCCCATCCTGGCTGGCGACGTCATTTTGGAAACCACATTCCACATCATATATAAAAACTTGACGTACAATTCCATAATAGGATGGCCCTAGATACACACCATGTGGGTCATCCCCTCCAGCTTATACCAAATTATCAAATTTCCAACCCCATAAGGGATATTCAGCATATGAAGAGAACAATGCACATCTCGAGAATGCTACCGTATCGCCCTAGATTATATGACTACCTAACAAATAAAGGGTAATCAAAAGAATCATTGCAATTAATAAGGTCGAGGTCGAGTTGTGATGAAATAGAAGGATAGAGAAACCTACATAATAGGGGTACGCATAGAAAGTGCAGTACCCGGGGGGTGTATCTGCACCACGTCGTGCCCTGCAGGAACTAGGTCTAGGTGAGCAGGAATCTTGAATATATTCCTAAACTCAGGAAGGCCCACCTCATTCATCGACAACTTCGAGATTCAAGGTCGTCCTTGGGCATATTAGAAAAACCAGACCTAGTCTTCCTAGCATAGTAAATTATTTCCTCCACAATAGAAAAAATATCATCCTCGGTAACGTTATCTCCCCCATCATCATGGGGAGGCATGCTCACGATCAAAAGAACAGGTTCGAGTACCCTCCCAAAACTAGAATATGCATTGAACATCTTTGTTAGTTAATATATAAAGAAGAAATAAGCACAGAGGAGTCGTGAGTAGCGAAAGTCAGAAGAATCGGCTAAAACAGGGATATGAGAGTAAAGATAACAAGAGCAGAAACTCTGAAGGAAGAAGGAAGAAAGAGATACAGGGATTTAATGTTTGAGAATGTAAAGAGTGAGGCAAAGGTGTTCCATGCCCCTATTTATAAGAACCCAAGCATCAGTACCAGAAAAATAAATCGCCAATACCAAGTGTAGGTATCGAAATGGCATAGTCACAAGAAACGATGCAAAACATTAGAAAAATACATAAATAATGACGCATGGTACCGTGATGTCATTCTAAATCGACGTGGCCATAAGTTACAGATCATGAAGTGCCATGTTGCCACCTTGTCTAAAATGTTACTACTCGACTTGCACGCCTAAATATCTCAACTAAAATTAACATAGTTCTCTAATCGAGGCCGCCCATAGTCGACCTCAATAAACAAAGGGACTAACTGTATGGGTTATAATCTGCCTCAAGGAAATATAACATGTAGAGGTATTACAAAAAGTAATATGGACGAGGTCTACCATTAAATAATGGGGCTCATAGCCGGGCAGCCAATAACGGTTGAGGTCGGGTATCAAAAGCAGTAGTAACAACTAGTTCTGCAATAGGATCTTTAAGGGAATATTCTATTGAATATTCTCTATACTTGTATCTTTTAAGGTTGAGTAGGAGTATTTTCCATATAAATAGAAAATGAGATGAGGAAAAATGCATGTAATATTGATTTGACAAAAACACCTTTTGAGAAGAAGACTCTCTCTCTCTCTCTAGAAGAAATACAAACTACACCTTTCTACTAAGATCCGCCCTTCCATTATTTTATACTTTTCCATCAAATGCGAGAATAGTTCTATTATTCTAAATTTTTCTGTCACCTATCTTTGTTAGAAAGAAGAATTATCCACCTCATTCAATATTGAGTGAATCATTCTTCTTATTTACGTTAATGCCATTCATTGTTATTTACTATTTGATGTTTGACTCTCATTACTCAAACAGTATGGAATATTAAATGCACATGGCATTTAATCTCTCACCAATGTTGTTCTGTGTTATGTGTTAATTAATTATAAATCTAGGATTATTATCACTAAATAGGTTTAACCCCTCGCTACATGAAATCAATTAGTTTATTCAGTTCATGTTTTTTGGTCAAACAACATGAAACCACTTATCTAGTCATTTTTTTCCAGCGCAATCTTATATATAATTATGTTTAGGATTGATCAATTTTATGCTATAAGAGAAATCCCGTGTTAGCAAATTAAGGAATCAATAGTAATGGAAAGTTCCTTTTGAGATGTTGTGTTATGGTACAGGTCGCACTTTGTTGCAGGGGTAGATGAAGCAACTAAAAAGGCTACTCGAAATAACCCGATTTCATAATAGGAGATTTCCCTGTTAGGTATCTGAGACTACCACTTTATTCAAAGAACTTGAACAAACCGGAATGTCATTAGTTGAATGATAATATCACTCAAAGAATAATGTGTGGCTATTCAAAGAAGCTACACTATGCTGGGTGATTACAAACCATTGATGTAGTACTCTTATCCATACATAATTTCCGGGGGCTGTGTTTATACTTCCTCAGAATGTGATTAAAGAAATTGATAAGATATGTAGGGAATACTTATGGGGAGGTACATAGAAGAAGAATAAGACACCACTAATATCTTGGGATAAAATATGTGTGCCTAATAAATTTGGAGGCCTTAATATTAAGAGTTGTTGACAACAGAATATTGCAGTTGTTGGCAAGCTTATATGACAACTATTAGAGAAACATGACTCCTTATGGGTGAAGTGGGTTCATGGTGTGTATATGAAGCATGATAATAATATCCGGATATATAGGCTCCCTCTGGATTGCTACTGGTATTGGAAGAAAATAAACTCTCTAAAGGATGACATGATCACTTGGTACTTAAATAGCAAATACATGTTGAATTCTACTAGAAGGTATTCTATAATAGGAAGTTGCATTGCTCTCAAAGGTAATCTTACAAAATAGGCTATTGCTCACCTAGTGTGGACTGTTATTTCTCAACCAAAGCATCAGTTTATTATATGGTTAGCTATTCAGAACAAACTCTTTGTGACTTGACCCTTTTTACCCAAAGGGTCATCACATATTTTCTCATTCATTTTGAACTTTTGAGTCCTTGAAAATCTAATTTTTAGTCGCCAAAATTTACGTGCACAGTCCGGGCGCATATCCGGAAAGCTTATAAGTTAAATTATGTGAGAAGTTGCTAAAATTTGGCTTTAAAATGATTGAAATTGACTTTGGTCAATATTTTAGGTAAACGGACCCGAACCCGTGACGGTCTCAGAGGGTTCGTACAAAAATATGGGACTCGAGCGTGTGCCCGAAATTGAATTACGAGGTTCCGAGCCCGAAAAATAAATTTTTAAGAGAAATTATTTTTTTAAAATTTATATGAAAATTTGAAATAAAAATGGATTAGAAAATATTGGTATCAGGCTCGTATTTTGGTTTTGGCATCCAGCATAGGTCCTATATGTAGTTTAAGACGTTTTTATGTAATTTGGTCGAAATCAGACGTCGTTTGACGTGTTTCGGACCTAAATATCAAATGTAGGAAATTTAAGAGGTTTGATGAAAAAGTGACGATTTTGAGGTTTGATTCCTCATTTATGATATTATTTTGGCAATTTGATCGCACGGTTAAGTTCGTATGAGGTTGTTTAGTTATTGTGTGAGTTTGGTTAGGAGCCCATAGGGATCGGGAGTGTTTCATCGGTGTTTCGGGGTGCTTTGAACTTAGGAGATGTAGCAGATCTTCTGCAATTTTTGCACAGCTTTTTCTTTCTTCGCGATCGCGTCTTTCAGCAGCGTTCACGTACCTTTGGGCTTCCCCTTCTTCGCGTTTGTGGCCCAGTGCCCACATTTGCGTAGTTTTAATCCTCCCTTCATTGCGTTGGCGAACCCCGTATCGCGTTCACATAGACCAAAGTCTTGGGCCCCCAGCCTTTCCTTCTACGCGTTCGCGTTTGACTCCACGCGTTCGCGATGCTTGCCCAGTTTACCCTTCGCGAATGCGGCTCCCTTCCTGCGAACGCGAAGGGCATTTTTGCTCAGTGATTTTTAAAGCTCAAAACAGAACCAGTGATGGTTTTATTCCAAATTTCACACGAGCTCTCTTCTTCCCCAAGCTCTAGGACTCCATTGAAGCTTTCTTTCATCAAGACCTATTGGGTAAGTAAATTCCCACTCGTTTCCTTCATTTTTCTTCATTAATTAGTAAGTGTCTAAGCCTAAATCATGTAATCTAGGATTGTAATTGGGAAAAGGGGTAAAGTTAGGGCTTTTCAACTTTTTTTTCGATTTAGACCTGGTTTTGGGGTCGAATTGGAAAACTAACAATATATCCTGGCTCGTGGGGGAATGGGTAACTTGGAATTGGTTCGAACCTCGGGTTTTGACCAAGTGGGCCCGATGTCGATTTTGGAATTTTTGGAATAAAAGTTCAGAATCTATATTTAGCATTGGGTTTAATTTGTTTAGCCTACACTAATGTTGTAAAGTCATTATTTCATATATTTGAATGAGTTGGAGCTGAATTTGAGGGTAAAGCTATACTAGAGGCTTGAGTTGAGTTTGGAGCATTCGAGGTAAATGTTTGGTCTAACTTTGTCTTGATGGAATATGATTAGAGTACTGTCTGCTAATTGCTAAATGTTGAGTACGGTATATAGGCATGATGACGAGTGTCTATATAGCGGTGTCTAACCTGACAGTGAGTCCTTATTTGTGCTTATTTGGGATTCTGTAGTGACTCTTACTTGTTTATTTGATGGTTTCTATATAATGTGAAAAGTATGAAAAGGAAATATGATTTGTAAACTCCTTGGAGTGTTGGCTCGAATGATGACATGATTAGGGAGTAAGAAAATAATGAAAGAGAAAGATATGTAATAATTCCCTTGCTGGGGCATGTAAGTTATTGTTGTTGCTCCCTTGCCAGTAACTAACTGTTTACTTGTATTCTCCCTTGCCGGGACAATCGAATTGATTTTTGTTCCCTTGCCGGGAAACCATTATATATTATTAAATGAGATTGTGTGGCATGCCGACCACTTATATATTATGAAATAGGATTGTGTGTCACGCCGACCACTTATATATTATAAAATGGGATCGTGTGTACACCGGCCACTTATATATTATAAAATGGGATCGTGTGGTACACCGACCACTTATATAATTTAAAATGGAATCGTGCGGCATGTCGACAACTTATATATTATAAAATAGGATCATGTGGCTCGCCGACCACTTATGTATCGTGAAATGAGATCGTGTGACACGCTGACTACTTATTCTGTGTTAGAAGGAAATCAGTTGTAGTTTCCTTGTTTATCTCTACTGTTTTGTTTTATCTACTACCCAGAAAAGTATGTTCCCCTCCCAGTCTGAACTATTACTTTCCGCTGTTATTTTGTTGTACTTGTATATATATATCTGTGCAGCTTTGATTTGGTAGTCCCGTCTAGCCTCGTCACTACTTCACCGAGCACTTACAAGCATATGGGATCGGTTCTGCTGATACTACACTCTGTGCATCATTTTGAACAGATTACAGAGACGGAGCAGCTTGTGGACCACAGTAGGAGCGTTTGGAGATGACTTCAGTCTAGAGATTCCCGAGGTAGCCTTACTAGCGTCTACATGGTCGGAGTTTCTTCTAGTTTATCTTCGTTTGTTATCTTTGTACCGAAACAAACAACGTTGTACTTTATTTTAGACTTTGTATTTAGCACTCTTTAGATATTCGTGAGTTAGTGACACCAGATTTGTGTAGAGTTGTATTTGAACTTCCGCACTTGCTTTCAGTTATTTAAGTTTAAAGACTTCCGCTTTTATATTAATTGTCTTGTCATTTTTTATATTGTTGATGTTGTTAAGAGAAGTATTAAATTAATTTGCTTGCCGAGCTCCTATTAGTAAGCTCCATTACGACTCCCGATGGTGGGAAATCCGAGTCGTGATAAGTTGGTATCAGAGCACTAGGTTACATAGGTCTCACACTCACGGACAAACATAGTAGAGCATGAGGGATCAGTACGGAGACATCTGTATTTATGCCCAGAGGCTGCAGAGTTAGGAATAATTTCACTATTTTTCTTTCTTGTCGAGCAATTTTGTTTCTCAAATACTGATTGTCTTTCTACTATGTTCTTTTATTGATGGCGAGAACACGTGCTTCCTCTTCTACCGCGCAGCACTCAAAGCCCCCAACAGTAGCTCCTACGAGGCGCAGAGGCAAGGCCGAAGCCGTGCCAAAGGCCAAGGCAGGGAAGAGCTCAGACCCGAGCAGTAGTCCGAGAGGTGGAGACTCATATTGATTATGATGAAGAGGTTCCAACCCTAGTGGCTTTGGTGGGCCCAGTTCAGGTCCCAGAGGAGTTCATACCCACCCAAGTTCTTCAGAACGCTTTGGTCAGATTGGTAGGCTTTGTGAAGAGCGTTACTAGAGCGGGTTTGCTTCCAGTAGCACCAGCCATTTCTCAACTGGGGGGGGGAGGGGTGTGGAGTTCAGAATTCCACTACACGTAATCCGGAGCAGGTAGCTCCTCAGGCTCAAGTTCCAGCGGTTCAGCCAGCTGTGACAGTTCTACCGGGTATTACGGTTTAGACCGGCGATGGTGCGACAATGTCTACGGATGCTTTGTGGATACTTGATAGGTTAACCAAGCTCTTCACCACCACATTCAACGGTGCTTTTAAAGAGGACCCCTAGGATTTCTTATTTAGCTGCCATGAGGTTCTTCAGACTGTGGGTATTGTGGAGAGCAATGGGGTTGACTTCACCACATTTCGACTGGAAGGATCCGCCAAGACTTGATGGAGGGACTATTGTTTATCCATACCAGAAAGGTCACCATCCTTGACTTGGAACCAGTTTGTAGAGTTATTTTTGAAGAAGTTTCTCCCAGTAACTCAGCGAAAGGCTCTTCGCAATAGTGTGAGCGCCTCCATCAAGGCTCTATGACAGTCATGCAGTATGAGACCCAGTTCATTGATCTGGCACACCATGCTATTATTATACTCCCCATCGAGAAAGAGCGGGTGTGGAGGTTTATTGATGGATTGATTTAGCCGATCCGTCTCCAGTTGGCTACGAGAGCCGGGGGTGAGATTTCTTTTCAGTAGGTGGCCAACGCGGCCCATAGAGTTGAGATTGCTCTTGCACGAGGAGGTGGTAAGGGGTTCAGAGAAGAGGCCCCGTCATTCTGGTAGGTTCAGTGGTACCTCATCTGGAGGTAAGGATTCTTATGGTAGAGGCCAGGGTAACAACCGAGGCCCTTACAGTCAGCACTTTAGGTTTCTCATGGTACTTTAGTTGGAGGTGGTTCTCAGCAGCATCATTCTGATCAGAAGTTTTTCAGTGCACCATCAGCACCTATTAGTGCACCACCACTCCATTATTCTCATCAGTCAAGGGCTTGTTACTCGTGTGGCGACACGAGACATTTTGCTAGGTATTACCCTCGAGCATCTGGCAGATCTCAGCAGCAGGGTCCTCATCCTATGATTTAAGCATCAGGTGATCCACAGGCCAGCCAGCTAGAGGTGGGGGTAGAGGTCATAGAAGTGGAGGTAGAGATCGTAGAGGTAGAGCTCGGACCGCCAGCGGTAGAGGTCAGCCAGCAACCGACCGTCCTAGAGATATGGTATGGGGGGTCCAGCCCTAGTGTTATGCTCTTCCAGCCAGGCCAGAGGCTGAGTCTTCAGATGCAGTTATTACAGGTACTATTCTGGTCTGTGATAGGGATGCTTCAGTGCTATTTGACCCTGGTCCTACATATTCGTATGTGTTGTCCTATTTTGCACCATACTTGGCCATGTCTGGTGATGCTTTGAGTATTCATGTTTATGTATCTACACCGGTGGGTGATTCTATAGTGGTCGCCCGAGTGGATCGTTCTTGTGTGGTAGTGTTTGAGGGTCTTGATACCCGTGTTGATTTATTGCTCTTAGACATGGTGGATTTCGATGTTATATTAGAGATGGATCGTTTGTCCCTGTATCATGCTATTTTGGATTGCCACGTCAAGACCGTGGCCTTGGCTTTGCTAGATTTTGCCCATTTGGAGTTGAGAGAGACCCCAGGTCATACCACCCGCAGTGTTATTTCATATGTTATGGCTCGACGTATGGTCGAGAAGGGGTGTCTAGCTTATCTGGAGTATGTTCGATATTCTAGAGCAGAGATCCCTTTTATTGATTCGGTTCCTATTGTTCGGGAGTTCCCCGAGGTTTTCCCTTCATACCTACCGGGTATGCCGCCTGACAGGTATATTGATTTTTGTATTGATCTGGCTCCGGGCACGCAGCCCATTTCCATTCTCCCGTATCACATGGCCCCGTTAGAGTTGAAAGAGTTAAAGGATCAGTTGCAGGATTTGCTTGAGAATGATTTCATTAAGCCCAATGTTTTGCCTTGGGGTGCGCCGGTGTTATTTGTGAAGAAAAAGGATGGTTCGCTGAGGATGTGCATTGATTACTGGCAATTGAACAAGGTGACGATAAAGAACAAGTATCCACTGCCAAGGATTGATGATTTGTTCAACCAACTTTTGTGCACAAAGCTGTTTTAATGATAGATTTGAGATCTGACTACCATCAGCTGAGGATTAGGGCGTGTAATGTCCCTAAGATAGCATTCCGCACTCGGTATAGGCATTATGAGTTCTTGGTCATGTTGGAATGACTAATACCCCAGCAACATTTATGGAGTTGATGAACCGAGTGTTCAGGCCTTATTTGGACTTGTTCTTGATAGTTTTCATTGATGATATTCTGATATACTCTCGCAATCAGGAGAAGCAGGAGCAGCACCTCAGAGTGGTTCTTCAGAATCTGAAGGATAGTCAGTTATATGCCAAGTTTTCGAAGTGCTAGTTTTGGGTCACATTATTTCAGCAGAGGGTAATCAGGTGGACCTGAAGACGATTGAGGCAGTCAAGAACTGGCCTCGACCAGTATCAGCTACAGAGATTTGGAGTTTCTTGGATTAGCAGGTTACTACCGTCGGTTCATGGAGGGGTTTTCATCTATTGCAACCCTGATGACCAGATTGACCCAGAAGGGTGCCCAATTCAGATGGTCAAATGAGTGTGAGGTGAGCTTCCATAGGCTCAAGATCGCTCTGACTACAACATTGGTACTGGTTTTTCCCACAGGTTTAGGGCTTATACAGTCTATTGTGATGATTCCCGTATTGGGCTTGGTGCATTATTGATGTAGGATGGAAAAGTCATTGCCTATTCTTCGAGGTAGTTGAAGATCCACGAGAAGAATTATCCGGTTCATGATCTAGTGTTGGCATCCATTGTTCACGCTTTGAAGATTTGAAGGCATTATCTATATGGTGTCACGTGTGAGGTGTACACTAATCACAAGAGTCTTTAGTACTTGTTCAAGCAAAATGAGTTGAATTTGAGGTAGAAGAGGTGGTTGGAGTTTTTGAAAGACTATGATGTTACTATCTTATATCACTTAGGAAAGGCCAATGTGGTGGCCGATGCATTGAGTAAGAAGTTCGTCAGCATGGGTAGTCTTGCTTATATTTTGGTTAGTCAGAGGGCGTTTGCTTTAGATGTTCAGGCCTTGGCTAACCGATTCGTGAGGTTGGATATTTCTGAGCCTAGCCGAGTGTTAGCTTGCACAGTCGCTCGTTCTTCATTACTGGAGCGTATCCGTGATCGACAATTTGATAATCCCATTTGTGTGTCTTGAGAGACACGGTGTAGCATGGATGTGCCAAGAAGGTGATCTTAGATGATGATGGTATTTTGAGAATGCAGTGGAGAGTTTGTGTGCCCAATGTTGATGGGATTCGAGAGTTGATCTTAGCGGAGGTCCATAGTTCTCGGTATTCTATTCATCGGGCACCGCGAAGATGAATTGAGATCTGAAGCAGCACTATTGGTGGCGTAGAATAAAGAAAGATATAGTTGCATATGTGGATCGATATTTGAACTGTCAGCAGGTTAAGTATGAGCATTAGAGGCCCAGTGGTTTATTTGAGAGGATTGAGCTTTTCGAGTGGAAGTGGGAGAGGATTACTGTGGATTTTGTTACTGGACTTCAAATGACTCAGAACAAGTTTGATGCTAATTGACTCATTGTTAATAGGCTGACCAAGTCAGCACATTTTGTTCCGGTAGTAGCCACTTATTCATCAGAGAGGTTAGATGATATCTACATAAGAGAGATTGTTCGCCTTTTTGGGGTGCCGGTATATATCATTTCGGACCGGGGTACGCAGTTTACCTCGCGCTTCTGGAGATTAGTCCAGCAGGAGTTGGGCACCCGAATTGGGTTGAGCATAGAATTTCATTCTCATATGGATGGAGAGTCCGAGCGGACTGTTGAGATATCGGAGGATATGCTCTGAGCCTGTGTCATTGATTATAGAAGCTCGTGGGGCCAGTTTTTGCCTTTAATAGAGTTTTCCTACAACAACAGCTACCAGTCCAACATACAGATGGCTCCATATGAGGCATTGTATGGTAGGCATATCGATCTCCAGTTGGGTAGTTTGAGCCGGGAGAGGCTTGATTATTGGGTACAAATTTAGTTCAAGAGGCCTTGGATAAGGTCAAGATCGTTTAGGACAGACTTCGGACAGCTTAGTCCAGGCAGAAGAGTTATGCAGATCGCAAGGTTCGAGATCTGGCTTTCATGGTTGGTGAGCGAGTATTGCTCTAAGTGTCGCCTATGAAGGGCGTGATGAGATTTGGAAATAAGGGAAAGCTTAGCCCTAGGTTTATTGGCGCATTTGATATTCTCGATCGTGTGGGATAGGTGGCTTATAGACTTGTCTTGCCGCCTAGCTTGTCAGTCGTGCATCCAGTTTTTCATGTGTCCATGCTTCGGAGGTATCACGGCAATCCAACCCACGTATTAGATTTTCAGCACTGTCTAGTTGGACAAGGATCTATCTTATGAGGAGGAGCCGATGGCTATTCTAGACCGGCAGGTTCGATAGTTGAGGTCGAAGAGTTTTCCTTTAGTGCATGTTCAGTGGAGAGGTCAGCCTCCTGAGGCATCGACCTGGGAATCCGAGTCTAATATGCAGAGCCGTTATCCTTATCTATTTCCCGACTCATGTACTTATTTCAATTGTCTGTTCGAGGATGAATGATTATTTTAGAGGTGGAGAATGTGACAACCCAAAGGGTCATCATCTATTTTCTCATTCATTCCGCGCTTTCGAGGCCTTGAAAACCTCATTTTTAGTTGCCTCTATTTGCATGCGCAATCCGGGTGCGTAGCCGGAAAGCTTATATGTTAAATTCTATGAAAAGTTGCTAAAATTTGGCTTTAAAATAATTAAAGTTGACTTTGGTCAATATTTTGGGTAAACGAACTTGGACCCGTGACGTGACGACCCCGGAGGGTTTGTAGGAAATATATGAGGCTTGGGAGTGTGCCCGGAATCGAATTCCGAGGTCCCAAGCTCGAGAAATGAATTTTTAAGAGAAATTATTTTTCTGAAATTCATATGAAAATTTGAAATAAAAATGGATTAGAAAATATTGGTATCTGGCCCGTATTTTGGTTCCGGTGCCCGGTACAGGTCCTATATGTGGTTTAAGACATTTCTATGTAATTTGGTCGAAATCGAATGTCGTTTGACGTGTTTCGGACCTGAATATCAGAAGTTGGAAATTTAAGAAGTTTGATGAAAAAGTGATGATTTTGAGGTTTGATTCATCGTTTATGATATTATTATGGCGATCTGATCACACGGTTAAGTTCGTATGAGGTTGTTTAGTTAGTGTGTGAGTTTGGTTAGGAGCCCCGAGGGCTCGGGAGTGTTTTTGATGTGTTCCGGGGTTTTTTGAACATAGGAGATGTAGCAGATTTTCTGCAATTTTTGCACAGCTTTTTTCCTTTTCGCGATCGCATCCTTCTGCCGCGTTCGTGTACCTTTGGGCTTCCCCTTCCTCGCGTTCTCGTAGTTTCAATCCTCCCTTCGTCGCGCTTGCGAACCCCGTATCGCGTTCGCATAGACCAAAGTCTTGGGCCCCCAGCCTTTCCCTCTACGTGTTCGCGTTTGACTACACGCATTCGTGATGCTTGCCCAGTTTACCCTTCGCGAACGCGGCTCACTTCCCGCGAACGCGAAAGGCATTTTTGCCCAGTGATTTTTAAAGCTCAAAACATAACCAGTGGGGTTTTATTCCAAATTTCACACGAGCTCTCTTCTTCCCCAAGCTCTAGGACTCCATTGAAGATTCCTTTCATCAAGACCTCTTGGGTAAGTAAATTCCCACTCGTTTCCTTCATTAATTAGTAAGTTTCTAAGCCTAAATCATGTAATCTAGGGTTGAAATTGGGAAAAAAGGGTAGAGTTAGGGCTTTTCAATTTTCTTTGATTTAAACCTCGTTTTGGGGTCAAATTGGAAAACAAATTGTATATTCAGGCTCGTGGGAGAATGGGTGACATGGAATTGGTTCGAACTCGAGTTTTGACCAAGTGTGCCCGATGTCGATTTTGAAAATTTTGAAAGAAAAGTTTGAAATCTATACTTAGGCATTGGGTTTGATTTGTATAGCCTATACTGATGTTGTAAAGTCGTTATTTCATAGATTTGACTGAGTTGGAGCCGAATTCGAGGGGTAAAGCTATACTAGAGGCTTGAGTTGAGTTTGGAGCATTCGAGGTAAGTGTTTGATATAACTTTGGCTTGAGGGAATAAGATTAGAGTATTGTCTGCTAATTGCTAAATGTTGAGTACGGTGTATAGGCACAGTGATGAGTATCTATACACCGGTGTCTAGCATGACTGTGAGTCCTATTTGTGCTTATTTGGGATTCTGTTGTGACCCTTCCTTGTTTATTTGATGGTTTCTATATAATGTGAAAAGTATGAAAAGGAAATATGATTTGCAAACTCCTTGGAGCATTGGCTCAAATGATGACATGATTAGGGAGTAAGAAATGAACGAAAGAGAAAGAGGTGTAATTATTCCCTTGCCGGGACGTGCAAGTTATTATTGTTTCTCCCTTGCCGGGAATTAATTGTTTACTTGTATTGTCCCTTTCCGGGACAGTCGAATTGATTCTTGTTCCCTTGCCGAGAAACCACTATATATTATGAAATGGGATCGTGTGGCACGCCGACCACTTATATATTATAAAATGGGATCGTATGGCACGCCGACCACTTTATATTATGAAATGGGATCGTGTGGCACGCCGACCACTTATATATTATGAAATGGGATCGTATGGCACGCCGACCACTTATATATTATGAAATGGGATCGTGTGGCATCCCGACCACTTATATAATATGAAATGAGATCGTGTGGAACGCCGACCACTTATATAATATGAAATAGGATCGTGTGACACGTCGATCGATTATATAATATGAAATGGGATCGTGTGGCACTCCGACCACTTATATATCATGAAGGGAAAAGGGTCAGAACTGCCCCTAATGTATTAACTCCAGTTTAAGAATGCCCTCCGTTAACCTATTTTGAAAAAAATGTCCCTACCATTAAAAATATGGCATATTTGTGCCCCTAAGTCTAACAACTGACTGTACTTATATTTAAAACGGTAGGGGCATTTTTTTAAAAATGGGTTAACGGTAGGGACATTTTTAAATTGGAGTCAATACGTTAGGGGCACGAATATGCCAGAATTTTACGGTAGGGGCATTTTTTTCAAAATAGGTTAACGGAGGGCATTTTTAAACTTGCGTCAATACGTTAGGGGCAGTTCTGACCCTACCGACCACTTATATATCATGAAATGGGATCGTGTGGCATGCCGACCACTTATTTTGTATTTGAAGGAAATTAGTTGTAGTTTCCTTGTTTATCTCTGCTGTTTTGTTTTATCTGCTACCCCCAAAAGTATGTTCCTCTCCCACTCTTAATTATTACTTTCTGATGTTATTTTATTGTACTTATATATATATATATATATATATATATATATATATATATATATATATATATATATATATATATATATATATATATATATATATGCACAAGTTTGATTTGGTAGTCCTGTCTAGCCTCGTCATTAATTCGTCGGGGTTAGGGCAAGCACTTACTGGCACATGAGGTCGCTTCTGCTGATGTTACACTCTATGCATTGTTTTGCACAAATTACGGAGCCGGGGAAACTTGTTGACCACAATAGGAGCGTTGGGAGCTCACTTAAGTCCAGAGATTCCCGAGGTAGCCTTGATGGCGTCCGCATGGCCGGAGTCTCTTCTAGTTTATCTTCGTTTGTTATCTTTGTACCGGAACAAATACCGTTATACTTTATTTCAGACTTTTTATTTAGCACTCTTTAGATGTTCGTGAGTTAGTGACACCAGATTTGGGTAGAGTTGTATTTGAACTTCCGTAATTGCTTTCAGTTATGTATGACTTCTACTTTTATATTAATTGTCTCATTTTTCTTTATATTGTTGATGTTGTTAAGAGAAATATTAAATTAATTACCTTGCCTAACTTCTATTAGTATGCTTCATCACGACTCCTTTAACGAAAGATAGACTTCGTCGATGGAGTATTCAAGTGGACAACAATGAATGCTGCTTATGTAGTACACAATAACGGCTATATGGAGTGCTATCATCTATCATACGCGGAGGGCAAGAAACTAGAAACTGGGCCATTTCAAGAACAACAACAACAACTACCCAGTATAGTCTCACAAAGTGGGGTCTGGGGAGGGTAATATGTAGACAAGCTTTACCCCTACCCGAAAGGGCAGAGAGGCTGTTTCCAATCGACCCTCGGCTCAGTGAAGGAAAGGAAAGACAAAAACAAAAGAGCATTAGTAACTCCAGCAGAAATAGCGTAAATAATTATCTAAACATAAGAAACATAAATAAAATAGCATGCAATAATATAATACAGTAACTACCATAAATAACTACCAAAATGGAGACACAAGTCAAAACACAAATCATTTATGGATAGCCCTACGAAGCCTCACCCAACCCCGGGTTAGGAGTACGAAAAACTATAGGAGCCCCTATCCTACTACCCTGATACTAGACCTCCAGACTTTCCTATCAAGGGTCATGTCCTCTGAAACCCGCATTCTAGCCATGTCATGCCTAATCACCTCTCCCCAATACTTCTTAGGCCTCCCTCTGCCTCGCCGAACGCCAACAATCGCTAGCCGCTCACAACTCCTCACCGGGGCATCATGACTTCTCCTCCGCACATGTCCGAACCACCTTAGCCTCGCTTCTCGCATCTTCTCATCCACCGGGGTCACCCCACCTTCTCTCGAATAACTTCATTCTTAATCTTATCTAACCTGGTGAGCCCGCACATCCACCTGAGCATCCTCATCTCCGCAACCTTCATTCTCTGAACATGAGAGTTCTTCACGGGGCAGCACTCCGCCTCATACAAGATTGCAGGTCTAACCACAGCTCTATAAAATTTCCCGTTGAGTTTATGTGGAACTTTCTTGTCACACAGGACTCCTGATGTAAGCCTCCACTTTGACCACCCCGCTCCTATACGATGAGTGACGTCCCCGTCAATCTCTCCGTCCCCCTGAATCACCGACCCAAGATATCTGACACTGTCCCTCTTGATGATGACCTGAGATCCAATCATCACGTCCCTGCCTACTTCGCTTAGCTCGGCTAAACTTGCGCTCCAGGTATTCGGTCTTAGATCTGCTTATTTTGAAACCTTTAGACTCGAGAGTCTGTCTCCATACCTCTAACCTCTCTATTACACCGACCCTCGTCTCATCTATCAAGACTATGTCATCAGCAAATAGCATACACCAAGGCACATCCCCTTGAATATGACGGGTTAGAGCATCCATCACCAACGAAAACAAGAGAGGGCTAAGCGCTGATCCTTGATGGAGCCCCATAACCACTGGAAAATGGTCTGAGTCGCCACCCACCGTCCTAACCCTAGTCTTAGCTCCATCATACATGTCCTTCATTACTCTGATGCAGGCTTCCGGTACGCTCTTCGCCTCCAAGCACCTCCATTGGGACCTTGTCATACGCCTTCTCCAAGTCGATAAGCACCATGTGCAGGTCCTTCTTCTTATCCCTGAACTGCTCCACCAGCCGCCTGACAAGGTGGATAGCTTCTGTAGTGGAGCGACCCGACATGAAACCGAACTGGTTCCCAGATATAGATGTCATCTCCCTCACCCTCGCCTCAATCACCCGCTCCCAGACCTTCATGGTGTGACTTATTAATTTGATACCCCTATAGTTGTTGCAATACTAGATGTCCCCTTTGTTCTTGTACAAGGGCACCACTGTACTCCACCTCCACTCATCCGGCACCCTTTTGGTCCTGAAGATCGCATTGAACAACCTGGAGAGCCACTCCACTCCTGACCTACCCATGCACTTTCAAAACTCCATCGGGATCTCGTCAGGCCACGTCGCTCGACCCCTACTCATCATACGCAAAGCCCCCATGACCTTCTCCGCCCTTATGCGCCTGCAGTACCCAAGGTCTCTATGTTGCTCCAAATTCCCCAATTCCCCTAGCTCTATGTTACGATCCCCCTCCTCGTTAAGTAAGTCTCGAAAGTACGCATGCCACCTCTGCTTGACTTGAGACTCCCCCATCAGAACTCTACCATCCTCGCCCTTGATGCACATAACTTGGTCAAGATCACGTGCCTTCCTTTCCCTTGCTTTAGCTAACCGAAATAACTTTCTGTCCCCGCCTCTCTCCCCTAGTTCCTCATACATGCGACCAAACGCCGCGTTTTTAGCTTCCGTAACCGCCAACTTTGCTTCTTTCCTCGCCACCTTGTAGATCTCCCTGTTCGCTCTCCGTTCTTCCTCGCTTGTGCTACCTCCCTAACCAAGTTCGCCGTCTCTGACCACATAGCGTCCGCTTTCCCAGAACTTCTCCAAGCTCCGCCCTCAGCTAACCTCCTCTCCAACTCCTGTGCTTTCTCCTTAGTCAAAAGTGTAAATATTGAGCTATTTGTTGTACAGATTCAAAAGGCAATTATACATGGATTAGAACTTCTAATATAGAGTAGAAGCAACTGTAGGAACAATAGACTGATACAAAAAATCATGTGTAACTAGAAAGTCATTTATGAGGTCTAATTCTTCACATTAATCTGAACTCATATTTGTTGGTATGGTAATATTTACAGTTGTAAAAAAAAAGGATATAGTATTACAATTAATTTCCGAAATTTGGTAACTAAAGTTTAGAGGTGCAGATGGAATAAATATTTATTGCTTTATTGAAAAAAATATAAATTATGTAACCAAGTTAGAAATACTTGTAATTAAATGAATATTTTATACTTAGTACTTTTTAAATCCGTCAATTAATTGTACAAGTTAGTAGCCTTTCCACTTGTACTAATCATAAAAAGACCAACATAATTTAATTTCACAACTCAGGTAACATAAATTATTTATGATTGTGATTGTAACAGTTTTGCAGTTTAGTGCTTCTTTTTTCTTTTTAAAGACAAAATCTCTAAAATAAGAATGACCGGGGACAAATGATTATTGTTCAATAAAATCAATAATTGAACTTAATTGGAAATCGACTAGTACAATGAAAGTTTTTGTGTCTATACATTCAAACAAAAGTCCCGGAGTTAAAAATAAAAGAAATATCATAAGCTGGGATTTTCTTATGTAGCATCAGAAGTGCGCCAAACTATTAATCAAAAATTAACAATGTTAACACAAAAAAATTATCTAAATTTTCATAATTACAAAAATTGTAATTATTATAAACACTTAGTTTTAATAGCTTGTTGATGTTCCATTAGTTAGACCAAAGTGTTTTGTTGTTGAAACTTAATGAATCATATATGCTTAAGATAATACAATAATGACCAAAGGTCCAAAACAGACTCACCCTAAAACTTGAGGGACCAATTGAGTTAAAACAAACTTAAACCCGTACTTGGTTCAGGTGTGAAAATGGAAAAAGAATAGTCTAAAAAGTCAGAAGTTCGATTTTTTCTTCATATTCAACTTTTCCATTTTAGCATTTTCCTAAATAATTAGTTTGATCATTTTAGTATATGAAAAAATAATCATGGCTTTCACACTGACTTCCACAGGCTCCAAAATGTTGCATTTGAGTGATAAATAAATCTTTTTTTAAATAAAAATTCAGATTCAAGCTTTGAGTAAGAAAATATTTTTAGTAGGAATACTTTACTCTCAGGGATTCCTTAGTGATGGATGCTCTAATCCGACATATTTAAAGGGATGTGCCTTGGTGTATGCTATTTGCTGATGATATAGTATTGATAGATGAGACGAGGGTCGGTGTTATTGAGAGGTTAGAGATATGGAGACAGACTCTCGAGTCTAAAGGTTTCAAAATAAGCAGATCTAAGACAGAATACCTGAAGTGCAAGTTTAGCTTCGAGCCGAGCAAAGTAGGCAGGGACGTGATGATTGGATCTCAGGTCATCGCCAAGAGGGACAGTGTCAGATATCTTGGGTCGGTGATTCAGGGGGACGGAGAGATTAACGGGGACGTCACTCATCGCATAGGAGCGGGGTGGTCAAAGTGGAGGCTTGCAGTAGGAGTCTTGTGTGACAAGAAAGTTCCACATAAACTCAAGGGAAAATTTTTATAGAGCCGTGGTTAGACCTGCGATGTTGTATGGGGCGGAGTGCTGCCCCGTGAAGAACTCTCATGTTCAGAGAATGAAGGTTGCGGAGATGAGGATGCTCAGGTGGATGTGCGGGCTCACCAGGTTAGATAAGATTAAGAATGAAGTTATTCGAGAGAAGGTGGGGTGACCCCGCTGGATGAGAAGATGCGAGAAGCGAGGCTAAGGTGGTTCGGACATGTGCGGAGGAGAAGTCCTGATGCCCCGATGAGGAGTTGTGAGCGGCTGGCGATTGTTGGCGTTCGGCGAGGCAGAGGGAGGCCTAAGAAGTATTGGGGAGAGGTGATTAGGCATGACATGGCTAGAATGCGGGTTTCCGAGGACATAACCCTTGATAGGAAAGTCTGGAGGTCTAGTATCAGGGTTGTAGGATAGGGGCTCCTAGAGTTTTTCGTACTCCTCACCCGGGGTTGGGTGAGGCTTGCCAGGGCTATCCATAGATGATTTGTGTTTTGGCTTGTGTATCCCTTATGGTTGTTATTTACGGTAATTACTGTATGATATTATTGCATGCTGTTGCATGCTATTTTATTTATGTTTCTTATGTTTAGACAATTATTTATGCTATTTCTGCTGGAGGTACTAATGCTCTTTTGTTTTTGTTTTTCCTTTTCTTCACTGAGCCGATGGTCGATTGGAAACAGGCTCTCTGTCTTTCGGGTAGGGGTAAGGCTCGTCTACATATTACCCTCTCCGGACTCCACTTTGTAGGACTATACTGGGTAGTTGTTGTTGTTACATTACTCTCAGGGATTGTTTAATTATAAAATAATCTATTTTAAAATTAATTATTTCGAGATTATGATCCAACCCTCTTATAAGGATAAAAATAATACTAAATTCTCAAAATAATTAATTCCGCAATTAGTTATATCGCAATTTTATCAAATTTAATCTCATAAGGATCAAAATAACACTAATATCTTGAAATAATTAATTTCAAAATTTGTTATATCGCAATTTTATCAAATATAATCGCATAAGGATCAACATAATAATAATATCTCGAAATAATTAATTCCAGAATTAGTTATATTGCGATTTTATCAAATTTAATCTCATAACAATAATAACTCGAAATAATTAATTTCAGAATTAGTTATATCGCTATTTTATCAAATTTAATCTTGTAAGGATAAAAATAATTATAATATTTCGGAGTAAACTCATATTAAATTAATTATTTGTTATCTCTTAAATCAAACGAGCCCTAAAGTATAATTTTTTGGTGCATATTTGGATTAGTCGAGCCAAAAGATAATATCCAAAATTGGTGAGAAACCAAAAAAGAAAAAGAAAAATTAACTTATCACAGCAACTCAGCAAGTCAAGCCATGGGTCGTCCCACTGTCCCATTTTAACTCTCTTTCTCTTTCTCTTTCATTTTTAGCAAGTCTTTGGTCTTAGCTCCCACAGTTAAACAATGACTAGCTTTATTTCTTTGACTCAGTAAACTGTATGACCAAATACAATCTTCTTTCTCTCTTTTCCTTCCATATTTCTTCTCTGAAATTTCCTGTTAATTGACTCTCAAGATCCAGCATTTTATACCCTCAATTGGGCTGTAAGTATATTTGCATCTATCTTTAATTTTATGTTCAATTTGTTTAATGGTATTTATACCTAACTCTTTCTTTAATTCTTATAATTAAAAATTGTATCTTTATTCTGTTGTAGGCTACTTTTAATTCTTGAAATTTGAAAGTCATGTTAATAAAGCCCTGAACTTTCCTATTTGGTATGAAGTTTAATTTGCTCCTTTTTTGTTTGATTTAAAGAACCCCTTTTGGGTTTTGTTTTATGTTAAGAGCTTTTTGCTTTTTGAATTTTACTCTTAACGTTATGAATTTTTGTGCTTGTGGATGTGGAAGATCAAGTAAATTCTGTATTTAGGATAAAGTTATTTATAATTCATTTGAAGATAGTATTTGTACCCTCAATTTGTTTTTTGTTATTTATAAGTTATAACTAACTGTTACTTTAATTGATGTATTATTGCCTTTCTTTGAATACTTTGAAGTTTGAACTTTGAACAAGGACAGTAGTTTATTATTCTTTAAAATTTGGTTGTCCTTGTCAAAAAGCTCTGAACTTTTCTTTCTGGAATTGGAATTTGCTCTTTTCTTCATTGATTTAACAACTTTTTCTGGGTTCTATGAGCCGTGTTTGTTGGGCGTTGAAGATCAGATAAATCATTTTGGGTAAAGCTTTTTTGTTGAGCCTAAGGTCTTTCGGAAACAGCCTCTTTATCCCTCAGGCAGGGATAAGGACTACGTATACACTGCCCTCTCCAAACCCTACTTGTGAGATTTTACTAGGTTGTTACTCATGTCAATTATGGTTTTTTTTTAAACTTCCATCTTAAAGATGTGAATATTTCTGCTTGTGGCTGTAGAAGATCAGTTTGTAAACACATCTTTTGGATGAAGTTCTTATTTTGTTGGATGTAGTACTATGCGAATTTTTCTAGGAATCTGCTGCTTGCTATTGTGCTTTTCTCTTGCGGAGTTTGTTTGCTGTTTTTCCCTTTAAAATCTTTGTGGAACAGTTTTCTTATTTTGGTTAGACTAATATTTCCGTGTAGAGATAAGTGTGGGATTTAAGTACCTCTAGTTCTAGGAAAGCACTAGTTTGCCTTAGAAGACAACTTTATCTAGTATTGATATGAAAGGAAACTGAATAGAGTGGATGGATACATGGATTCATATAGTTTTTCTTGTCTAGTTTGGGATCGAGGCATAGTTTTCTTGACTAGTTTGGGATCGAGGCATAGTTGATTGATTGATAAAACTGACTCGTCATCTATATTTTTCCCTTGCAGTTCTTAGTTTCCCCTTCAATATTTTGTAGGTTTCTGGATTTAGCTCAGGAGAAATAGGATTTGTACTTGCAATGCATTTCACATTGTTTGGGGTTGCAAACTAGTCTAAAGAGATCTTAAATGTTCATTCAACGGCATAAATAGGCCCTTCGATTGATGCAATTATGACCAAGATGGCATTGGATAACAGAGCTCTTACCGCTCTTGCTTCTTTTTTGATCTACTTGGTCTTGAGTCTCGATGTTTGCTGTGCTGTTCAAAGCGACATTGACTGTCTGAAATCTGTAAAAGAGTCATTAGAAGATCCATTAAATTACTTGGGGTCAACATGGAACTTCGAAAATCAGACCGAAGGTTTCATCTGCAAATTTACTGGGATTCAGTGTTGGCATCCGGATGAAAGCAAGGTTCTGAGTATCACTCTTCCTGACATGGGTCTTAAGGGCAGGTTTCCACGTGGTATTCAGAATTGTACCTCTATGACATCATTAGATCTTTCGAGTAACGAGCTCAATGGAAGTATTCCACGTGATATCTCCAAAATTATAAGTTTTGTGGTAATCCTGGATCTCTCATCCAACAACCTATCAGGGGAAATCCCAGTGGATCTCGCAAACTGCTCTTTTTTGAATGACATTAAACTTGACAACAACCTGTTGACGGGTCAAATTCCTCCACAAATTGGCCTGCTTGGTCGGCTCAAGACTTTTAATGTAGCAAACAATCGATTGACCGGACCAGTTCCAAATTTCATAAATGCAACTATTCCCGCTGAGAGCTATGCCAATAATGCAGGACTCTGTGGAGATCCTTTACCTCGTTGCGCGGGTTCTTCCAAGAAACCCCGTACAGGAATCATCGTTGGTGCAGCTGTTGGTGGGGTGACTTTAGGTGCTGTATTTGTGACCCTCTGTACATTCTTCTACTTGAGAAAGATATCCAGGAAGAAGAAAAAGGAAGAAGATCCTGAAGGGAATAAATGGGCGAAGAGTATTAAGGGTACCAAGACAATACAGGTGACAATTTTCACTCTGCCGAATCATTATAAACTCTGTCTCTTTATTGACATTTCTGTTCGCACTTTGTTCATTTGTCAAAATCAATTCTAGTGGGTTGTTGTTTTTGTTTACTGTTCGTACTGTAGCACTGTGATCATATTTATAATCATAAATTCATGTTTTCTTATAAGCATGCAACCTCCATGTGAAGTATGAATTTTCACATGTTGTGTGATTTTTCTCTTGCTCAAGCTTTCTTAATTGACTTAAGGTGTGTTATTTTCAGCTTTCAATGTTTGAGAAGTCTGCTTCAAAAATGAGATTAAGTGATCTCATGAAGGCCACTAACAACTTCAGCAAAAGCAATATCATCGGGTCAGCAAGTACCGGGACTTTCTACAAAGCAGTACTTGACGATGGCACTTCACTTATGGTTAAGAGATTGCAGAATACTCAACATTCAGAGAAAGAGTTTGTTTCTGAGATGGATACTTTGGGAAAGGTAAAGCACCGTAACTTGGTTCCTCTTTTAGGTTTCTGCATGGCAAAAAAAGAAAGGCTGTTGGTCTACAAGGACATGCCAAATGGCACCTTGCACGATAAGTTACATTCGGTGAGTGAAGGGGAAAAAACTCTCGAGTGGCCTATGAGACTTAAGATTGGCCTTGGAGCAGCCAAAGGATTTGCATGGCTTCACCACAACTGCAATCCTCGTATTATTCACAGAAACATTAGTTCTAAATGCATCTTGTTGGACGTGGAATTCGAACCAAAAATATCAGATTTTGGACTTGCTAGGCTTATGAATCCAATTGACACTCATTTGAGTACCTTCGTCAATGGAGAATTTGGTGACTTTGGTTATGTTGCTCCTGAGTACGCTCGCACTCTTATGGCTACACCAAAAGGTGATGTGTACAGTTTTGGTGTTGTACTTCTTGAGTTAGTAACTGGTGAGAGGCCAACCTCTGTCACCAAAGCTCCCGAGACCTTTAAGGGAAATCTCGTGGAATGGATTTCAAATCTCTCTGGTGAATCTAAGCTTCACGATGCAATTGACCATTCGTTGTCTGGTAAAGGTTATGACAGTGAGATTTTCCAAGTCCTTAAAGTTGCTTGTCGATGTGTGTTGTCTGCTCCTAAGGAGAGGCCGACAATGTTTGAAGTGTACCAGTTTCTGAGAGCCATCGGAGAGCGATATCATTTCACAACTGAAGATGACATTTTGATGATGCCTTCAGAAAGTGATGATGGCGGACATCAACTGGACGAACTCATCGTTGCTCAATAAGTAAAAGAGGCTAGTTGTTCGTTAATGGTTGAGTAAGTATGATACAGTACTTAATATAGAATCATAGTAGTCTTCTGTAATTGTAGGTTGTTGTCTGTTCTGCATAATCTTTTTCTATCCTGTACAAATACCACGTTCACTATCTATATTGATTATTCTACTGTAAGTCCCTTCTTCATAGCTTACCCACCTATGTAATTTGTGTTTCCTTTTCTGTATTTTTCCTGCTGAAGAGATTTATACAGATTAGATGTCTCTGTCTCTTATCTCTCTTTTTCTTTGTTTTTTTTCTTCTTCCTGATTAGTTCCTATACAGATTAGATGTTAGTTAAATTTTTTTCCCCAGATCCTTGTATTCTGGTTGATGGGGGAGCCTTGGAGCAACAATCAAGTTGTCTTCGTGTGACCTATAGGTCAGGGGTTCGAGCCGTGGAATCGGCTATTGATGCTTGTATCAGGGTATTGGTGCCTACATCATATCCCGTTGGGGTGTGGCCTTTCTCTGAACCTTGCATAAATGTGGGATGCTTTGTGTACCTGGCGACCCTTTTTTTATTCCTTGTATTAAGGTTGAAGGGAGGGAAGTGACTTAAATATTCATGATGTGCATTTAACTGTGTCACTGTTTTAGATATTAGTAGAAACAACCTCTTGCAGAAATGTAGGATAAGGCTGCGTACAATAGACCCTTGTGGTCTGGTCCTTCCCCGGACCCCATGCATAGCGGGATCTTAGTGCACTGGGCTACCGTTACTGCTTTAGATATTGGTTGATGAAGGTTTGAACTGGACTTTCCTATTATTTAGGCTGTGAGAATGCTTTTACTCTCTCCTTTTCTCTCCTTTGATTATTGCTATTTTGGAAGGCGTTTTTGCTACTTACAAGCATAATATTTTAAACGAGGTGGTCACACAATTTAACATTTGTTCGTTCAATGACACCTTTTTTGTCTAGTTTTTCTAGTAGATTATTTATACAGAGTATTGAGGTGTAACTCAGTTTAGGCCAATGAGGCCATTTGTTAAATATGCTTTAATTTTAAGTGTACAATTTAGTCCAATGAACTCAACAAAATTTGGATTTGGAAAGAGGCATGATTTCTGCCTTTCATTTTTCAGCTCTAATTTTGATTACATGATTTTTGCTTTCCACACTTTAATACGGTAAATTCTTTTCCAACAACGGTCTAAAACTTGAGATGCTTTTTCTGATGGAGAATCCTATTTCATTATCAATCCTAATCATATTATGAATAGTTCCTATTTCTGCTTTATACGTTATTCTTGCCAAACCTTGCATTATTTGCTTCTAGAAGCTCTTGATCCTATTGACTTGCGACCAAATAAGTTGTGATCGACTGCATGAATCCCCACTAATCATATTTTGCCATTTAAATTTATCTCAAGCTAACATTACAAAAATAAAAACAAAAAAAAATATTCGAAGTTCTGTATATTTTCTATTGGCATAAAAACCATTGATAGGGTTAAAGGAGTCCTACAAAGCATAAGGCAACAACAACAATAATAAAAAACCTAGTCGATGTCTGGAAGGGCAGTGTATGCACAGATCTTACCCTTATACTTGGGAGATAGATAGGCTGTTTCCGATAGAATCTCAGCTCAAAATATTAACATGACAAACATATTTCCAAACAATCGATATCACCTATATAGATATATTTTTTTGATTGTGTCTTATCTTTTGCAAAATCCGCATGAATTCCAAGAAATGATTGATCCTTTTAAACAAGTTTCTTCATGTGATTTTAGGTCTACTTCGTCCTCTCTTAACACCTTCGGTTACCATGGTGAACTTACAAGAAAGTTTTTGCTTTATCTTGCTGAAGAAAATCTGCTCTATCATGCCAAAAGAAATAGAATTTCCCAATTATCTTATAGAATGATCTAATATAATACAAAATTCAGATAGATAAAAGAGTTGCATATCCCTAAATAGTTCTGCACAATCTATGGCAAACTCCTATGCCTCCTATATAATAGATTACATTGGTTTTGGCCAAAACTAAAAACTAGCATTTGCCTGTTATGACCAAATAATTCTACTAAGGAGATGAGCTTTCCTCATCAGAGGAACTATGCTGCCGTTTAGCTCTGAATCCACTAATGACAGGTTGTAGATTTGGATCAACTGGAACTGGAAACTTTTGAGCAGAACTAACTATCGTCCGCTCATTTATCATTCCAACTTCCTTGCAAACACGATCAAGAATCGTTAGGAAGTCTTTGACAACTATGAATATTCTGAAAGGGTGAGCCTCTTCTCTAGCTGAATCTCCGTGGACATACTCGGTTATTTCTTTCACCAGCGACATGGCCAACATTTCTTGAGCTTGGAGCTTTGAAATCTTCTCTTTTGCTACTTTCATAAACCTGTTCATGGACTTGGAGAATCTTTTAGTACTGTTTTCCTCCAATCCGACAGCTTCAATGGATCGCACAACCTCAGCAATGTTGTAAGTTCTGAACTAATGTTGGAAACAACTTGGAGGCCAAGCTTCTTGCACTTAGCGTCGTCATTGGTAGTAGATTGTTGATTCTGCTTTCCAGCAGAAAGACGAGCACCTTCACTTTTTATAATCTCCTGAACTACAAAATGCAAGAGGGTTGTTTTCCCATCTGCTCCCTTCACATCCACAAGCTTTAGCAGTGTGTCAAGTTTGAAGGCATGAGCATCACCCCTATTTGTCCCAACATTCATGCGATTTCCCGTCTTCAGCACTGCTTCTAGAAGCTTTAAGAACATTCTGCTACTTCTCAACTCTTCACATGCTGCCTGTAGTAGGAAAGCTTTATAAGGACACAGTTTGCAAGTTGTATTCTCACAATAGAATTAATTAACTAACTATTTTCATTTTACGGCAACAGAAGTTTTTGTCAGCAATACACGCGCATTTCCATCATTCCTCTCATTTTTCAGCTCTTAATTTTCAATTCAAAGAGTATTTAACTCATATACAATGGCAGTGTAAAGATTGTAAAACTATTGTAGTTTATCCTGTAGTGTAAGTTAACTTGCCTTACCTTTCAGGTTAAAATCCCACTTTTTATGAACGGTTACATGTAGGGCAGCCCCATGCACTAAACTCCCGTTATGCACCGGTTTAGGGAAGGCCTGACCTACAAAGGTCTGTTGAGTCTCAGACTAGATTTATGCAGAGGCTGTTTCCGCGGCTTGAACCCGTGACCGACTGGTCACATGGCAACAACTTTTACAAGTTACACCAAGGCTCCCCTTCTATAGACGGTTACATGTAGTTATCATTAAGGTAACATGATAGCATAGAAGCTATTTTATACTATCAAACATTAAACTCCTCAAAGAATGTTAGAACCAAAGTATACCTTCTAAGAGGGCTTCACATATTTCCTCTGTGGTTACATTTAGAGCACTCAGCAAAATTGCAATGTTCTGTGACTTCTTTGGATCAAGTACCCTATTTTCTTGGCTCATTGAGGGAACAACAGGGTGTCTAGCTGTTGCGCTTGTACTCAGAGCTGGATTCTTCACAACAAACAATGTTTCTATCATCTCTTCATTCAATCTGCATATATAAACCAGCTCAATTCAACTTACACTAAAAAAGTTAATGAATATCTATAATGACAATATAATCAGTAGCAAGAGTTCAGATTATCATACTTAAATGAGCTTGATTTCTGTTGATCCCACACCATTTCACGATCCGAATTTGCTCTTACTTTATCCCAATGCAAGTCTTCACTTTTCTCCTCATTTTTCTCAATAGAAAAGCTCTCAACATTTTCATCATTTTTTCCCATAGGAGAAATCAATACTGGACTATTATTTGCAGATACCTTAACTTGAGGCCCATTTACAGGCTTTGCAAATGGAGGTGGAGGAGGAGGTGGACGCTGAGGTGGCGGAGGGGTTACAACGGCGACCAGTTCCGGCGACTTAGGTCTTGAACAACTTTCCCTTTTTGGACTCGCCGGAGGAGAAATGCTCAAAGATACAGACCGGCTCGGCGAACCCGACCCTCTAGATGATGAATCCGAACCCGACAAACTCGACCCGACAAATGTATCCACTTCAACAGCAGCAAAATCTCTACGTGACAATGATCCAGCTCCAAAAGAGCTCTCTATATAACCCACAGACTCCTCAGTAGAGTAAAAATCATCATTACGGGTATTCCTGAAATTTTCACTTAAATTCCGTCCATTTAACGGCGGAAGTGGACGGAGCTCTGGGGAGGCCATTTTTCTTGAAGATGGAGCTGTATTAGGGTTACTACTACTATTAATGCCGCCATGTGAGTTGACAATAGTACCCAAATAGAGAAACTCTGAACTAGTTTGAGATCGTTGTTGAAGCTTAGGAATACTACTACTACTAGTATTACCATCATTTTTACTACTACTATGATTCAATCTATTACTATTACTAGATCTTTGAGTTTTTGGGTCATTAAGATGGAGCCTCCTTTTCTTTGCGTGCAAGCATATGGCGATGGAAAGAACAACGATAGCAGCAAGAACACAAGTAATGGCAGTGATAATGAGCTTAGAGGAAACATGCTTAGACTTGGAGGCATTTGGGAGGTTAATATCAGAGATATTAGCAGGAAATGAAACGACTGAAGAAGGGGAGGGTGGGGGTGGTGGAGAGGGGTAGGTGGGGAAGAAGGGGTTGTTATTATCAGGAGTTGAAGCTTGGAATGGGTAAGGAGTAGGAGGGGACGGGGGAGAGGGTAAGGGGGGTTGAGATGGTGATGGTGAGTCTGCTGGACAAAAAGATTCGTGGGGAACACGGCGGTTGTGGGCGGAGACGGCGGCGAATGATGTACAGAGGGTTGAGCAGAAAAGGAAAAGGAGGAAGAAGAAGAAAAACACCATAGTATACAAAATGCTGCACTGAATCAAGAATCAAGAAGAAGAAGAACAAGTTGTTCAAAAAGAGAAAAAAATATGAAAACTTTATGGTTAAGGTAAAAGCATTGTTGTGTACAAATGCTCTGCTCTGCTCTGCTTTTTTTGTATTTGGTCAATGAAAACGGCTGCTGCTAGTTGAAGAAGACAAGGTACATAGGGAGGAGTGGACTGAGTTTACAGTAGGAAAAAAGGACAGGAAATTTAGCATTAAAATTTGCATGGCTGTTGAAAAAAAAAGAGAGTGAGAAGAAGAGAGAAAAAGTGTAAGTGTGTGTGAAAAGTAGAAAATTAAGGAGATTATGGTGTAATTATTGTAGTATTAAAAAGTACATAGTATTCCTAGAAGAATGGACCAATTTGAGGACAGTGGTTATGTTGGTGTATCCAGCTAATAATAGTCAGCTAATAATATTCTGCTGTTGAATGAATGATCATACAGTACTTTCTGCTGCCTGTTGTTGTGATTGCAACTATGTAATTTGAGTTATAACGCTGTTATTTCCTTCAATTTATATGTCTTACTTTTTTTAATTTGTTTATGCGTCTTATTTTTCTTTTTATATTTGTTAAAAAAATATTTTTTATTCATATTTAGTGGGCGTTTGGAAATAAGATTTTTGAAAATCTATAAAAAGGAAAAAAACAAGTAAAAAGGATATATGAAAATTAAAAAATTAGAGTTGTGTTTAGATATAAATACAATTTGAAGCTGTTTTTGAACTTTTATGAGTAATTTGAAGTATAATTTTCCCTTTCCGGAGTTTTTTAAATTTTCATATTTAGGGGGCATTTGGAAATAAGACTTTTGATATTCTATAATAAGGTAAAAAATAATAAGCAATTAAAAATGGTATCTAAAAATTAGAATTGTGTTTGGATGTAAATACAATTTGAAACTGTTTTTGAACTTTTGTGAGTGATTGGAAGTATAGTTTTCCTCCTTTTGGAGTTTTTAAAATTTTTAAAATTTTTTGAAATTCAATGTCAAGTAAAAACTACTTTATTATTCTTATGGCTAAACACTAATTTTGAAAAAAAAGATATTTTTTATGGCCGAACGAGCCCTTAGTAACTCTTTAAGTTTAATTTTTTATATGACATTTTTAATATCTCAAAATTCAAAGATTTTTAATACATAGTATTACATCTTTTTATAGTCTGTTTGGCCAAGCTTTTTTCTTGGTCAAAAGTATTTTTTCCCTCTAAGTTCTGGTGTTTGGCCAAGCTTTTTTGAAGGAAAAAACTTGCTTTTGAGTAAAAACAGAAACAGTTTTTGAGAAGCTGAAAAAATAATTCCTCCCGGGAAGCATTTTTAAAAAAAATACTTTTGAAAAAAATATACTTAGAAATAGGTGCCAAAACGCTTCGGGGTTATCCAAAACCCCATCGGGGGCATACACCCAAGTCCGGATTCATTATACGAACTTGTTGGAATCTTCAAATCCCAATTCCGAGGTCGGTTACTCCAAAAAATCTAATCTTAGCCAGTTCTTCCAACTTAAAGCTTCCGAAATGAAAATGCTCTTTCCAAATTAACTCTGAACTTTCCGGAATTCAATTTCGACCTTGCGTACGAGTCATAATACCTGAAGCGAAGCTGCTCATGGGCTCAAATTGCTAAACGATGTGTTAAAGCTCAAAACGATCGATCAAATCGTTACAGTGATCGTTTCCCGGCCAAGTAATTGCCGAAAAAAGTAGAGAAAACGATGGGCGCACAATACGACGTTATTTTTAAAAAATTTACACTCTCAATGGTATAATCTTCCTTCATTGATTGTCGGGATTTAGAGCCCCACAAACATTGAGATTTGACTGGACGAATAGGCGCTGCTACTGCTCCTAGTTCTCTTGAATGGGATTTGTCTATTCTATTTGAAAAATTGGAAGATTAGTATATATTATGTGTTTGATCCTTGTTTACTCGCCAAATCTTATGCTTTATATTAACCTTATTGAAAATTACAGTTTCAATCTGATGCCTTCTTTCTTTAAGATTGCAACTCATTGTGATGGTTGTTGGAAGGGGGGAGGGGAAGAAGAAATGAGTTTTAATTTTAGGCAAATTTTTAAAAAGTAGAACCGGGTCGGATGGGTCATATTTTAGGCATATTTGGTTTTCTTTCTTTTTCTATGGTTCTTTCAATCAAACCGCGCATCATGTCATGTCCGTTAAAATAAGGGTAAATATAAAACTTTATTGGACGACACCGGAATACATAAACAGAAAATATAACTGGCATATAATTGAATAATAAATAAAAACAGAAGGATATATTTGGCCATTTCATATTTTTTTTATAAGATTTAAGTTCAGTACACCGTTTGTATGTAAACAATAATATTTGATGTAAATATTGGCACAATTACCTTATTAATAGGTTAATTATAGATATATTTATAGTACTATTAATAAATAACCTAGCAAAGATAATAAGTGATCTGTTATCGCATACTAAACTGTATTGATAGTATAAATTCTGTTATGCTATGAGTATATATAAGTTAGTAAATGATTTGTATGGGGAAGGATAGTATTTCAAGAAGATGAGAGAAGTATATATAAGTTAGTAAATGATTGTGCGGAGAAGGATCGTATTCCAAGAAGATGACGCAGGTAACTTATTTTAATGCAATATTAATAACTACGATTTCTGGTTCATAATAAGTGTTTTTTTTAATTTTAGTACGCTTATTAAGAAAATACTAAATCCTATACAAAATTACTTAGTATGACTAAATTATCCTTGATAGTAGTGGCATTTATTACTCTTCTGCATATAAAGGTAAAAAAATAAAAATAAATTAATTTTTTTTATTATCTAACTAAACACTTATTTTGGACCAAAATCAAAAAGTAAAAGAGATATTTATTTAAACTGAAGGGAGTAATACCCAAAAAAAATCCTTTTTAAACTGGATTTTTGGTGTGATCATATGATCTTTGCTGTAGAGTTCAAACTTAGCCATCAAGTAAGAAAGTGTAGTAAGATTAACAACAAAAACTATCCAGTATAGTCTCACAAAGTAAGGTCTGGGGAAGGTAATATGTAGACAGACTTTACCCCTAATTCGAAAGGGCAAAAATATTATTTCCAATCGACCCTCGACTCAATAAAAAAAAGAAACATCAAAAACAAAGACAAAAATAAAAAAGTATTAGTAACTAAAGTGTAGTAAGATTATTTGACTAAATAATAGATACTAATATTACACGTTCTTTAAAGTGTACTAATTGAGTTGCCCAATTAAAAAGTTAAAGTTGCAAAATCAAAATTTGTTCTATTAGATAACTTTACATCTAAGACTTTTTGGATCGGACAAAACAAAGTATCCAATAGAGTTAATATCCTGAAATTTTGCTAAACAGTATGTATTTTTATCAGTTTTTTGCTTAAATTATTCGGTATTCTTAAAACCCCTGAATTATATTACCCTTCATAGTAAAACCCCCTCATTATATTTTTAGAAGTACGTGTAATACATATTTCTAATGATTTAAAAAATGTGTCATGTAACACTATATGTGATTATTTAACTCAGCCTAAAACCCATCTAAACTATCACTTTTTGTCAGTTACCTATTTAAATTATCTGGTGTTCCAAAAATCCCTTGAACTATATTCTTTTTTATATAATTTGCTCATGATGTGTTACTTTTGGATGATTGATTAATTTTAGGAGTTTTAGTCATAATAGTATTTAATGTACGGTGTTAATTTTAGGTTTAATTGTGATTGACACTTTATGCTTAACTCCAAATAAATACAAATAAAGGCATATAATGTTGCATTTCTTAAAATATATCTTGTATTACATAAAAACAATACTCAAGATAAAATTTCGTGAATAAAAAATCAATTGTCCAATAATTATATTCTCTAATTTAATATTACATAAAGAAGGTTCAAGATATTCAACTTTATTCTTTACAAGGTATTGAGTTTAATAAGAAGATTTAAATTGATATTCTTTCAATAATGTGTAAGACATGAAAGAAGATTAAAACTAAAAAGCAAATAAATCATTTAACAGGAAACAAGAAAGGGAATATTTTTCCAGAGGAAATCCATATCGAAAACTGAAGAAAAAAGGTTAAAAATAGTGAAAAAGAAAGGTAAAAAAAAGGAAAAAATAGTGAAAAATGAGAAAGAAATATGGATATAACTGAAAGAAAGAGAATATTTATAAAGAAAATAAATATGAAAGATGGCTAGGCTAATTAACTATTATTTTCTGTCATATGAGCCATTTTGATATTTTTTCTAGCCGTTACGTGCTCCCAAGCGAGTGTTTACACACGTTATGACTGATCAACAATGAGAGGGTTTAATATGAAGAACAATATAGTTCAGGGGGTTTTGAGGATACCGAATAGTTTAAGTAAGAAACTGATAAAAATATACTCTCTTCGTTTCAATTTATGTGAACCTATTTCTTTTTTAGTCCGTACTAAAAAGAATGATCACTTTCCTTATTTGGAAACAATTTACCTTTATGCAATGATTTATAACCACACAAAATATATGTGCCTTATTCTACACCACAAGTTCAAAAGTCTTCTCTTTTTTCTTAAATTTCGTGCCCGATCAACTGAGTTCACATAAATTAAAACGGAAGGAGTAATAATTTAAGATGATTTTAAGGTATTAACTCTATCAAATAAATTGAATGTGTCTGAGGGCTTGTAGGTTCATATGATGCTATATTGCATTTTTTATCTATTTTTAATATTACCTTTTAAGAAATATATTTAATAAGTAATTAACTATAAAATTTCTACCCTCCAATCCTCCATAAATAGTTTGCAGATATGAACAGCTTATTATGTTGCTTCTGAAGTTTTGTGATTGCTATTGGACTTTGTCCAGTAGTAGTCTTCCTCTTTTTTTCTTCTGTACTTACGCCCTAATTTTGATAATAAAATTTAATTTACCAAAACAAAAACTGTAAGAGTATTTATATGAACTCTCATTTATCTCATTTTTAAATGTATTTCATAATTAACACCACTGATTAGAGCTGTAAGAGTTAGGGGTGAGCATATATCGGATAACATCGATAATCTGAGTCGTTAATTATTTATTGGATTATTGGTATTGAGTTATTTAGTTAACGGTTCGATAACGAGTTAAATTTTTTTTATTGGGTTATCGGTTCGGGCTCGGTTTGCAATTCTGTTATTGGGTAAAAACCGATAACCCAATAAGAATTAACTAATTTAGTAGTTTACTCTTAAGTATATATATTGTACTAAAGTTTCATAATTGGTTTTCCTATTCTTTCTCAATTCCCAGTAAGTCAGTTTTTCTTTATCAATTTCTCAATTTTTCCGCCACACCCCTACAGCCCACCTCACCAGTTCTCCGCTTCACCACTGCTCACACCCTCACCAATTATTTGCCTCACGGCTTACGCCCTCACCCGTCACCAGTTATCCCATCAAGACTCAGGCCGGCGTGACTCGCCAGTCTCATCACACCCTCACTAGTCAACCCGTCAAGACTCAAGCCGGCATGTAAGTTTTAGTTACTTTATCTTCATTTTTTTTCTTAGTTTGTTTGAAAGCATTCTGGCTCTGATTTTTTTTTTTTGGGGGGGGGGGGGGGGGGGGGCTGTGTGTGGGCGGTGCTAATTTTTTGAGATTTTGTTTTAATCGTTTTCTAGTCTTTAAACATTTTTGGAGATTCTGTTTTATGAGAAATGAAATGAGCTTTGACAAGAAATGTATAAATTCGGTGTTGTTGCATTATCCACTTATAATTTTAACAAGTATTTCTCTTTTTGAAATATTTAAAAATCCTAAGCAGTAAACTTCTGTTTAACTGTTCTTAAGGATACAAGACCATATTTTGTTAACAATACAATCATATTCCATTCCACCTTTGTAATCCTATATTTATGCATCAAAAAGTTGTCAAAGACAACAGAAATCTGATCTATTTCTTCACTTCTGGCTCAAGATAACTGAGAACTCGATAATTTTATATATTGCGAAATTATTTTAATTGTTTTATCTTATCGGGTAAATCGATAACTGAATCGATAATGATCGATGATCGATTAACCGATAGCCTATAACCAATATCTTATCGATTTGGTATCGGATTATGATATTTATAAACCGATAACAGATAATATTCAAATCAAACTGAACCGACTGATGCCTACCCCTAATAAGAGTAACTTCATAAAAAACAATTTTTGTATAAAGTTTAATTTTCCCATTACTTATTGGTATAATAGTCTTTCTTTTTTATAAAGTTTGACCATAATGTCATTTTGGGACCAAATTTTCCAAAATGTTTTTAGACTTTAGGACAAACGCTCTATCAATAGTGTAGGCTTTGGAAACACCAAAATATTGGCTGCTATATCATTTACTAAAAGTGATGAGTGACATGAAATAACACAAATAATCGTTTTCATCTTTTTGTTGATTTTTACTACTTTTTCAACAGTTTAACTTCTAAAACTAATAATATAAAATAAAAGATACACACTTTTAGGTCCCCCACAAAAATAATTAAAGTATATTGAAATTAATAATTTAAAAAATGAGACAAATAAACTTTATAATAGGTTAAGTTACACTCGTTTAGGGGTGGCCAAATGGTTCAAAGAAAACAGTTAACCACCCATATTATCCACTAAAAATAGGTTGGATAATGAAAAAAGGATAACCAATCTATAACTAATGAGTCTAACTTTTAAATTTGTAAAGCCTCAAATTGAGAGTTTCTCAAGTTAGAGAGACTAAGAGCTCGTTTGGATTGGTTGATTTGAAGTAGCTGATAAGCATTATGTGAAAAGCACTTTTAAGTGCTAAAACAGATTTAATAAATATACAGTTACGTGTTCCGGTACAAATGCTGAATTAATAATAAGTTGCTACATTATTTGATAACAAAGTGTCGATGAGCTCTTTTTCTGTTAAAATGACTTAAATACCTTAGAACTGCTTACACCTGTAAGGGTGTAATTTCTTTAAAATTTTAGATTTCAGATCGATTCAAATACAAAAATATTCTATTTGTCATCTTATTTTAAATGCAACCATGCTTAGATACGATAACTTTTATGATAAATATAATTTATTTTATGATAATCATATAATCATAAGGTATAATAATTAATAAATTGATAAAAGTTTCTCAGTAAACAATAAACCTAAATATGACAAAATATTTGAGGCAGTGAGTATTGATGTGAGAGTTTTGTTCTAAAATAAAATATTTTAAGGCTAAAATAGTAAAAATCTTGGTCAAACATAAAGTGCTTATAAGCTAAAAATTCATAAGTTGGAGGTGACAAACTTATGGCTTTTGGCTAATTTTTGACTTATAAGCACTAGACTTCTATAGCAATTTTAACTTTACCAGTCGCGTTGATAAGCTGAAAAGTGCTTATAAGATAAAGCCAGTTTGACTAGCTTATATGCTTAGCCAAACACCCTCTAAGAATTCTAGTGTCATATGCAAAAAATCATGGACAGTATGGTTACCCGTATTATCCGTCGGTTAACCCGTTTTTTATCCATATAATATATGGGTAAGGTCGGATAATTTATTTATTTTTTATTACCCGTTTTGACTAGGGTTGTGCACGGATCAAATCAGATCAGATTTAACACATTTCGGATTTTAGAAAATGCAATCCGAATTCGATCCGAATTATATCAGATTTTAAAATTTGGATCGGATCGGATCGAATTTCGGATCGTATTATTATGCCTCAGGGTTAAACTAATATGTATATTTTCTTTGTTAAAAAGACAATACATTAAGAAAAATTCATGTTTATGTAATTATGAGAGCACTATGGTGATAGCTAAATTTACAATTATAAAGGTAATAACTTGGAGGTTGATGTAAAGGAAGTACTGACCATCCGGAATTAAAGTGTAGTATTTATACATGCCTTAATAATTTCGTATTTCGGATCAGGTCGGATTAAAATATATCAATCCGAATTCGATCCGAAATTCAAAATTTTAAAAACACAATCCGAAATTCGATCCAATCCGAAATTGAACGGATTGGTTCGGATTTCGAATATCCGATTTGAATGAACAATCATAATTTTGACCCGAACTATTCCGACCCGCCCCGCACGTTTGTCACTCCTACACTGGTTATTTAAAAACTTATTACTATATCATCTAGACAATAGGGGTTGCTCTGGTGATAAGTAACCCCCACTTCCAACCGAGAGGTTGTGAGTTCGAGTCCCCCAAGAGCAAGGTGGAAAGTTCTTGGAAGGAATAATACCGGGGGTTTATTTGGAAACACCCTCTCTACCTCATGGTATGGGTAAGGTATGCGTCCACACTATTTTTCCTAAACCTACTAAGTAAGAGTATTGTTATATTACTATATCATATGTGACATAAAGCAAATCCTTTTATACAATGTCAATTAGTACGCACCTTAAAAATAATGTGGACCTTTAATGGAGACTCTCTTTCCTTTTTCTCCACCATTTCCCTTTTTTTGTCCTTTCTATCTTTTCTTTTATACTATATACCTACTAGATTTGTCCGTACTCTATTCTTTTGGGAAAGCAAATACTCCATCATTATTCCACTTGTTTGTCACATTAAACATTATCTGGAGTTAATAATGATTTAATGATGCATATAATATACTTAATTACTTATTTGATGAAGAAAAACCTACCTTCCTTAGTGCGAATATTTGCTGTTTAATCATTTTTAATTTACATCTATCGAAAAGCTCAATAAAGTTCATAAGGCAAACCCAAATCAGGGGAAACAAAATGAGTAAATATTTAGTGAAGTTCTATGCATTATTTAATTAATGTACATATTTGTTAATGTCAAGTCTCTGGAAATGTATGGAAATGGAAAGGTGACAACAAAAGACAAAGCAAAAAGGTCCAAAGGTACCACCACTATCCCTTGGCTCACCTCAATGAAAGAAGCTTTAGCAAGAAAGTAGAAAAGAGCCTTCTAATAATCCCTGGGTATTCAACATTTACTGGATTCGTTAATTTTGATTTACGCCCCGATAGGAGGATTTGCTTTCTATTAGTAACTTCTTTATATCCAAGACTCGAACCTGAAATCCGAAGGGATCTAATCCGTCCACGACACATAGTGAAGTGGAAAAGAGGAATCTTGATCATTTTCCTCTCCTTTTTTCCTCCCTGTTGGGGTAGGGTGGGTTGCAGGGGTAGGGTGGGGGTAGATTTTGCTTTCATTTTTCAAATGAAAACTAGTAAGTTGTAACCCCATATTGCCATTGGGCATCTCTATATTTGATGTCGTAGATGTATCTATTGGCCTATTTTTGCCAATGATTTTGATTCCTCATATATGCATGCAATGTGCCAAGATGCCGTAAATAATTTTGGATTCCAGATGTCACCTGTCACAACATGCTCTTCCAGCCTAATATCATATGCTTTTGCTTCCTACTTAACCTGCACATACCAAATTACATGCATTGTATTTGCACCTACATCAATAAGACGACTCATTTCATAATTGTTCACTCCTCAATTTTTTTGGTTTTCGACAGAAACACAGAACCACCACAATTATGAAATTCTGGACCAATGGTATCATTCGTTCCGACTAAATATCAGGTTTTTAGCAAAGTTGATGCTACTCTCTCCTAAAATGAACATGCACAAAGACACAACAAAATTACATCTGATGACATAATCTTCTGGAAACAGTTAGATTCGGAACCTTTTCTGTCTGCACTTTCTGGCTTAAATTCATAAGCTCTCTGCTGAAAGCAAGTCATGGGTTTGGAACTATTCAAACCTTCTGAAAGTTGCTATCTTCATAAAACATAAATATTGACACATATGATGTCCTTCGACATAACACTTAAGAAGAAATTCAAAACTTGAAGATTGATGAAGCTCATCTGAAAGGTTCACTTACATTGCCAATAAGAAACACGACTTATACAAATACTGTCCTTTGAAGTCCCAATGCTGCTAAAATAAATGTATGAAACATTGATATTGGTTTCATCAAGGAGAGAGTTACTTGATCTCATAGAATCTTAGTACATACAAGAAGAAATTACATTCCTAACAATCACAATTCATCATGTAATACATATCGCCACATCCTTATCATACCTAGTTTGTCTGTGGATGCTTAATGCTGACGAGGAGTCAACTTCAAGCTCAATGTTGACGACAAATGAAAAAAAGCCCAGACCAACACGAATTTCAACCTTCTCTTCTTATTAGCCAAAGCTCCAAATAGTCAAATCTAAGCCTTGAGATCACAGCACTACATACAATAATACACACCATTAAGTTGCCAAGACTGGAGAGGATCAATGTTCTAACTGAAAAGGAGGTTTCTTTTCAGTAAATCCACATCCTCTAATCATTAATTAGTCCAGAGGCTATTCTGCATGAAAAAAAATGATTCATTATGCATAATACAGACAGTAAAATAATGATCAGCTCTGCTCTTGGTTAAAATAACCAAGCAGGTATTTTTCTCGTCTTTTTTTCTTCTTGATATAACCAAGTAGAGACCAAGAGCAGTAACTACACATCAAATAAACCTGGCATGTCATACATGACAGAGAAAAGGGAAAATAGTAAAACTCCCCGTAACAAAAGAAGATTACAGATACTACCCATTTCCTATTACTTCTTTAAATGCCTTGCTCGCACGGAAAATTATAGCTCCACATAGTACCAATGTGTCATTTCATAACTCCGAACTTAGGATTGGAAAATTAGCTCGTGAAGGAACATCAGCCCACAGGAATCATTTAATCACAACAGACTATAGATCGAATAAGCATAAGAAGATCGAAGGACCTGATATATTTCCTGATATAGAAACCCAAAATAACTTTGAGTTTATGATAGTGCTCTTCCAGTAGCTTTTCAATTTCCAATAGTGTGCTTCCAGGCAAAGCAAAACATGTGATCAACATCAAGCAGCATATGTCATAAATAAAATAAAGTCTAAACAATTAATAGCACGCGAACAGATGATCATTACACAAACTGGTTTAACGTGAAAACTTAGAATGGTGCAGTGATTGAACAGGAAGCTCGTTCTTTGATAAACGTCTATCTTTCATCTAATGCAAGTCGTTCAAAAATTCAGATATTGAACACTCTTCAAACATGTCCTTTTTCGCGTTTCTAGACATAAATACAAAACCTTAGAAGTTCTTTATTTTAAAAAGCCAGAGAGCATATCGGAAACTTTGGGAGAAAAGATATTTCAAAAATCCATCAGTAGAAGTCATTAGTATTTGGAACTTGACTTCCGGATTTTAGAGGATTCAATGACACATAACTGATAATTAATATTATGCACACACATACATACAACAACTGGATATAAAATCCCAAATGAAGGACATGATGATGTACTACTTGAGTTCAATGTGCCAAAACAATAATACAATAAACACAGAACTACAATTATACCTCCACATTTGGCCTATCATTTGATTGCTTCTGATGCTTTTCTTGTTTACTGATGTCACCCGTGCTCCAGCATGGTTTAGCAATTTCCGTCCTTTTCAACTAACCTTGGCCAGTTTCATCTCTATTCACCAGAGCACATTCAGAACATCATAGGCAAAAGTTTACATCTTATGCTCATCTTAGAACACAGATAGACATTGTCAAGGACAGTGAAACTAAGATACTTCCATGATCACATATCCAACTGATTGAAAGGAGTTTGAGGCGGCACGCAAGCACTACCAACACATATTTTCTCCATCTTTTTGCTGGATGAAGATGAATCTCTAACCGCAAGATTCTCCATTAATGTTATAAAGCACCAAGATAGGATTTCCTTTCCTTTGTTACATTGAGAATGTTGATCCAGGTTTTTCCTGTGTGAATCTATTAACACTACTCCTCCGGTCCTTTTTATTTGTCACTAAGCCAAAAATTATTTTAAATAATTTGTCATTATACAAAACCAACAAGGCATACAGTCATTACTACTGCTTCCGGTCCATTTTCAATTCCACTGTTACTACTCCAAGAAGACAGTCATTAATTACTTATTTATGGAAGAGATTAGGGTACTTTAGTAAAATATCACTTATGATTAATGTTATATAGTGGTTTTCTCAATAGGTGTGTCAAAAAATTATAACAATAACAAACAAGAACCAGAGGGAGTATAAGATAGTTCTACTTGGCTTCCATGAGAAGAAAACTTGATTTGATATCCAAAAGAGGCAGGAATATCTGTTAGCCATGCAAATGTTTCTCCTTTATCACTGCCTGCTTTCCAAGGTGGACTTTTCAGAAAAGGAAAACAAAGCTTGAAGTAAATAACCAACACCACCAGACTGCACTCATGAATGCACACAAATGTTCGACCCATCTGACCAGCCATGACTTCCACGGAACAATCTCACTCAAATGATGATCAAATGGCAACACTAGCGCACGCCATAAAATTCTTCAATTAATAGGGTATGTCAGGACATGAACTTCTGATATTTCACAATTGTAAGTAAAGGAACTCTCCAAATTTTCAACTGTGAAATCTGAGGACACTATAAATAATAGGACCACATGCACATTTCAGCCGGCTACCTTTATTGCACCAATCTCATCAATATTTGAGCTCTTGTGCTGCAACATTTCAAGATGTAAGATGATGGAGCTATTAGTAAAAGGTGAATGTATGTGTAGGGATCAGACTGCACATGCAATGAGTTTGGATCACAAACTAAGGTTTGCAGATAATACTTCTTTTTTTTTAATAAACAAGGTTGCAAGTATAGTAAAGAAAAATATAATATAATTCAATATTTTTGAGTTTACCTTGCTTTTCTTGTGTTTGTGGACACCGTTAAGATCCTCCTCATCATGCTTCCTTTTCTGAAACCAGTTTAAGAAAAAAGATCAAAATCAGTGAGTTCTTAATCCCTTTTAATACTGTGAAGAGTGACTTTTTGATTGCCAAATTCCAAATATTGCAACTACAGTTGAAGCCGGCAACAATGATTTTTATGATGTAACTCAATAGCTAAGCACCAGTAGGGCAAAAACTTCAAAAAATAAAAATAAACAACAACAACTACCCAGTATAGTCCCACAAAGTGGGGTCTGGGGAGGGTAATATGTAGACGAGCCTTACCCCTACCCGAAAGGGTAGAGAGGCTGTTTCCAATAAAAAATAAAAACAAAGTAGAATCAAATTCTCACACAGAAAAATTACAAAGTCCACATATTATTAATTAGATTGCACATAATTCAAACATGACGCTATTTTACAGTAAAGGAATGGATCAAACTTGTGCCAGTGGGTCAGAATCCTAGTTCCGTCAGCTTTAAAAGATTCTATCCAGTTAAGATAATGTTGGTTTACTTTGAACTGGTCTTCTAAACTTCTGAATATAAAACCAAGAAAATGCTCACAGTAACAATGTTCCATGAGAATCATCATTTTTTAGCCAAAATCATTAGAAGTAAGATAGCAGCAGACCTTCTCATGTTTCTTCGAATGCTCAGCACCAGGATCATGGTGGCCACTTTTATCTTTCTTTTTCTCTTTACTCCGATCTTTATGACGATGTTTGTGCTTCTTATGCTCTTTGTCCTTCTCCTTGTATTTATCCTTGTGCTTTTTATGCTTCTTCTCCTTGTCTTTCGTCTCACTTTTAGATTTTCCAGCTATAGTAGGGATGCCTTTCTCAGACTATCAAACACCATGAAAGACCTAATAATCAGAAACTAGTGTAACAGGCAAAATACTAACATTTCAGCGCAAAATTTGAGGAAAACCCAGTTTAAAACTCCAACTTCAGAAATCTTGAATGAAGAAGAGGGTCGCTTTTCCCTTTCTTTTCTTTTTTTGTTTTTGGGAATAGGGTAAAGGAATAAGAGGGTTGTGTAGAAGAAGCTGAGCAAATGGAGTTAAATCACTAAAGTTCAAAAGCAGGTATCTTACAGGAGACAAATCGACTGGAGCTGTTTCACGTAGTTGGAAGGCTTCTCTAAGGACATCTAAGTCAAAGGGCCGGATGCATGATTTTGTCTCTCTCGAAAAGGAAGTGTCCCGTGTGAGCTGATCCAACTGCATCCCCTCCCCTTTCCTAATTTCTCTGTCTCCAACCACATTGTGAAGATAATGTGTATCTGAAATTGATAATGGAAGTGACCTCTTGCAGAAGAACTCGTAATGAGGCAACAACTTGAAATGACTAATAAGGTCACGAGCACCTGTAAGTTCTCTTGGCCCTAACAATATATTTGGACCAAATCAACAACAGTTATAAAAGTATAGATATCTGTAATAAACACAAACACGACTTTAAAGAGAAGAGCAAGTGCCTGAAATTTGATGGTTTTTTTTAGCCTTATACAGAATATGAAGAGATTAGTCTAAGGAATTTTAGGAACCAACTATATCTTTGGAGGCATATGCAACAAAAAATACCACGAAGGTTGAAAAAGCGAATCTGCAGTCTGCTGGTAATACAACAGTAAAGCCTGCCAGTACACTCTATAGGCAATACTATACATTCCTTACTATCTAGATTATGTTCATTTTTTTATTTTTTTCTCATAATTGTTGTGTCCATGCCAGCTTGCGTGCATCTCGATCAATTCCAAGGGATACTTGTCTACCAAGGGTTGGACAGATGGGAAGAAATCACCTAGTATTTTGCCTCCGTTGGGATTTGAATTTGAGACCCCATGGTTCTCAACCACTTTATTTACCACTATGTTCATTTGACACCTTGAATATGTAAAAATTTAACTAATGGTGAGTGCATCTCTTTTTTTAGGCTTTGCCTCACAAGCTTAGGTATAAACTCTTCTACAGTCTATAAATTCTTAAGAACCTTTTGCGCTGAATACTTTGCCCTTAAAGTCAGAGTCCTAGAGCATTATTCTAACAACTAACACCATCCAAATCTGTAGGAAAACGCATCAGGACCATATTTCTTTCTGGACTGGAACACACTTGCAAAACTCATTCTCCAACAAATAACCACTCCACATGTAGATCGCAAAGACTTATAGAAGCAGCAAATCAACAACAACAACAACAACAACCCAGTATAATCCCACTTAGTGGGGCCTGGGGAGGGTAGTATGTACCCAGACCTATACCTTTATCCTTGGGTAGAGAGGCTGTTTCCAAATAGACCCCCGGCATCCTTCCCTCCAAGAACTTCCCACCATGCTCTTGGGGAGACTCGAACTCACAACCTCTCGGTTGGAAATGGGGTTTGCTTACCATCAGAGCAACCCCTCTTGTCTAAGAAGGGGCACATCCTTTATGACAAAATAGATGTAAGCAACTGTATCATTGTAAGCAGAAGAAGTCAGCATTGAGTTGGCCAGTAAAACAATAATTTTACTTCCGTAAGGAGAGTAAGAGAAATAAGACTACGAAACCCACAGCAAATTAATCGGCCAACAGGAGCTTGACGGAGAACATTAATCAATGAAATACATTCACCTTAAATCAAAATTCAAAACCTAGGGATGCAGTAGAGACACAAAAGGTCAACGGTCAGCAGAACAACACTGCAAGAGTCTCACCTCTTCCAAAGTTCTTGCTATCTAAATCCATCGATTAGCACCCAGTACACGAGTAGAGCATTATTTCCTGGAAAGTATCGGTAGGTAAGACAAAGTCCAGAACTATATAGTGCAGCAAAGGTCAATCTACTCAAAGTAGAATGCAAACAAAATGGAACTGGAGAAGGAAAACTGGAAATGTAACCATGATACCACCATCGTGAAAATGAATTAGTAATAGAGCCCATAAAACTTGTCACTATCTTTTTCTGGAAGAGCTACCTTATTTATCAAAACATAATACCAAGAATAAAAGAAAAAAGGGTGCAAAAGCGACACTACATTAAGAAAGAAAGGGTGCAAAAGCGACACTACATTAAGAAAGAAAGACAGCATTTATCTTCTCAAATGAGGAGAAAACTTAGTATATGGGCTCACAGAGAGATCGATTCATTTCCCGTCTCTTTACCTCTACTCTCCAGTGGATGGGGTGTCCTAATGGGACCATTTCATAGATACTTCAGAGTTCAGAAAGAAAATTGAAGTAAATAATAAGGAAATATAAAGCGGACTCAGACTAGTCCTATGATACAACAATAAGAATTTCCCCAAAAAAATAGTGCATAATGACGTCCAATGTTATCTACAGCCCCAAGAACAAGGTCTCCCTATAAGTAGCGCATAACCAGCGTAAAGACTAGTTTTTTCACAAACAGTTACTTCACAAATGCAGCATAAACAAATATTTAGACCTCACACGATCGCCAATGACAAGACTGAAATACAACAACAACAACAATAACAACAACAACAACAACTACCCAGTATAGTCTCACAAAGTGGGTATGGGGAGGGTAATATGTAGACGAGCCTTACCCCTACCCGAAAGGGCAGAGAGGCTGTTTCCAATCGACCCTCGGCTCAGTGAAGGAAAGGAAAAACAAAAACAAAAACAAAAACACAAACAAAAAGATAAGGACCAACACTCAACTTACAGTAACAACAACAACAACAACAATAACCCAGTATAATCCCACTTAGTGGGGTCTGGGGAGTGTAGTATGTACGCAGACCTTACCCCTACCTTTGGGTAGAGAGGCTGTTTCCAAATAGACCCCCGGCATCCTTCCCTCCAAGAACTTCCCTCCAAGAACTTCCCACCTTGCTCTTGGGAAAACTCGAACTCACAACCTCTCGGTTACAGTAAAGAAAACATAAATCAACAACAACAACACCACCACTATAAACAACAACAAATACCCACAGAAAGTAATAATAAGACATTATTAACTCAATAAACTTGTAGTTTGACCTATAATTGCCAGTTAAAGCAACTAACTTCAGTTACCCCAAAAACCAAAGACAAAAACAACAGAAATGATGTACTCAAAATTTTCGTAATTACACAAATTTGCATATCAATCAAACATCTTGATCACGGAATTTAAAGAGTAATGTCATTATACAGAGAATTTTAAATTCTTAACTATGAGGACGAGCTTACTCGATCTAATGGAGAGAAATCCAATACGTAAATTATGCTCCTGCGGAGCACGAATCTCGTCTGCTCTCCAATTGAAAATGCTCCTGAAGCAATAATCAGTTTCAGTGAATAAATTAGGGATTAGGGCTTGGCAATTTACCGTGGGCTTCGTCTAATTTGAACTGGAATTAAACCCTAATTTTACTATTTTCGCAGAACTTGGAAAACTATTTGGCTTAGGACAGGAGAAAAATATGGTACTGTTATAAAATAGAAGTGTATTTAGAGTGAATGTGTAAGAGTTTTAGCTTGAAGCTAAGTTATTCCTCTTCGGTCTTACCCATTGTAAATCACCCCAAGTATTAATAAGAATAGTTCTCTCTCCCTATTCTCTCTCTATATTGTTCTTATTCTTGCATTATTATTCTTGTCTTTATATTATTTCATAACACGTTATCAGCACGAGACTCTACCGTCTCAAGAAGCTCTTTAAGAAGATTAAGCCGCCGTCAATTTCTCCGCATCGGAGCCGCCGTCGTCTGCATCAGTGGAGAAAAGGAAGAAAACATTGAAAATATAATTGGTATACCTTAAAGGTAAGTAATTTACTTTTCCCTTTCAAATTCTTGAAATTCTACGATTTGATTTAATATACAAACAAAGTTTGATTATAACTCTAATGGAGTTTGTAAGAAATTATAACCACATGAAGTGGTTAAATCTCTATGTCCTGCCATGATTAAATTCATGTATGATTGTGGGCAAATAATTGAAAATCTGTCCCATTGAATTTGCTCCATTCCCTTTAGAGAATGTGGAAGCAGTATATGATAAGTCTGAAAGAAGACTAAAATATTACCATGAAGGTATCAATGAATGTGGACGTGGCAAAGAATTCCGTCCAATTGAATTTGCTCCATTCCCTTTAGAGAATGTGGTAGCAGTATGTGATAAGTCTGAAAGAAGACTAATTACCGTAAAGGTATCAATGGATGTGGACATGGCAATAGACGAAGTTATAATCGTCATTATTGTGATAATGAGAATAATAAAGATTCTCAAAATAATCTTTCACTTTATGAAAGTAATATTTGACATGAGATTGTGTAAAGCACATGATTTTGATCCATTCCCTGAAGTGAATGTGATAATTGTAATAGAGCCCGTAAGTATGAACACGCTCTTGATGTAATTTTTGTTTATGTCTGACATTATGAAAAGAAAGTTCGTTGCCCTTGAAATTTCGGGCAAGAACTATATGATATGGGTGTTGGATACTTAAATCCATTTTGGATGCTATGGGTCTTGGAGACGCCATTAAAGACAGAAATAATGCATCCACCCAAAACTATGCTAAGGCCTTGATTTTCTTGCGCCATCACCTTGATGAAGGTTTGAAACTATGCTAAGGCCTTGATTTTCTTGCGCCATCACCTTGATGAAGGTTTGAAGATTGAATATCTCACCGTCAAAGATCCACCTATCTTGTGGAATGGCTTAAAGAAGAGATATGACAACCTGAAGTTGGTCACTCTGCCACAAGCACAATACGATAAGAATCCAAAAGCAAATAGTTTATAAACTATATATTATCGTTGCGGTGAAAACGGGCACTGGTCAAAGGCTTACCGTATACCATGACATTTGGTTGACCTTTATCAAGCATCTCGAAAGAGTAAACGCCCTGAAACGAATTTTGTCTCCGACGACAACTTTGACATCACCCACTTGGATGTGGCAGACTTCTTTGAGCAACCCGAGGGGTAGATAGACCACCTAATCGGTGATGGATCCGTGATGAAAGAAGATGGAGCTATTTGATTTTATTTTACTTGTTTGTATTAGTGAATGAATAAACTAATAGCCATCAGTATTAGCTCGTATTAGTTAGTTCATGACATAATGTTAGTATTAGTTCTTTAGAATGTATCAATATGCTCAAATATCAATAATATTTTTACTTTCCAGTAGAGGTAATCGACTAACCTGAAAAACTAGTCGGTTATCTCATATTTCGCATAAAAACTGCAAAACAATCGATTGTCAATGATCAACAATCGATTGTCTTTAAAACAGTGTGTTCTGGAATTTTTCAAAAACAGTCAACAATCGATTGTCGATGATTAACAATCGATTGTCTTTAAAACAGTGTGTTCTGGAATTTTTCAAAAATCATCCACAATCGATTGTCTATGTCTAACAATCGATTGTCGTTAAGACAGTGTAATCTGGAATTTTTCAAAATAGCCAACAATCGATTGTCTATGCATAACAATCGATTGTCTTAAGACAGTGTGCTCTGGAATTTTTCGAAATAAGCCAACAATCGATTGTCTATATTTAACAATCGATTGTCTTAAAACAGTGTGATCTGAAGTTTTTCAAAATAGCAAATAATCGATTGTGTGTGTTTAACAATCGATTGTCAATGTTCAACAATCGATTGTTTGTGTTTAACAATCGATTGTTTGAAGAAAATGTTTAAAATGAAATTTTCAAACTGCAAAGTAATCAATTATGGATAACATATCTGATTTTGTTAGTCAACTGTTAGCAGCAGATTTTGAAAATATTATGTGACACAAACGAATTGAACTTATTTATGTTCGTGTATTTCTTTTATATGTCAAACCATGGGAAGTAAATTGATTGAAGGCTCCGGAAGAGCAACTGTAACTCTGCCCAAAGGGGGAGTGTTATAAAATAGAAGTCTATTTAGAGTGAATGTCTAAGAGTTTTAGCTTGAAGCTAAGTCATTCCTCTTCCTATAAATAGAGGGGTCTTACCCCATTGTAAATCACCCCAAGTATTAATAAGAATACTTCTCTCTCTCCCTATTCTCTCTCTATATTGTTCTTATTCTTGCATTATTGTTCTTGTCTTTATATTATTTCATAACACGTACAATATTTTATTACTTAGTTTAAGGGCGATGTCGTGACTGTGTTTCCTATTTGTGTTATTGACGTTAATTGCCCCTGTCTTGGAATGGTCTTTTAAGGAGCTTTCCGTCATTTCAAATGCAACGAATATATTGTATAAGAGAATGCAATTAAATGTTTCAAACATGAATTGTGATTTATAAGCCGCAAATACCAAATACGGTATATACATTGCAAATGTGAAATAATAGTATATAAGTCGCAATTCACAATACTTACTAATACATTGCATTTTCCAATTAGGACAATTAGGATTTGTATATTGCATTTAAGCAGTGTTTTAAAAGGCGGGGCGTAACGAGGCATTTTGTATATGCCTCGGTGGGGCATACGCCTCAGTGGGGCGTAAGCCCCGAGGCGCGGGGGTGTAAGCCCCATGGGTATTTCATTTTTAATATTTTATAAAATAATATAATTACAAAAAATTATTAAATAGGTAAAATTGTATAAAATTTTGAAACAAAAATTATAAATAAGTAATATATATATATATATATATATATATATATATATGCTTATTATATCCCATATTATCTAATAAAATTATATAGAAGTCCCAAATAAATTAAATTATATAAGTGAAATCACATATAAATGGCAAATAAATTATATATATAAGTGAAACCCCATATTATCTAATGAAATTATAAATCCCAAATAAATAAGTGAAATTACATATAAATCTAATCAATACATATAAAAGTACGTATACATATAATCTTATATTATATTTTGAAAGAGAGCAAGAGAAGCACTGAATTTAAAAAACTAATTACATACATATCTACAATCTAACCATGAAATATAAAAAAGGAAAGTAATGAGTTCAAAAGAATAAAATACATGGAGGAAGGAACAAACCTTTTGAATTTGACATACAGAGAAGAATGAAGTTTTCTGTTGAACAAAAAGTGATAAATCGTTGCTCTTGGTAGAGGCAGACTAGCGAAACGAATTGAGAAAGACTTCTAATTTAGGACTTTTATCAATATTAAAAAGTTTACTTTTAAATTTAATATTTTTAGTTTCTTTTTAAAAAAAATGTCTCTTGGGCTTATGCTTCAACTAAAAAACTCGCCTCGTCCAAAAAACTCGTCCGGGCGTACGCCTCGAACTTCTGGGCCTTACGGGACTTTCGGCCCCCACCATCATACCAGAGCGTTTTTAGTACACTTCGCCCCAGGGCTTGCCCCGAAAACGCCTTTTAAAACACTGCATTTAAGAAATGACGGACTACATAATAAAACTCATTATTTTTATTTCACAATCTTCAAATTGTTTGATAAACTTAAGTTTTAAAAAAGTTATTCAAGCATGTTGGAATCACCATCTCCAAAATAATTTTTAAAAGATGTCTCAATTTTAAGATCGTATTTCATATAAAATATTAATAATTGAATAGGCAATTTATGAAAAATAATAGGCAATTTTCTGATATTATTTTTGAAAGCGGTCTTATTATTTTATCGCATTCTAATTATATGGAAACATTTATATAGTTCCATATACATAATTTAGTTTAAAAATAGATAGCAACGAAAAAAATATATCATTATATCACGTTAAGAGAATACGCTACATGACATGGATGTAAATTATATACTATAAAGTTAGAGATATTACGAACTACAGGAACAACCTCATCATTATTTCTGCTTCACACCCTTCAGATTGATTGGCAAACTTACGTTTTCTATAATTTAAAAAAGGTAGTTTAAGCATATTAGAATCATAATCACTAAAATAATTTCTCAAAATCTTTCTCGATTTTTTTATCATCTTTCGTATAACATATTAGTAATGCCAACAACAACAACAACAACAACAACAATAACAACAACCCAGTAGAATCCTCTAAGTGAGGTCTCGAATATTAATAATGGCAAAATAGGTAAAAAAAACCCTAAACTTGAAACTTTTTAATGAGTGTACACCTTAACTATTAGTGATTTTAATTACTTCCCTATGCTTACTTTTTCGGATTTTATTACCCCCTAACCTAGTAAACATTTCTATCGTGTATACACGCACCGTATACATGTGTCACGATCCAGATTTTCCACAATCGGGAGTCATGATGGCGCCTACTAATAGGAGCTAGGCAAGCCAGTTAATTTAATACTTATCTTAACATCCTCAAAAATATAACGAAAAGCGAGACATTTAATATAAAAACGGAAGTCTTAAAACATAAATAACTGAAAGCAAGTGCGGAAGTTTAAATATAACTCTCCCAGATCCCGTGTCACTTACTCATGAACGTCTACAGAATGCTAAATATAAAGTCTGAATGAAAATACAATGCTTTCTGTTCCGATACAAAGGAAATCTAACGAAAACTAAGATAAGAGAGACTACGGGCCAAGCGGACGCCAGCAAGGCTACCTCGAAAATCTCTGGACTGAAGTCAGCTTCCAATGCTCCTACTGTGGTCCACAAGCTGCTTCGAATCCGTAATTTGTGCAAAAAGATGTACAAAGTGTAGCATCAGCACAACCGACCCCGTGTGTTGGTAAGTGCCTGGCCTAACCCCGACGAAGCAGTGACGAGGCTAGACAAGACTACCAAACAAACCTGTGCAGTTCAATATATATATATTTGCAATAGAAGAAAATTATAGAATTTAAACAGTTAAGAGGGAGGGGAGCATGCTATGAGGGAAGTAACAGTCGGATATAAAGTCAGCAAATAGAGCAAGTAACTGTGCAATAACAATAATTAATGAGGGCAAGATAATTTAACAGTTGCACGACACCGACCTTCGTGCTTTTACTCTCACCATCACCAAAACAATCAAATAGAGTGCACAACATCAACCTTCATTTTTTTCTCACATAACTCTCATATATGGCATGGAATGACCCTTCGTGCAATAATAATCAAATCATGGCACGGAATGTTCCTTCGTGCATTAATAATTAGAACATGGCACGGAATGTTCCTTCATGCATTAATAATCAAAACATGACATGGAATGACCCTTCGTGCAATAATATTCAAACATGGCACGGAATGATCCTTCGCAAATTATCACTCTTCCTCACCCAAACAGCAATCACAACTAAATGGGGTGAGGGGATAGACAAACAAGAATAAATTTTTCGGCAAGGGAAACCACAAGTAAATAGCTAAGTCCCGGCAAGGGAGCAACAACAATAACTTTCACATCCCGGCAAGGGATTAATCACATCTCTTTCTATTTCTTTCATCTCTTACTCTATAGTCTTTTTATCGTTCGAGCCAACGCTCCAAGGAGTTTATAATTAATAATTATTTCTCATACTCTTCACATTACATCGAATTCATCAACTAAACAGGGAAAGTCACAACAAAATTAGAATAAGTACAAGTAAGGACTCACGGTTATGCTAGATACCAATAGATATTCGTCACCATGCCTATATACCGTACTCGACATCTAGCAATTAGAAAACAATACTCTAATCATATTCCCTCAAGCCAAAGTTAGATCAAACACTTACCTCGAATGGACCAAACTCAACTCAAGCCTCTAGTATAGCTTTACCCCTCGAGTTCGGCTCCAACTCAGTCAAATCTATGAAATAATGACTTTACAATATTAATAATGGCTAAACAAACTAAACCCGACGCCTAAATATGAATGTATAAGCTTTCTTCCCAAACTTTCAAAAATCGATCCCGGGCCCGCTTGGTCAAAACCCGAGGTTCGAACCAATTCCATGTCACCCATTCCCCCACGAGCCAGAATATACAATTTGTTTTCAAATACGGCCCCAAAACAAGGTCTAAATCAAAGAAAATCGAAAAGTCCTAACTCTACCCTTTTTCTCCAATTTCAACCCTAGATTACATGATTTAGGTCTAGGAATTTGATAAATGATGAAGGAAAATGAAGGAAACAAGTTAGATGATACTTACCCAAGAAGGTTTGGTGAAGAAGTGCTCCAAAATTCGCCTTAGAGTTGTGGGGAAGAAGAACTCGTGTGAAATTTGGGAATAATCCAGTCACTGGTCTGTTTTTGAACTTTAAAAATCACTAGGCAAAAATGCACTTCGTGTTCGCGGGAAGGGGGCCGCGTTTGCGAAGGGTAAGCTGGGCAAGTGATCGCCATCGTGTGGAGGCAAACGTGAACGCGAAGAAGGAAAGGCTGGGGTCCTAAGTTTACTCTACGCGAATGCGATGAAGGCTGAGCTGATAATATGTGAACGCGTGGACGAGTTCGCGAACGGGAGGAAGAAATTACTGGGGGGCTCTTAGTTGGCTTACGCGATCGCGCAATGGGCACGCGAACGCGAAGAAGGGGACTCCGCAGACATCGGAAACACATAAGCATAATGCGAACGCGAAGAACAATGGTAGTCTGCAACAGCTGAAGGAAATCTGCAATATTCTAAGTTCTAAAATCTCCTGGAACACCCCCGAAAACACTCTCGAGCCCTCGGGGCTCCTAATTAACCCCACACACTAACTCAACAACATCCTACAGACTTAACTATGCGATCAAATCGGCAAAATAACATCATAAACGAGGAATAAAACCTCAAAATCATCATTTTTCATCAAACTTCATAAACTTTCATTTTTAGATATTTAGGTATGAAACACGTCAAATAACGTCCGATTTCGACCAAATTGCACAAGAAGCACTTAAACCATGGGCCCAATACCAACATCTTCTAATCTGATTTCATTTCAAATTTCCATATTTACAGAAAAATAATTTCTTTCAAAAATTCATTTCTTGGACTCGGGACCTCGGATTTCAATTCCGAGCATACGCCCGAGTCCCATATTTTTCTACAGACCCTTCGGAATTGTCAAATCATGGGTCTGAGTTTGTTTATCCAAAATGTTAACCAAAGTCAACTTTAATCATTTTAAAGCCACATTTCACATAATTTATCAAATAAGCTTTTCGTCTACGCGATCGGACTATGCACGCAAATCGAGGTGAGTTAAAGTGAGGTGTTCAAGGCCTCGAAAGCGAGGAAAAAGCGAGAAAATAGGTGATGACCCTTTGAGTCGTCACATTCTCCACCTTTAAAACAACCGTTCGTCCTCGAATGGACAAAATAAAGAAGTACCTATGTCAGGAAATAGATGAGGATAACGGCTCCGCATATCAGACTCAGACTTGCAGGTCGATGCCTTAGGAGGATAACCTCTCCGCTGAACATGGACGGAAGGAAAACTATTTGACCTCAGCTGTCGAACCTGCCGGTCTAGAATAGCTACTCGATCCTCCTCATAAGATAGATCCTTGTCCAACTGGACAATGCTGAAATCTAACACATTGGCTGGATCGCCGTGATACCTCCGAAGCATGGACACATGAAAAACTTGATGCACGATTGACAAGTTAGGCGGCAATTCAAGTCTATAAACCACCTCTCCCACGCGATCGAGAATCTGAAATGGGCCAATGAACCTAGGTCTAAGCATGCCCTTCTTCCCAAACCTCATCACACCCTTCATAGGCGACACTTGGAGCAATACTCGCTCACCAACCATGAAAGCCGCATCTCGAACAATGTGGTCTGCATAATTATTATGCCTAGACTGAGCTGTTCGAAGCCTATCATGAATGATCTTGTCCTTATCCAACGCTTCCTGAACTAAACTTGTACCCAATAGCCGAGCCTCTCCCGGCTCAAACCACCCAATTGGAGACAGACATCGCCTACCATGCAACACCTCATATGGAGCCATCTGAATGATAGACTGGTAACTGTTGTTGTAGGCAAACTCTGCTAAATGCAAAAACTAGTCTCATGAGCCTTCAAAATCAATGACACAGGCTTGGAGCATATCCTCCAATATTTAAATAGTCCACTTGGACTGACCGTCCGTCTGCGGATGAAATAATGTGCTCAACTCCACTCGGGTGCCCAAATCTTGTTGGAGCTATATCCGGTTCCGGTTCTGTGTCTATTTGGGTCTGCGGTTCCGGTTCTGGCGGTTCCGGAGCCAAAATCGCTACCATACGGTTCCGGGACCATCCGGTTCCGGTTCTGGCGATTCCGGTTCCGGCGGTTCTGGCGGTTCCAGTGGTTCCCCGCGGTTCTAAATATTTTTTTTTAAACCAATATCTTGTATATTAGTCATTAGTATATTGTAGAATATATTTTATATGGTGTACTATGTTATTAGTATAGTACATATTGTGTTTGGTAATTAGTATATATTGTGTATAAGTAGTGTATAATTTGTATATAAGTAGTATATATTGTATGTAAGTAGTATATATTGTATATAAGTAGTGTATATTGTGTTGTAGTTAGTAATTAGTATAAATTGTATATAAGTAGTATATATTGATAAAGAAATATTGAGACAAAAGATATTCAATGATATGATAAAGAGCATATTTATTGACCAAAATGGCATATCTTTCTTAGTCTTCCTTCCCCCAATGGAATGAGCACAACATGGTACTAATACCACCATTAAAAGGAAAAAAAACTAAAAGAAGACATGCCAATGTACAAGTTACATCATAATTTATGTATTATTTCTAACAAATCTCATAAAACCTTCAAGGTTTGGAGGTGGTTGTGTTGGCGGTGGTGGAAATGAAGCTTGTTCATCACCACTTCCGGGTGAAGATGTTTCCTAAGCAAGTTCTGCTAGCATTTCTTCATAGCACTCATCTATTTCTGGTTGTGATTCAGCTAGCCCAAAGTTCCTTCTTTCTGCGCGGATCCAATCTCGAAAAAGCACTGATTTTTCCAAGCTGTCCCGCATCGACGGTCTGTGATCACCTATTTGTAGTCGTGCTTGACTAATGGCGCTCTCCGATGCAACAGTTGACGCTTGAATCGACAGAACATCCCGACCCATCCTTGCAAGAACGGGAAAATGTTTTTTCCTTGTCTTCCACCAATCCAAAAGGTCGAAAGAGCCGTCTGGATTCTCATTCTCTAGTCCCTGCGACAAATAAACTTGAAGCTCATTTAGATGGGAAATTTCATCTAAATTTTCCCCTTGAGTACCCCTGAACTCCGTCCACGATTTAAGAGCTGTTAAGCTAGCAGCTCTTTTAGACGACTGTGATGTAGACGAAGTAGGGGTTGGAATATTAGGCCTAGCATGCTCTAACGCCTGTTTATAAGCATTATAAACAGTTTGAGCATTCACTTTAATTGATGCTTTCGCATCAGATAGTGTAGCCATTTCTTCTTCTGAAAGATCTAAAGCTTGATAAATAGTAGAATACCAAAAGTAAGGACCTCCTAATTTCATAGTAGGATTTAGCATAGCAGACACACCAAATATAGGAGGGATTGGGAAAAAATATTTTTTAAACTTCTTTTTCATTTTAGTTATTGCAATTACATAAATTTCCCCTCCCTCGTTAAAATCAACAAACAAATTAGCAAGTGCGGCAATATAAACTAAACAGTTAGAAATAGTTGGATAATATTGGCCAGATAAAGCATTTGTAGCCACATGAAAATGTTCTAAAAAATCTAAAAGAATTTTAACGTTAGTCCAATCTACTGTAGTTAGCATGTCATTATCTTCCTCCCCACAATCCCGAGAATTATACGTAGCGTTAATTGGGTTCCTATATTCATACGCTACTACTAAACTTTCGTACATGTAGTTCCACCTAGTCGGGCAAGGTTTAGGAACCTTTCTTTCTCTAAGGCCATATTCGTCGCACCTTTTAAAATATTCTCTAAGTCTACTTCTACAGTTTGAATAAAAAAGCCAATTAAGAGCCATTTTAACCTTTTCAATTTCTATGTTTAATATTCTCATACCATCACCAACAATTAAATGATAAATGTGACAAATACATCTAATATGGAAAATATTAGTAAAAGCAGGATTAAGTGTTCTAGTTAGCATACCTATTGCACTAGTGTTGCTAGAAGCGTTATCCATGGAAATTGACATTATTTTATCACTAAAACAAAAATATCTGCATACATCTGAAACAGTATTAGCAATAAATCTACCCGTGTGCCGTGAATTAATTATCCTATATGCAATAATGCGTTTTTGCATAGTCCAGTCTTCGTCTATCCAATGACTGGTTACGGTTAGATAATCACAATCATTATTACTTCTACCAATATCAGTTGTAATAGACATACGATTAGTTATATGGGTAAATAAATAGCGCAAGTATTGTTCATATTCATGCTTGTATTTATAAATTTTGGCCTTAACTGTGGCGCGAGGCCAACCTTTATACGTAGGATTAAATACTCTTCTAATATAATGAATCCATGCAGGATTAGAAGCAAAAGAATAAGGCAAACACATAACAGTAATCATTTTAGCTAATTCTACACGATCCTTATTTGGATCGTAATATAATATATCTCCGGTGACTGTGTTTATTCCTGGTTGAACTAGATTTGAACCAGTACTTGGGTTAACTGAAGTATCAGGACTTGTCCTCCCCTCTTGTTGCGCTTTCAATTGCAAAAATCTAGCCTTATCGCTAGGGTGTAATCTTATATTCTTAACTAAACTACCCGTGCCGCTACGATCTCCAGTATACCTATGAACAAGTAATTTCCCACAAGATTTGCACTTACCCTTATTTTGTTCTCTTAGTTGAATAAAAAATTGCCAAACTAATGATGTTTCTGTACGTTTAGGAGGATGTCTACTAAAAGTGGGAGTTTGTACGGGTGGGTGTGCCGTTTCATCTCCTAAGTTATGAGCAGGACTAGTAGGTGTATCATCTAAATCTACTGGAGCTTGGGTTTCATCATCATCATCATCCTCATTTCCCTCTAAGATAGGTGCATTAGGATAAAGAGCATTCATAATATCATCGTCTATTATATCACCAACTGCTACATTATGTAGAAAATCAATATCGCTAAATTGAAAACAAGGGTGATCACTATCAAGGATTCCGAAGGGTTGATTTGGATTTATAGGTTGGCTACTACTTTGAACTTGCTTATCTTTTCTAGGTCGGGGAGCCGGGGGAGGGTAGTATTTTGGCGACTACTTTCACCGGTTTTAGATTTTCCTTTACCGAACATATTTTTCAACGAAAATGCCATAATAATTATAATTAAGCAAAATAACAACACACAAAATATTCTTAGCACGTAAGAGTTGAAACGAGTTTACCGAATTAACGAACAACTTCTTGAAAATTGAAAATCGTTGAAATTGAACACTTGAAAACTTCAATTCAACAACTTCACAATGTTTCACGAATTTGCAACAATAAATTAAGCACTTGCACTAGAAAGATTGAAAGAGAGCTTGAGAGAGCTTGAGAGAGATTGAGAGATATTGATGAATTGGTGAATAAAAATGAAAGAATGAGGGAGTATTTATAATTGAGAAATGGGAAATTGTGTAATTATATAAAGTTTGGGGTTAAATTAAAGTTTGGGGGCCAAATGGCTATTTTTTAATATTCCAAACGGCTAATTTTGAAAAAGAGCCGTTTGGAAATTATTAAATTTTTTTTTTAAAAATTCTGCCCGTTACAGAACCGGATGGAACCGGTTGGAACCGTTTCGAACCGCCAGAACCGGTCCGGTTCCGGTTCCGCGGTTCTAACGGGTAGAACTGCCCCGTCACGGTTCCGGGAAACTGCCGGAACCGGAACTGCCGGAACTTGGCCGCCAGAACCGCGGTTCCGGCCCGGTTCCGGTTCAGAACCGTGAATTTTGCTGCCTTATGCTGGACTGCTCTCCAGAAGCGCGAGGTAAATTGTATACCCCGATCCGAAATGATAGATACCGACACCCCATGAAGGCGAATAATCTCTCTGATGTAGATCTTAGCTAACATCTCTGATGAATAAGTGGCTGCAACAGGAACAAAATGCACTGACTTGGGTCAGCCTATCAACAATGATCCAAGTAGCATTATACTTCTTCTGAGTCATCGGAAGTCCAGTAACAAAATCCATATTAATCCTCTCCCACTACCACTCGGGAAGCTCAATCCTCTGAAATAAACCACCGTGCCTCTGATGCTCATACTTAACCTGCTGACAGTTCAAACATCGAGCCACATATGAAACTATATCTTTCTTCATTCTATGCCACCAATAGTGGTGCCTCAGATCCTGATACATCTTCTCTGCGCCCGGATGAATAGAATACTGAGAACTATGGGCCTCCGCTAAGATCAACTCTCGGATCCATCAACATTGGGCACACTGACTCGCCCATGCAATCTCAAAACACCATCACCATCTAGGGTGCCCTTCGTGGCACCTCCACGCTGCACCGTGTCTCTCAAGACACATAAATGGGGATCATCAAACTGCCAATCACGGATATGCTCCAATAATGAAGAAGGAGCGACTGTGCACGCTAACACTCTACTAGGTTGAGAAATATCCAATATCACAAGACAATTAGCCAAGGCCCAAACATCCAAAGCAAGCAATATCTGGTCGACTAGAATATAAGCAAGACTACATATGCTAGCAGACTTCCTACTCAATGCATCGACCACCACATTGGCCTTCCTGGGGTGATGCAAGATAGTAACATCATAATCCTTTAGAAACTGCAACTACCTCCTCTGCCTCAAATTCAAACCCTTCTGCTTGAACAGATACTGAAGACTCTTATGATCAATGTACACATCACACGTCACACCATATAGATAATGCCTCCAAATCTTCAAAGCATGAACAACGGCCGCGAACTCTAAATCATGAACCGGATAATTCTTCTCGTGGACCTTCAGTTGCCTCGAAGCATAGGCAATGACCTTGCCATCCTGCATCAATACTGCACCCATCCCAATATGGGAAACATCACAATAGACTGTGTAAGGCCCTGAACATGTGGGCAAACCAATACTGGTACCCTAGTCAGAGCCGTCTTGAGCCTTTGGAAGCTCAACTCACACCCATCTGACCATTTGAACCGGGCACCCTTCTGGGTCAATCTGGTAATTGGGGCTGCAATAGATGAAAAACCCTCCACGATATGACAGTAGTAGCCTGCTAACCGCAAGAAACTCCAGATCTCTGTGGCTGATGCTGGTCGAGGCCAGTTATTTACTGCCTCAATCTTCTTCCGGCCCACCTAAATACCCTTTGTTGAAACAAACTGACCCAGTAATGCAACCGAACTCAACCAGAAGCACTTTGAAAACTTGGCATACAACTGACTATCCTTTAGAGTCTGAACAACCACTCTGAGGTGCTGCTCGTGCTCCTTCTGACTGTGGGAGTATATCAAAATGTCATTAATGAAAACTATCACGAAAAAGTCTAAATAAGGCCAAACACTAGGTTCATCAACTCCGTAAATGCTGCTAGGGCATTGGTCAACCCAAATGACAAGACCAGAAACTCATAATGCCCGTACCGAGCTCTAGGGACATCAGACGCCCTAATCCTCAGCTGATGGTAGCCAGATCATAAATATATCTTTGAAAACACCTTTGCACCTTGAAGCTGGTCGAATAAATCGTCGTACCTCGGTAGTGGATACTTGTTCTTTATCTTCACCTTGTTCAATTGCCAATAATTAATGCATATCTTCATCGACCCATCCTTTTTCTTCACAAATAACACTGGCGCACCCCAGGGCGATACACTGGTCTAATAAAACCCTTCTCAAGAAAGTGCTGCAACTGATCCTTTAACTCTTTCAACTCTGGCGGGGCCATGCGATACAGATAGATGGAAATGAGCTGCGTGCCCGGAGCCAGATCAATACAGTAATAAATATCCTTGTTGGGCGGCATACCCGGCAGGTCTAAAGGGAAAATCTCGAGGAACTCCTGAACAATAGGAACAGAATCAATAGAAGGGGCCTCTGGCTGGAATTGCGAACATACACCAAATAAGCTTGACCCCCCTTCTTGAACATGCATCAAGCCTTAACATATGAAATAACACTGCATGTGGTATGCCCTCGGGTCCCTCTCCATTCCAAACAGGGCAAATTTGGCAAAGCCAAGGTCACGATCTTGGCATGGAAATCCAAAATAGCATAATACGGGGACAACCAATCTATCTCTAATATAATGTCGAAGTCCACCATATCTAAGAGTAAAAATCAACATGGGTCTCAAGACCCTCAAACAGTACCACACAGGAACGATGCACTCGATCAACCACTATAAAATCACCCAACGGTGTAGATACATAAACAGGAACACTCGGGTTATCGCTAGGCATAACAAAGTATGGTGCAAAATAGGATGACTGTCACGACCCTAGTTCACCAATCGTGAACCTGTCATGACGACGCCCAGTCTTCGCGACTAGGTAAGCCTAACACATTGCGGAAATTTAACAACCTTAACAAAAATAATAAACAGATACTGAATATCATGATAAAATGCATAGAATACCGCCTGGCACATACACTTCAACTCAAATTACTGTAACGACCTCCAAGACCCGGAAACCCACGGGCAACACATGCTAAGAATAAGGCATAAGATATGGCTCTAATACCCGGAAATATCTACTGCAACTGAATACATAAAATGGAACTGCTAACTAAAAGGTAGAGTAGAAGGAGACTCCTCGGTTTTGCGGATGCGGCAGATGCATACCTCAAGTCTCGGCTGTACAATACCTTCCAAGGCTGACAAAACAAAATGAGGGTACATGTATCTGCACAACAAAAGTGTGCAGAAGAGTAGTATGAGTACACCACAGCGGTGCCCAGTAAGTATCAGGACTAACCTCGATGGAGTAGTGACGAGGGACAGTCAAGACACCTACCGGTCAATAAATAATATAATCATAGGGATAATAGAAATGATATATAGTTATGTAAAGACAGCATGAATGGCTAAAAGAGCTACAATCGCAACAAGACTAACGGACAATAAGTAACAACGAGAATACAATGAATGATAATATGAAAATGACGACAGAAGTCACAGTTTAAATCCTGAAGTCACAACACAACAAGGACAAATAAGTCACTAAGTCATTACTCTGCAATGATGCTTACATAAGGTCTTTCCAACTCTTTCCACAATTCTACCACAAACTCTTAGACCAACCACAACTCCTGGAAACCCAACCTCTGAAGTCTAACACTTGGCATCTTATGCCCCATCAATAACACGGTCATGCTGACAACTAACTAGTCAACTAGGGTCACTCTCATATATATAATGGCTTAACGAGGGCATATCCCTACCCCTAGCCAAATCATAAGGGAGTCATCACTAATAGGAGGGTCCAACTACGTGTATGCTTGTGCAAGTGTATCTAACAGGAATCTTACCATCTAGTAAGTATAAGAATTGGAACGACTAGCACCTGATTTGTTCATACCCGGATAGCATCAATTGAAATATCATTTCAGAACACAATGAGTTAAATGGGTATATCCCGGGAATCGAACCCGTAGTCCATCATACCAATAATAGAGGATCTCTCGGAAATTGAACCCGTAGTCCATCATACCAATAAGAGAGGATCTCTCCGGAATTGAACCCGTAGTCCATCATACAAATAGCAAACAAAAATAGGAACAATGCCCCCACGGCCTTCACAATTCATCACAATCAGCCCCTGACATAGCCCACCTTATTTCACCACGTGTGCAACCAATAACAATGTAGAAAACACCGCCTTATTTCGCCATACATGCATCACAATATTCCAACCCTATTCTGCCACATGCGCAATCCACGTACAAGCATATAACATATCCCGCCTTATTATGCCTCATGTGCAAAATATCAAAAGCAACAATAACACGGCAAGGAACACCAAGGAAAGCACAATAACCTCAACGACAAAACAAGACATAATAAGTGCAAAATAACTACACCGATACCACTACTGTTGAACAGGTAATATAATTGCACGAAGTTATAGAGGACCTTACAATCAATGAGTAACCAACAGTTAGAAGTCAACATGAATCAAATAAATTACAATTTAAATAAATAACAACGAATCATAAGATATTTATCTTCTTTCCATTTAAATCCAATTAATTACATGAGATATAATATTTATGATTTCCACTTAAAGGCGAGTAGTTAGGACGAGTAATATGACAATAGAAGGGTAATTGTCTTCAGTTAAGCACGTAAAGGTCCATTAAACAACAAGAATAAATCAATAAGGGCAAACAAATATCGGGTAAGATATGTAGGGTGATACTAATAACAGGGAACTCAATCGTATCAATATCATACTCGGTGATTTCAAGAGTCTAATAGCCTAAAAGGGATAATTTACCACAAATAAATCAGAACACGTACTCGTTATCTCGCGTACACGGAATACAATCAACAGAGAAGACTCAACTCCTAAGGGGAAGTCCCCCACACAAGGTTAGGCAAGATGCTTACCACAAAACTGGCTAAAATCAACCAGCAACCGCGTTCTTGCCACGAGTTCTCGACTCCAAATGGCCCAAATCTATTCAATTAAATCACACATCGCGATTAATATCTCAAGCAACTGATTCTACAATTTAATTCAAAGCTAAAGCGCGAAATTAGGCGAAATGACCAAAATGCCCCTCGGGCCAACATCTCGGAACTGGATGAATTAACATTTTCATAACCCTCGCACTCCCACGAGTCTAACCGTATAAAAATATCTCAAATCGGAGGTCAAACACTCCCTCAGAACCCAACAATTCGGTCTAAGAAGTTCTATCCATTCTTTATTCAAAAACTGAAATTAAAGGATGAAATTAAGAGGAGATTCACGGAAGTTGGTCTAAATCGAGTGAGAAACACTTAACCAAGTTGTCTTGGTAAAACTCCCTTCAAAAATCTACATAAACCGAGCTCTAGAAGTAAAAATATGAATAAATTGTGAAACCCTCGATTTTGGGAATTAAATCTGTCTGCCCAGGTATTTGTGCATCGCGATCATGGGACAAAGGTTGCGATCGTGTAGAAGAAATTTCTAGGTTACCTAGATTGCTCATTGCGAACGCGAGACCATGGATGCGATCGCGAAGTGAAGAGGGTTAGACAATCGCGATCGCCGAGGTGAAGATGCGATCGCGTAGAAGGATTTCGAGGTGGTCTTCAACAAAGCAACACGATCGCAGGAGAAGCTTCGCGATCGCGTAAAAGTATATCAGAAGCAGCAATTCATTAGTTCAAAATGGAGGCAAAAGGATCCGTAGCCCATCCGAAACACACCCGAGGCCCCCGGGACCCATCTAATCACACACATAATTCACATAACCTAACACGGACCCGCTCAAAGTCCCAAATCACATAACACAACATCAAAACGACGAACCAAACCAAAAAACAAGCTTATGAAGTTCTAAATCTTCAAATAACGAATCTCATGCCGAAACCTATCAATTCAACTCGAAATGACACAAAATTTTGTAGACAAGTCCAAAATGACATAACGGAGCTGCTCTAACTCTCAGAATTGAGTTCCGACCCTGATTGTCCAAAAGTAAACTATGAGTCAAACTTCTTCATTTTTTAACTTCAACTTAATGCCTCAATTAACTCTACGGACCTCCAAAATCTGAATCCGGACGCGTGCCTAAGTCCAAAATCACCATACGAAGCTGTTGAGATCATCCACAATCCATTCCCCGGTCGTTTACACAAAAGTCCAATTCCGGTCAAATTTTCACCGTTCTAACTTCCAAAATAAGGTTTCTTCTCTAGAATTGACTCTAAACCATATTTATACTGAATTCCACCATGCACACAAGTCGATACTCATTTTCCGAAGCTGCAATAGACCTTATGACACTGAATAGAGCTTAATATTTCAAAATGAATGGTCAGGTCGTTACATCCTCCCCATCTTAAAACCAACGTTCGTCCTCGAACATGATAAGATTCACCTCGAAGTCCTCAAATCACTGAATGCGCACTTCCAACATATACCCGTGGGTTACCCTAGGTCACCCCAATTCATTTTGGCACGATGACACCGTCTAAACTGAAATTTAACCCTTCTAGCAATACCATTAAGCCTTCAAACTAGATTTCTCTCTTTCCATCCATTTCCAAAATACCTGATTCCAAGTCCATATCCCAGTATCAGTCTGAACCAGCTAATTCAACACATGCCCACACACACAGGGTACAACCACACAACATGATACTCACACATAGTTCTACAATAATATTTATGATAGCAATAAATGCCCGATATTAAATCAGAACTGAACTTAAGCCTCATATTCAATAGGGACTCTTTTCAACCACCTATTACACTGGAGATGATACATTAACCACGAAAACCACGTGATGAAACACCCGATTAACCCAATCTCAGCCAATACCAAAGGGTACACACCCCACAAACTAAAACTCAAGAGCATAGAATGAAAATGAATGAATATGGGAAAGGAAACACATAAGAGAACTAACAAACAAATTAAACTAGCACAAAAGTCTTCTAAAACACAAATCTACAAGACATCTAATAAGAAAGAATGAAAGCATATAATGGACTCACAAAGATCTTATACTGATATAACTCTCACCGCAGTACACAGCCCGGTCTCCATATATCAACTCACCTGATATCACGAGGGTCTCGCCCTCAACACTGGATCACAAGTAGGGTACACATCAACCCATCTATAGACTCTCAATAGATCAATTTCGTCAACAATTTACAACATAGACTAGCTCCCACACCGGTGGAGCATAAAAAATCACAGCCCGTAACCAAGAATGCTCGGAAGTCACATCAAACCTACCAGAACAGGCAACAGGAAAATACCACTAGCCTCATAACTCTTGACAACGGCTGAAACAGATGATAGACACGACTATCACTTATAAAACCTCCCAATGGAATAATCACATAGACAGAGTGCAAATCATGAATCATTCCCATAAAAGGAACAACAAACAAGGAACTCAACATGATAAGTAGAAATTTGATGAACTACAGATGGTGCCTTTCTATAACAAACTGAATTCGTACCTGAGTGACATTGGCTGGCGTACCGACCTCAACCTACTATATGAAACACATCAACGAGCTGGGCCTCCCCCTCTTGGGTGCCCTCTCCCTGTCTGAATATCTCACCGCGACACATCGGCCTGAAGTCTGGGACAATGTCTCACCATGTGGCTATTATCTCCACAATCAAAGCACCCCCTCTGTTGACGAGGTGGTGGAAACTGTGCGGTACGGGTCCTCAGAGATCCATGAACACCTGAGCCACTATGCAAGGCTTGAAGCGCGAACTGAACTGGATGACCCGCAAAACCTCTACCATGATGCAACTTGCCTCTAAAATAAGGACCACTATATCTCACTGGCCAACGAGGCCTCCTTGCCTCCTCAGGATCTCTCTCATGATCTCGTCTGCTCTCTCTCTCAAGACTCTGCCTGCCCTCTCTCTCTCTAACATGCATATCCTCTATCCTTCTAGCAATGTTCACCACTTACTAATACAAAATATCCATCTCTAACTGACGGACCATACTGAACCTGATGCTGGGAATAAGCCCCTCAATGAACCGGTGAACCTTCTCGCGAACAGTAGAAACCAAGGCTGAGGCATGTCTAGCCAAACTGGTGTAACGAACATCATACTCTGAGACGGTCATAGCACCCTGGGAACAAATGCTCAAACTCCGCGCGCATGTATCCCTGAGACTCTGAGGAACAAACTTCCTCAGGAACATATCTGAAAACTGGGTCCAAGTTAGTGAAGCTGCCTCATCTGGGCTGTCTAACTCATAGGTGCGCCACCAATCATAGGCTTCCCCTCGAAGCTCGAAAGTAGTGAAAGAAACCCCGCTCGACTAAGAGATACCTATAGTACGGAGAGTGCGTAACACTCATCAAGAAACCCCAAGGAATCGTCTAATGCTAATCCGCTGAACACCGGAGGACCATACTTCTTGAACCTATATAATCTCATCTACTCCTACTCGGGAGCCGCTGCCATGCCCTCAGGATTAACTGGTGTTGCAGGTGGCACATGAATTATCTCGGGAACCTGCTCAACATGCACTCAGGAGTGCGGGCGATGGGAGTCTGTGCTCCTCCCCTGGCCTGGGGTGTGTCTACAGCAAGGTGAAGCAATCCGGCCTGAGCCTAAGTGGTGTACATACTCATGAACTGTGCCAAAGTCTCCTGAAGGGCTGGAGTAGTAGTAGCTGTAGGCGTGTCAGATGTCTGGACTCCGGCTGGATCTGCTGGTGGTACCTCGGCGACCGCTCGCGTAGGTGCTCTCGCTGCACCACGTGCGCGTCTTCGAACACTACCTCGACCACGACCTCTGACGGCTGCAGCTGGGGGCGCGAGTGCCTGATCACCTCGAGTAGTACGTGTCCTCACAATCTGTGAGAGAGTAGGAAGCAGAAGTTTAGAATTGTGGTATTAAAAATTCTCGCACGACAGGGAAGTCAAAATGAAGTGAAGATGTTTCCTAAACAGTTACATAGCCTCGCCTAGATAAGTACAGAAGTCTCCGTACAGATTAGCGAGACTCTAAATAACTGGTATGTGTCCCTTGACTCGTATGAACATAGAGCTCTGATACCAATTTGTCACGACCCTAGTTCACCAATCGTGAACCTGTCATGAAACCGTCCATTCTTCGCGACTAGGTAAGCCTAACACATTGCAGAAATATAACAACCTTTAAGAAAATAATAAACAGATACTGAATATCATGATAAAATGCATAGAGTTCCACCTGGAATATACACTTCAACTCGAATTACTGTAACGACCTCCAAGACCCGGAAACCCACGGGCAACACATGCTAAGAATAAGGCATAACATACGACTCTAATACCCTGAAATATGAACAGAAACTGAATACATGAAATGGAACTGCTAACTAAAAGGTAGATTAGAAGGAGACTCCACAGTTATGCGGAAGCGGCAGATGCATACCTCAAGTCTCCGGTTGTATAGTACCCTCCAAGGCTGACAAAAATGAATGAGGGTACCTGTATCATCACAAAAAAGTGTGCATAAGAGTAGTATGAACACACCACAGCGGTGCCCAGTAAGTATCAGGACTAACCTCGATGGAGTAGTGACGAGGGACAGTAAAGACACCTACCGGTAGATAAATAATATAATCATAGGGATAATAGAATCGATATATAGTTATGTAAAGACAGCATGAATGGCTACAAGAGCTACACGCAATAAGACTAACGGACAATAAGTAACAACGAGATTACAATGAATGATAATATGAAAATGATGGCAGAAGTCACAGTTTAAATCCTGAAGTCACAACACAACAAGGATAAATAAGTCACTAAGTCATTACTCTGCAATGATGCTTACATAAAGTCTTTCCAACTCTTTCCACAATTCTACCACAAACTCTCAGTCCAGCCACAACTCCTGGAAACCCAACATCTGAAGTCTAACACTTGGCATCTTATGCCCCATCAATAACACGGTCATGCTGACAATTAACTAGTCAACTAGGATCACTCTCATATATATAATGGTTTAACGAGGGCATATCCCTACCCCTAGCCAAATCAGAAGGGCTTCATCACTAATAGGAGGGTCCAACTACGTGTATGATTGTGTTAGTGTATCTAACATGAATCTTACCATCTAGTAAGTGTAATAAATGGAACGACTAGCACCCAATTTATTCACACCCGGATATCATCAATGGAGATATCAGTTTAGAACACAATGAGTTTGATAGGGATCGCCCGGGAATCGACCCCGTAGTCCATCATACCAATAACGGAGGATCTCCCGGGAGTTGAACCCGTAGTCCATCATACCAATAATTGAGGATCTCCCGGGAATTGAACCCGTAGTCCATCATACCAATAGCAAACAAAAATAGGAACAATGCCCCCACGACCTTCACAATTTATCACAATCAGCCCCTGACATAGCCCACCTTATTTCGCCACGTGTGCAACCAATAACAATGTAGCAAACACCACCTTATTTCGCCACACGTGCATCACAATATTCCTACCTTATTCCTCTACATGCACAACCCACATATAAGCATATAACATATCCCGCCTTATTACGCCGCATGTGCAAAAATGTAAAAAGCAACAATAACACGGAAACGACCTCGTGCAACTCTCCAACAACGACTGCACGACAGCGGCCTCGTGCATCACGGTACCAACAACCGCTCAATAAATGACAATATATATACAGGAGCAAAACAAGGAAATAAATAATGGAAACGATATTGCCCCGGCAATGGAATCAACAACAGAACCAATAACGTCCCGACAAGGGAATCAACAACAGAAATAATAACGTCCCGGCAAGGGAATCAACAATAAAACAATAACGTCCCGGCAAGGGAATCAACAATAGAAAAAATAACGTCCCGGCAAGGGAAATAAACAATACCTGCTAAGGCCACGAAACACCAAGGAAAGCAAAATAACCTCTACGAAAAAACAAGACATAATAAGTGCAAAATAACTACACCGATACCACAACAGTTGAACAGGTAATATAATTGCACGAAGTTATAGATGAACTTACAATCAAGGAGTAACTAACAGTATAAAGACAACATGAATCAAATAAATTACAATTTAAAGAAATAACAACTAATCATAAGATATCTTTCTTCTTTCCATTTAAATCCAATTAATTACATGAGATATAATATTTATGATTTCTACTTAAAGGCGAGTAGTTAGGGCGGGTAATATGACTATAGAAGGGTAATTGTCTTAAGTTAAGCACGTAAAGGCCCATTAAACTGCAATAATAAATCAAGAAAGGCAAACAAATATCGAGTAAGACATGTAGGGTGATATTAATAACAGGGAACTCAATCGTATCAATATCATACTCGGTGATTTCAAGAGTCTAATAGCCTAAAAGGGTCAATTTACCACAATAAATTCGAGCGCGTACTTGTCACCTCACATACACGGAATACAATCAACAGAGAAGACTCAACTCCTAAGGGGAAGTCCCCCACACAAGGTTATGCAAGATACTTACCTCAAAACCGGCTAAAATCAACTAGCAACCGCGTTCTTGCCACGAGTTCCCGACTCCAAATGGCCCAAATCTATTCAATTAAATCACACATAAAGATTAACATCTCAAGAAACTGATTGTACAATTTAATTCAAAGCTGAAGCGCGAAATTAGGTGAAATGACCAAAATGCCCCTTGGGTCAACGTCTCGGAACCAGATGAATTTAAAATTTTCAGAACCCTCATTCTCACACGAGTCTAACCATATTAAAATATCTCAAATCGGAGGTCAAAAACTCCCTCAAAACCCAACAATTCGGTTTAAGAAGTTCTACGCATTCTTCATTCAAAAACTCAAACTAAAGGATGAAATTAAGAGGAGATTCATGGAAGTTGGTCTAAATCGAGTGTGAAACACTTACCCAAGTTTTCCAGGTAAAATTCCCTTGAAAAATCGTCAAGTATCGAGCTCTAGAAGTCAAAATATGAATAAATGGTGAAACCCTCGATTTTGGGAATTAAATCTCTCTACCCAGGTATTTGTGCATCGCGATCGCAGGTGAAGGGTCGCGATCACGTAGAAGAAATTTCAAGGCTGCCCAGATGCTCGTCGCGAATGCGAGACCATGGATGCGATCATGAAGCGAAGAGGATTAGACAATCGTGATCGCGGAGTTGAAGATGCGATCACGTAGAAGGATTTCGAGGTGGCCTTCAACAAAGCAACGCAATCGCGGGAGAATCTTCGTGATCGCGCAGAAGGATATCAGAAGCAGCAGTTCAGCAGTTCAAAATGGAGGAAAAAGGATCCGTAGCCCATACGAAATGCACCCGAGGTCCCCGGGACCCCGTATAATCACACACAAGTCATATAACCTAATACGGACTCGCCCAAGTCCCAAATCACATAACACAACATTGAAACGACGAATCAAACCAAAAATCAAGCTTATGAACTTCTAAATCTTGAAATAACGAATCGCATGCCGAAACCTATCAATTCAACTTGGAATGACACCAAATTTTGCAGACAAGTCCACAATGACATAACTGAGCTGCTCCAACTCTCAGAATCGCGTTCCGACCCCAATTGCCTAAAAGTCAACTGTGAGTCAAACTTCTTCATTTTTCAACTTCAACTTAATGCCTCAATTAACTTTAGGGACCTCCAAATCTGAATCCGGACGCGTGCCTAAGTCCAAAATCACCATACGAAGCTGTTGAGATCATCCATGACCCATTCCAGGGTCGTTTACACAAAAGTCCAATTCCAGTCAAATTTTCACCGTTCTAACTTCCAAAATATGGTTTCTTCTCCAGAATTGACTTTAAACCATCTTTAAACTGAACTCCACCATGCAGACAAGTCGATACTCATGTTCCAAATTTGCTCCAGACCTTATGACGTTGAACGGAGCTTAATTTCTTAAAACGACCGGTCGGATCGTTACAATGACACATATGAATACGTAGACCCGTGGTCAAATAGCATTGAAGCCCCTCTATCATAGGCCAAAATAGTACCTATAATGACTGCATCGGAAAACTCAGCCTCTTGCCTGGCCAGCAAAGCGTAACACCGGGTTCAAGCCCATCTCCCTGATTCATATCTTTAGAACGGTCGGCTGCTGGCTGGCCTCTACCTCTAGCAGTCCGAGCTTTACCTCTATGATCTCTACCTCCACTTCTATGATCCCTACCCTCACCTCTAGCTGGCTGGACGGGGTGTGGATCATCTGATGCTTGAATCATGGGGCGAGGACCCTGGTGCTGAGAACTACATGAAGTTTGAGGGCAAAATTTGATAATCTGACTCAAGTCACCACAACCGTAACAGGCCCTCGGCTGTTGAGACTGCTGGCCCTGTCGACCTGAATATCCTCCCCGGAAACTCTAAAGTGGCAGGGAACTGATGGGAGCTGGTGGTGCACTGAAAGACTGCTGATAAGAATAATTTTGCTTAGAACCACCATTACCTGAAGTACCGTGAGAGACCTGGAGTGCTGGCTGAAAGGGCCTAGTGGATGGCCTCGACCATAAGAATCCCTACCTCCAAACGTGGTACAAATGAACCTACCAGAATGACGGGCCCTCATATCTGTCCCCAGACCACCTCCCCATGCAAGAGCCATCTCAACTCTATGGGCTGCGTTAGCTGCCTTCTGAAAAGAATTCTCACTCCCGGCTATTATGGCCATCTGGAGACAAATCAGCTGAATGAATCCATCAATGAACCTCCGTGCCCTCTCTCTTTTGGTGGGGAGTATAACAATAACATGGCGTGTCAGATCAATGAATCGTGTCTCATACTGCGTGACTATCATAGAGCCCTGATGGAGGCGCTCGAACTTCCTACGAAGAGCCTCTCACTGAGTAACTGGGAGAATCTTCTCCAAAAATAACTCTGCAAACTGGCCCATGTCAATGATGCGAACCTACTGATCTGGATAAGCAATAGTCCCTCAACTAAGTCTTGGCGGATCCTGCTAGTCGAAAGGTGGTGAAGTCGACTCCATTGGTCTCCACAATACCCATAGTCCGAAGAACCTCATAGCAGCTGAACAAGAAATCTTGGGGTCCTCTATAGAAGCACCGCTGAATGTGGTGGTGAAGATCTTGGTGAACCTATCAAGTCTCCACAAAGCATCCGTGGACATTGCCGCACCATCTCCAGTCTGAGCCGCAATACCTGGCTAAACTGCCACAACTGGATGAATTGCTGGAACTTGAGCCTGAAGAGCTGCCTACTCTAGAGTATGTGTAGGGGGAGTCTGGAATCATCTCCCAGCCTGAGAAATGGCTGTTCCTACGAGAAGCAAACCTGCTCTAGTGACGCTCTCCATAAGGCCTACCAATCTGACCAAAGCGTCCTAAAGAACAGGGGTGGCTGTGAACCCCTCTGGGACCTGAGCTGGGCCCACAGAAGCTGCTGGAGATGGAACCTCCTCATCATAATCAACATGAGGCTCCAGCTCTGGGACTGCTGCTCGGGGCTGAGCTTTGCCCTTGCCTCGTCCTCTAGCACGGCCTTGCCCTCCTCCCCTTTTAGGAGCTGCTGCTGGGGGCTCGGGCTACTACACGGTAGAAGAGGAAGCATGTGTTCTCGCCATCTGCGAAATAATAGAGTAGAAAGAAAATCAGTATTGGAGAAATAGAATCGCACGGAAAGAAAGAACAAAAGTGAAATTTTCCTAACTCTGCAGCCTCTAAGGATAAATACATACATCACCGTACTGATCCCTCAAACTCTACTAAGTTTATTCGTCTGTTATGAGACCTATGTAACCTAGTGCTCTTATACCAACTTGTCACGATCCGAATTTTCCACCATTGGGAGTTGTGATGGTGCCTACTAATAGGAGCTAGGCAAGCCAATTAATTTAATACTTCTCTTAACATCCTCAAAAATATAACAAAAAGCGAGAAATTTATCATAAAAGCGGAAGTCTTAAAACATAAAGCAAGTGCGGAAGTTTAAATATAACCCTACCTAGATCCGGAGTCACTAAATCACGAACTTCTACAGAATTCTAAATACAAATTCTGAATGAAAACTCAATGCTATATGTTCCGATACAAAGGAAATCAAATGAAAACTAAGATAGGATAGAGTCTGGGCCAAGCGGACGCCCGCAAGGCTTCATCGGGAATCTGTGGAAAAAAGTCAGCTCCCAATGCTCCTACTGTGGTCCACAAGCTGCTCCGGATCCGTAATTTGTACAAAAATATGCACAGAGTGTAGCATCAGCACAACCAACCCCATATGTTGGTAAGGGCCTGGCCTAACCCCGGCGAAATAGTGACGAGGCTAGACAGGACTACCAAACAAACCTGCATACATATATATATATATATATATATATAAGAAGAAAAATATAGCAAATATAGCAAGAAACTGTGCAATTGCAATAATTAATGAGGGAAATATAATTTAACAGTTGCACGACACCGACCTTTGTGCTCTTACTGTCATCCTTACCAAAACAATCAAATAGAGTGCACGACATCAACCTTCATGCTTTTCCTCACATAACTCTTATATCATGGCACGGAATGACCCTTCGTGAAATAGTAATCAAATCATGGCACGGAATGTTCTTTCATGCATTTATAATTAGAACATGGCACAGAATGTTCCTTCATGCTTTAATAATCAAAACATGGCACAGAATGACCCTTCGTGCAATAATATTCAAACATGGAACAGAATGATCATTCACGAATTATCACTCTTCCTCACCCAAAAAAAAAATCACAACCAAATAGGGTGAAGGGATAGACAAATAAGAATAAATATCTCGGCAAGGGAAACCACAAGTAAACAGCTAAGTCCCGGCAAGGGAGCAATAACAATAACTTTCACATCCCGGAAAGGGATTAATCACACCTCTTTCTATTTCTTTCATCTTTTACTCAATAGTCTTTTTATTGTTCGAGCCAATGTTCCAAGGAGTTTACAATTCATAATTATTCATCATACTCTTCACATTATATCAGATTCATCAACTAAACATGGAGGAGTCACAACAAAATCAGAATCAATACAAGTGAGGACTCACGGTCATGCTAGACACCGGTGTATAGATACTCGTCACCATGCCTATATACCATACTCGACATTTAGAAATTAGCAAACAATACTCTAATCCTATTCCCTCAAGCCAAAGTTTGATCAAACACTTACCTCGAATGCTCCAAACTCAACTCAAACCCCTTATATAGCTTTACCCCTCGAATTTGGCTCCAACTCACTCAAATCTATGAAATAATGACTTTACGATATTAATCATAGCTAAAGAAACTAAATCTAACACCTAAATATGAATTTCTAAACTTTCTTCCCAAAATTCCAAAAATTGACCCCGGGCCCGCTTGGTCAATACTCGAGGGTCGAACCAATTTCATGTCACCCATTCCTCCACAATCCCGAATATACAATTTGTTTTCAAATCGACCCCAAAATGAGGTCTAAATCAAAGAAAATCGAAAAGCCCTAACTCTACCCTTTCCCTCTAATTTCAACCCTAGATTACATGATTTAGGTCTAGGAATTTGATAATTGATGAAGGAAAATGAAGGAAGCAAGTTAGATGATACTTACCCAAGAAGGTTGGTGAAGAATTGCTCTTAAATTTGCCTAAGATATGTGGGGAAGAAGAACTCGCGTGAAATTTGGGAATAATCCCATCACTGGTCTGTTTTTGAACTTTAAAAATCACTGCGAAAAAATTCCCTTCGTGTTCGCGGGAAGGGGGCCGCGTTCGCGAAGGGTAAGCTGGGAAAGTCATCGCGACCGCGCGGAGGCAAACACAAATGTGTATAAGGAAAGGCTGGGGTCCTGGGTTTACTCTACGCGAATGCGTGGTTACATATGTGAACGCGATGAAGGGTGAGCTGATACTATGCGAACACGTGGACGAGTTCGCGAACGCGTGGACGAGTTTGCGAACGTGATGAAGAAATTATTTGGGGGCCCTGTGTTTGCTTATGAGATCATTAAAGGGGCACGTGAACGCGAAGAAGGGGACTCAGTAGGCATCGCGAATTCGTAAGGCATAATGCGAACGCGAAGAATAATGGTTGTCTGCAACTGCTGAAGAAAATCTGCAATATTCTAAGTTCTAATGCCTCTCAAAACACCCCCTAAAACACTCCTGAGCCCTCGGGGATCTAACCAATCCCACACACTAACTCAACAACATCCTACAGACTTAACCGTTTGATGAAATTGCCAAAATAATATCATAAACGAGGAATGAAACCTCAAAATTATCATTTTTCATCAATCTTCATAAACTTTCATTTTTATATATTTAGGTCCGAAACACGTCAAATGACGTCCTATTTCAACAAAATTTCACAGGAAGCGCTTCAAAAATATATAAGATCTGTACCGGGCGCCGGAACTAAAATATGGGCCCGATACCACCACCTTCTAATCTGATTTCATTTCAAATTTCCATATTAATTTCAGAAAAATAATTTCTTTCAAAAATTTATTTCTCGGACTCGGAACCTTGGATTTCAATTTTAGGCATACGCCTTAGTCCCATATTTTTCGAGAGATCCTCCGGGACCGTCAAATTACGGGTCCGGGTCTGTTTACCCAAAGTGTTGGCCAAAGTCAAGTTTAATTATTTTAAAGCCACAATTTAGAAAAGTTCACATAATTTATCACATAATCTTTCCAGCTACGTGCCCAGACTATGTACGCAAATCGAGACATCTAAAATGGGGTTTTTAAGGCCTTGGAAGCACGAGAAAAAAAATATAAAACAAGTGATAACCCAAAGGGTCATTACAACATGTAAATGCTTGCTGATGTGGCTGTACACGTTGGAAATAATTCAGATATCCAATTAAGATACCCGACCCCTCTTTAAAATTAATCCCTAAAATTTAACCCATCCATTTTACCATCGTTCAGTTTGTCGATAACATAAAAAACTAGGGTTCACCACTTCACTCTCATCATCAATAACAAAGACGATTGCGCGTTCTTAAGCTTGATTTTGTGAGTCGATAGGGTTCTCCATTGAGGTGCTGCTAAAAGTTATTGTGGAGGAGCTAAAAACTACTGGGTATCTTTGGTTCTTCCCAATATTTCTATTATTTTCACTCCGAATTTGTAATTATGTGTGCCTCTTTTTGTTAGGGTAAAATCAGGGCTTTTATGTTGATTGTGATTTTTGCATGCATGTCGGTTAGGGTTAAATTAGGACTTTTATGTTGTTTGTTAATTTGTGGGGGTATTTACCAATTACTGTTTATTTGTAATCTTCTGTATATAATTTTACAAACTTCTGTCTTGAGAGTTGTTTTTTACCTTTTCTTATTGTTGAGTAGGGGCCCATGATTACTAAGTATTTGAATCTAAGATGAAAAATTGGTGAGATATTGGTGAGTAAGGTAGGACCTCTCTATGTTGGGGGCAGGGATGAACATGTGACTAATGTCTACTGTGACTATTTGTCAATACCAGAGTTATCTGATTACGCTAAGGATTTTGGGAATACAAAGTTAGGAAAAACTTATATTATGAGTATTAAGGGTGGCAGTTTTGTTGAATTAACAAAAGATAGGGATTTAATGGACATGGCTATTATTAAACAATGGAGACACAATAGACATTTTTGTCTCTCTAACTCACAATTTGAGGAGGTGGATGCTATAGAGGGTAGCCAAAAAAGCCACGTGGTGAGCCTTTAAATGCATATTCTAGCACAGAACAAGACAATAAGGAATCTTTTGTTCCTTGTGGTCCTACTTTAAATACTACTTTTGCAAATCCAGATCTAGGGTTACCTACTCCTTTAAATACCACTCAAGAAGTGGATTCAGCCATAGATTGGGCTTCCTCTTCAGAGAAAGAATAATCTACTCCTGCTGATGATGAAAAGGACATGCTATTGATTCTCAACAAGTAGAATCTACTGGAGAAGAAGAAGAAGTAGCATCTGATGATGAATCTGAGAGTTCATTAGATTATGGAAGTGATGTCCATGAAGAGTTGAGGGTTGTTATAGAAGATATGAAGAAATATAGACAAAATAATATGAGAAAACTTAGGAAGGAAAAACCTGATGGATTTTAGGTGAAGTTGGAGTTAATGAAGGTTATGAGAACATAGATCATCCCCCCAAAAAAAAGACAATTTAGGAGGTGATGATGAGACATACTATGATATATCAGATCAAGATAACTTTGAATCTGAATCAGATCTGGAAGGGGAGGGAGATCATGTATCTAATGATGATGTAGATGATATGGGACAGTTAAGGGGAAGGAAAAAAACGAATAGACTGGCTTATGATCCTTCTGCCAAAACTGTTAATTGGCAATTGGGGATGGTATTTGAGAATGTGAAGAAATTTAGAGAAGCAGTTACCAAGTATGCTATAAAGAAAGGTATTCGGAAAGTTAACGATCCTAATGAGCCATATAGGATTAGAGTTAAATGCAAAACTAGTTGTCCTTGTTAGAATATACGCTTAACGCTAGAGGGGGGGGGGGTGAATAGCATTTTAATAAAAATCAATGTAAATTTGCGGAATTAAAATTGCAGGAATAACGTAAGTGCAGTAATTAAAATAGTGAGGAGAGAACACACCAATTTTATCCTGGTTCACCACAACGTGTGGTTAGTCCAGTCCCCGAGAGAGTCTCTCGAGTTTTCCACTAACTTCGTTAAGCTTACGGGTGCCTAACAAGCCGTTACACTTGCTCGTAGATATACACTCTACAAGACTTCAACCTGCTCGAGGATACCGCACCTCAAGACTTCAAACCAAGGAACTACTTTTCCTTCTTACAACAAGGGATTAGGATATCCCTTCAAGTGTGTACAAACACTTAGCACTCAAGACAAGAATCTCTTTATAGAGTAGATATGAGTAAAAACAATACGCTCAAGAACACAACAATTTATTCAAGAATTTGGCTCTCAAAAATTATGAAATAGATATGAAATGATGAGAGAAGAGTATGTAAGCTTTATGCAAGAATTATAATCAGTCGTTGTGTTTAAAAACGTGAATTAGAGGTGTATTTATAGTGCCCAAAGTCACCAAGACCGTTGCTTAATTGCCAATCACTGATTGCTGATTTTGTGCTTGCATAATCGATTATATGATCTGCATAATCGATTATCTGCAGATCATTCAAAAATCATATGCGGATTTTATGCAGAATAATCGATTATTCAAGTTGCATAATCAGTTATCTGTTAACGTTAAAAAATCGGATGCAGATTCTGTGCAAGCATAATCGATTATTGCCTTGTGTATAATCGATTATATTTCAGCGTTTTAAAAATACTTTGGCAACGGTCAGTGAATAATCGATTATGCTATCTCGTATAATCGATTATTTTGTTGCTTTGAAAATCCGGTTATACACTGACTTAACATAATCGATTATAAGTAAGACATAATCGATTATATTGCTGTCTCGAAAAATTTCGGTTAACACTGCCTCAACATAATCGATTATAAGAAATACATAATCAATTATATTGCTGTCTTTGAAAATTTCGGTTAACACTGTCTTAACATAATTGATTATATGAAATACATAATCGACTATTTATGTCCAGATTTGAAAAACATGTTTGAAAATCATTTTGGCTATATGAAAATGTTTGAAAATCATTTTGGTTTAACTCAATGATGCATGAAAATGATTTTACGAGAGAAGCCAAGACTTAAATAAGTTGTCGGATCAAGATCACACTAAAAAATGACTCATTTATAACTTTGTTGAGATTCTTGATCTTGCTCTTTGTTTCTCATGTTCTTGGACTTTGGCATATGTCAATGTTCCATGCGCGTCGGTTTGTCATTTATCAAAACCTACAGAAATGAACACACGTTTAGTTTTAGCAACTTGAGAACGTGTTTCAACAATTTCTCCCTTTTTGATAATGGCAAACCAATATCGGGATATGCATAAGATAAGTATAAGTTCCCCCTCAATTTATGAGTTCCCCCTCAATTTATGCCAATATGTATTAGTGTGCATAGCCCTTATTCTTCCCCCTTTTGACATTAGCAAAAATAATGAACTTTCATTAAAAATATTAAACATACATGAGAAAGCACGAAAAATAGACAGAATATAATTCAAACAATACATAATAAAAAATTTATTATTCATTGTCATTATTAACATCCGGCTCGGCATCCGGCACTTCATCCGGAAGAACAATTTGGGCATATGGATAGTTGACATGATCAAAGTACCCATGAAGCTCATAAGTCAAACGAGTGACTTTTTGATCAATACGAGCCACTGAGGTTGACAAAGAAGCAAGTTGGTCCGAAATGGTTTGAAGAGTAGGAGCTTGAGGACGACGTATTTGAGAAGGAGGAGGAGGAGGATGTTCACCAATATTGGGAAATGAAGATTCTTGAATTTCCCAATGCTTTGTTGCCTTTTTGTGAGGACCGACGGAGGTGTCGATACCGGAGGCTTCAAAAATAGCCATTATGAGAAAAGCATATGGGAGTGGCTTATCGTCCCCAATTGCATCATACATGTGAGTCATGACGAACTGGCACCAATTGATGCGAGCCCTGGTGATAATTGCATGTAAGAGTTTTGAATCTTCATGAGAGAGAGTGGTATGATTGAATTTCCGCGGTTTGAGAACTCGGGTGATGAAATAAAATATTAGACGATATTCTGGGCGCATGTGCGTGATAGTTGGGCGACGATTCTCCGGACAGTCGCCAATACCAATTTGGTGGAAAAGAAGTTGTTCATCAATAAAGCGCCTGCTTCTCTAGTGTAGAGAGAAATGTCTTTACCATTTCATGGAAGGTTAGTGAGGAGTTGCAAGTTTTCTTCATTTACAAAGATTGGAACTCCATTGATGCTAGAGACAAGGTCACCATCTTCGTCCTTCTGAAGATTTGAATAGAAGGCACGGATTAGAGCAGGGTGAATGTAAGGAGTTTGAAGATATAGAAAGTCAATGAGTTGGCTTTGTATAAGAATATTTTCTGCTCATGGGGGTGCGCTATTTCGAAGATATCGAGTAGTTGAAAAATGAGGCGGAAGGATTTCTCGATTCTCAAATTTTTCAATGAATCGAAGAAATTCGGGTTGAGTATCAAAACGCAAATAAGAGCCGTCTTTATAGTGGAAAACGGGTGGAGGAGCGGCGAAAGAGGAGGCAATTTGTTTGCCGGAACGAGAGCGTTTAGAGTGCTTGCTTGCCATTAGTATGAAGAAATAGGAGTTGTTTCAAAAGTTTGAAGACTTTGGAAGATTGTTTGAAGCTAAGAGTGAAGTGTGAAGTGAGAAATTTGAAGGATGAAAACACCTATTTATAGAATTGAAGAAGTGAGGCATTGATGGAGTAAAAAGCTGCAGATTTATTAAATCAAACGGTCATGAACAGTAACAAAAATTTGAATACTGACCGTTGGTAATCAATTATGGAGGCTGAATAATCGATTATTTCCAATATTTCGAAATTGTAGTCAGAGAAGAAATCGATTATGCGATAGGAGATAATCGATTATTTGAAGACAGAAGTATTATGAGGGTCCGGGCTCGGGGAATAATCGATTTTGGTTAATATGATAATCGATTATTTCAGTCCAGTGATATGACGAAAAGCCGAGACGGTAAAAGGTAATCGATTATGCAGCACTAGATAATCGATTATTATAAAACCTGTAACACTGAATCTCAACTTAATCGATTAGTAATATATGATAATCGATTATTGCCAAATTCCTGCAAACCGAGATGTTAGAAATAATCGATTGTTGTTAGTCAATAATCGATTATTTGGTACCAGTGCCCAAAAGTTCCCCTTGTCTTTGGGGCGATACCTGCAAAAAGAATTAGGCGCCTCCGACGCTCAAGTCAGTAATTATTTAAACAAAAGTGCAATGCATGAATTAGATCATCGTGGAGTCAAGAATTCCGAGTTCACTACGAATGCGGAAAAAGGACTCTTTCTCTAAGGGCTTTGTGAAGATGTCGGCCAATTGATTTTTGGTTTCAACAAATTCAATTTAGACATCGCCCTTGAGAACGTGATCTCTTATAAAGTGATGTCTAATTTCTATGTGTTTCGTTCTTGAGTGAAGAATAGGATTCTTCGTCAAGCTTATGGCGCTAGTATTGTCACATCGAAGAGGAACATGATCAATACTAAGACCATAATCCGAGAGTTGTTGCTTCATCCAAAGGATTTGAGCACAACAACTCCCCGCGGCTACATATTCAGCCTCGGTTGTGGATAACGCAACACTTACCTGTTTCTTGCTAAACCAAGAAACTAGAGAGCTACCGAGCAAATGGCAAGTGCCACTAGTGCTCTTGCGGTCCAATTTGCAACCCGCAAAATCGGAATCGGAATAGCCAACGCGTTGGCATGAAGAACCTTTGGGATACCATAATCCCACATTTATAGTTCCAACAAGATACTTCATTATCTGTTTTACCGCAGTTAGGTGCGACTCCTTCGGACATGATTGATATCGAGCGCATAAACACACGCTAAACATGATGTCCGGTCTACTAGCAGTAAGATAGAGAAGGGATCCGATCATACCTCGATACTTCTTGGTGTCTACTTCTTTACCTTTCTCATCCTTGTCAAGATGGTCGGATGTGCTCATTGGAGTGGCCATTGCTTTGGCGTTGCTCATTTCAAAACGATTTAGCAACTCCTTGCAATACTTAGATTGACAAATGAAAGTTCCTTCTTTCATTTGTTTCACTTGCAACCCCAAGAAGAAGTTTAGCTCACCCATCATTGACATTTTGAATTCGCTAGTCATTAACTTAGAGAATTCCCCGCATAAAAAATCATTAGTAGCACCAAAAATAATATCATCGACATAAATTTGAACTAGTAGAATGTCATTGTTTTTCATTTTGATAAACAGTGTAGTGTCAACTTTCCCCCTTTCGAACTCATTGTCCAAAAGAAATTTGCTTAAGCACTCGTACCAAGCTCGAGGAGCTTGTTTAAGTCCATATAGCGCTTTCTTAAGCTTGAAGACATGATCGGGAGATTTAAAGTCTTCAAACCCCGGGGGTTGTTCAACGTACACTTCCTCTTGAATAAACCCATTGAGGAAGGCACTTTTGACATCCATTTGAAATAATTTGAAATTCATAGATGATGAAAAAGCAAGTAATAAGTGAATGGCTTCTAGCCGTGCTACGGGTGCATAGGTTTCTTCATAGTCAATTCCTTCTTCTTGATATAGCCCTTAGCAACAAGCCTAGCTTTGTTTCTAGTGATTATGCCATTTTCATCTAATTTATTTCGAAAAACTCATTTCGTACCAATTATGGTGTGATTATCGGGTCTTGGCACCAATTCCCAAACGTCATTACGTTTGAATTGGTTAAGCTCCTCTTGCGTTGCCAAGGTCCAATGCTCATCCCCAATTGCTTCGGAAATGGTTTTTGGTTCTATTTGAGAAACAAAAGCCATATGCCCTACGGTGTCTTTAAGAAGATTTCGTGTACTTACCCCTTTCTCGACCAATTACCTTGTCAAGAGGATGGTCTTTAGACGTCCTCCAAGCCTTAGGCATCATCGATTCTTCTTCTTGTGGTGGTACTTCTTCCGAAGGTTGTTCCATGACTTCATCTTGAACATCCTTTGGATCCTCCTTTTGTACCTCGTCTTGAAGATTGATTTTCTTTAAAGCATCTGCAAGATCAACACAAGAATCCTTTCTCGCCAAGCGAGCATCATTTTCACAAAATACTACATGAGGAGATTCCTCAACAGTTTTGGTTCGATTATTGAAAGCTCTATATGCTTTGCTACGCGATGAGTAACCAAGAAAAATTCCTTCATCAGATTTCGCGTCAAATTTTCCCAAGTTATCTTTTCTGTTGTTGTGAATAAAACATTTACAACCAAAGACTCTAAGATGGGAAAGATTTGGTTTCCTTCCCTTATAGAGTTCATAGGGAGTTTTTATGAGTATCGGTCTTATGACAGCTCTGTTTAAAACATAGCTTGCGGTACTCACGGCATCCGCCCAAAACTTTTTGGAAATCTTAGCCTCATCGAGCATGGTTCTAACCATCTCTTCGAGACATCGATTTTTACGTTCCACCACTCCATTTTGTTGTGGTGTACGTGGAGCCGAAAAGGTATGTTCAATACCAAGTTCGTCACAAAAGTCCGCGAAGAGATTGTGATCGAACTCTCCCCCATGATCACTTCTTATGGAAGTGATGGTTGTGTTCTTTTCATTTTGAACACGTTTAAGAAAACTTTTAAAAGCATGAAAGGCATCACTTTTATGAGCAAGAAATAACGTCCATGTGAATCTAGAGTAGTCATCAACAATTACAAAAGCATAAAGATTTCCACCAAGACTTTCAACACGAGATGGTCTAAAAAGATCCATGTGAAGAAGTTGTAAAGGTCTAGTGGTTGAAACAACATTTTTGGATTTAAAAGAGGCTTTTGTTTGTTTCCCTTTTTGACATGAATCACAGGTAGAATCTTTTTCACATTTCATGTTTGGAAGACCAATTACTAAATCTTGTGAAACTAGTTTGTTTAAAAGATTCATATTTACATGAGCTACTCTACGATGCCATAACCACATGTCGTCTTCTTTACTCAAAAGACAATTCACATAACTTGACGAAGAATTTTCAAGATCAACCATATAGATTTTATCCATTCTAATACTATGAAGAATAATTTTAAAATCACTACGACGGATAACTAAGCATTCTTCGGAGTCAAGCAATACAAGATTTCCCTTGTCAGATAATTGACTTATGCTCAAGAGATTATGTTTAAGATCTTTAACTAGCAAAATATGCTTAATGGAGGAGGATTCGTCCTTACTGACCGATCCAATGCCGATAATCTTTCCTTTGTTATTGTCTCCAAAAATAACATTTCCTCCTTCCGTGGGTTTTAGTTGAAGGAATTTTGATGCATCTCCGGTCATATGTTTGGAGCATCCACTATCAAGGTACCAAAGTACATTTGATCCCTTCAAAC